>KZ506209.1:274727-315065 GCA_002844005.1 Limosa lapponica baueri
GCTGCAGACCAGAGGTGGAACCGTACCACACCGTACCACACCACATCAGTGGAATAAATAGTAAGGAACATAGCGCACTTCACAAAAAGAAAACTACCAAAAATAGTCTGAGGTTTTGACTTTATCCAGAAGCCTCTGGTTTACTTTAGTATCAAAATTTCCAGCAAAACAGACTTAATTTTTGCAATGTTTTTTGATTTAGCTAGAGCCATGCGTTCTGCCAACACATGACAGCTGGATGAGTGAAGATTTGCAAGACAGGCTTTGCAGAAGCAGATGCTGCACTCAAGGTTGGGAGTGACGTGAGGCACAGAAGGACTGGCCAAAATTACCCAGGACACCAACAGGAATGAACTGTGGAAGCCCAGAGTCTGAGCAACAGAGGGACAAGTTGGAGCCCTTCAAGAGTGACCTGTGAAGATGAGATCCTCTGGAACCACCGCTGTTCTTGGTACCAATTTGGACAGAGTAGATATCACAGAAGAAAATCTACAGTTTGTCCTTAAAATATGCGCAAAGGCTCCATAAGGTGAGGTTTATGAGGAGCATGTGTTGGTTGGTCAAGTAAGATACCACCTTTCCCAACACACCTCACTTGTTGATGTTCATACACTGTAAGACCAAGTGTTAGGAGGATATATGCTTTTGTATTTGAGGAACTTACCGCAGCTGCCTCATTTCTGATGACACAGAACAGGCAATGGTCTGTGAGAGCCTGGTAGCAGCAGATTTGCTTCCAAGTTATCTCTCTAGGGTGAGATGTCCCTCATCAGACACAAACAAGTGCAAAAGTGGAGCTTCTGGAAACGCACATGCAGTCTCCTCGCTCTATCCTCTGAGGGATCTCTTATGGGTTTGTTACTTCCCAAAGGATATACACCAAATGTTCCCCTTTCTTAGCCAAACCCATTAAGAAAAGTTAGAAAACCCTTAAAGCAGGATTTCCCAAAGAAGGGACTGAGCTGTGTGTGGGGAGGCAGGCAGCGCTCAGTGAAGGCAGGCAGAGGATGTTTGCTAATGAGAAGGCGCCCCTGGTAGATGGGATAATGATCGAGCCTTCTTGGAAAGGAAGGGACAAGGAAAAACTGTTGGGAAAATGCCAGCATGGAGTGATTAAGATGTCTTTTTATCTTATTTTAAGAAGTGGTTGAAGGCTGCCAGCCTTGTTTGAGTTTAATAGCAGCTTGTCCTTTTTCCATGTTCACATCGCACCATGTGAGCCACGGCCACAGGACCTAGCCAGGGCAGATGGCTGGGCAGATGACTGGCTACTGCACTACACAAAACACGGCTGGTGAACACGGTGCCTGCTGTTTGCCATGAGTAGTGTCGGTAACACAGGCACGTCGCTGTGCTCCTGCCCTGCAACAACCACTGCTAAAACTGGGACAGACAGACCGGCTTCATGCCCCTTGCTTGCCATGAGGACATCATCCTCGTAGAGGCTCACATCCTTCCTCTGGCTAAACCTGAGCTGGAGACATGATTGTATTCACCTAGTGAAGGTTTAAATGTCCCAGGGTGAGAGGTGAGGCAGGGGACACAAGAGCTGCCCATCCCTGGGGCAGACTGAGTGCCTCTCACCGTAGCGCCGAGGGGTCAGTGTTTGCAGGGCTGAGCAGCCGCTTGCTCAGGCTCAGCGCTGAGAGCCTGCATTTCCCTCCGTGGCCAGCCCACGGTGCCTGTAATTAATTGCCATGCGAGCATTAAGCTATGGCCACAGGAGAAAGCGCCTGTGGGACACAGACCAGGGGAGCGTCGCTGCCCAGCTGTCACCTCTCCTGCCCTCACACCACTTTGAAGCCACACTTGAAGGGCCTGGGAGGAGCCCTGCCAAGAAGGACTTGGGAGTGCTGGTGGATGAAAAGACGGATGGACATGAGGTGGCAATGTGCACTCACAGCCCAGAAAGCCAACTGTATCTTGGGCTGCATCAAGAGAAGCGTGGCCAGCAGGGTGAGGGAGGTGATTTTGCCCCTCTACTCCGCTCTGGAGAGACCCCACCTGGAGTGCTGTGTCCAGCTCTGGAGCCCTCAGCACAGGAAAGACGTGGACCTGTTGGAGCAGATTCAGAGGAGGGCCACAAAGATGATCAGAGGGATGGAGCACCTCTCCTGTGAGGACAGGCTGAGACAGTTGGGGTTGTTCAGCCTGGAGAGGAGAAGGCTCTGGGGAGACCTTATTGTGGCCTTTCAGTACTTACAGGGGGGTTATAAGAAAGATGGGGACAGACTTTCTAGCCAGGCCTGTTGCAATAGGACAAGGGGTAATGGCTTTAAACTACAAGAGGAAAGATTTAGACTAGATATAAGGAAGACATTTTTTACACTGAGGGTGGTGCAACACTGGCCCAGGTTGCCCAGAGAGGTGGTGGATGCTCCATCCCTGGAAACATCCAGGGTCAGGTTGGACGGGGCTCTGAGCAACCTGATCTGGTTGAAGGTGCCCCTGCTCGTTGCACGGGGGTTGGACTAGATGACCTTTAAAGGCCCCTTCCAACGCAAACCATTCTGTGATTCCTCTCGGTTGCCCGGGGCTGGCCTTAACCCGCCGCCGCCTGGTGCCGGGGCCGCGGGCCTGGGCCGCTTCGCCTGGCCTCACCTCGCCCTCCGGCCGGGCCTTCGGGGGCCTCCCCCTCAGCGCCCAGCCCTGCAGCGGGAGGCGGCGCTCGGCGCCCCGAAAGCCCGCCTCAGCCGCCACCCCGGGGGTGAACCCTCGGCCCGCCCAGGCGGAGGGCCCGGGCGCTCCCTCCCGGCCGTGGAGCCCCGCCGCCGGCAGGTGGCACCGCCGCCGCGTCGCCGCCCGCGGGGCCCGGTCTGCCCGCCCAGCGCGGCCGCGGCCTGGCGGTCCCCGGGCAGGGCTGTCGCCGGCGGAGGGCGAGCGTGCTACTGGCGCCGGATTTCCTCGGCCCGGGGCGGCGGGGGCGGGCAGGGCTGGTGACCGTTCGCCCAGCGAAGGCCGTAACGCTTCGCTGTACGGCTTCAGAGGAGTTTGTTGTCGTCAGGGCGGGCTTGTGGCAGGGCGACACTGCGGGCGGCACAGCGGGCGGCGGGCTGGGGTGCCCCGCCGCAGGCCGGGCCTCAAGAGCTCAGGGTACAAAAAGTCGAGTGCCCAGAAAATGCTCCCGGGGCCACCAGCCGCTGGTGCCTTCCCAAGGGGCCCACATGGCTGCGGTGCCTGGCTGACTCCCTCGGGCTGGAGGGGCTACAGAGAGTCTCCCTGCGCGACACCAGCCGCTGTGTGCCCGTGGTGCTCCTCTGTGAAACAGCATTGCCACGCTGCACCAGTCCCTTCTCAAAAGCCCTTGGCAGCCGCAGCCATGCCATCTCCCCAGCCCCAGCCTGCCACCCTGGGTGTTAGAGCTGTCCTGACCCAACCGTCTTCCCACGCCGGTGGTGCTAATCCCAGCTCGGGGACAGTGGCTGTGGTTGAGGTGAACAACACTCTTCCATCCAGGAGCGCACAAAAGGGGCAGAAACATCCTTTGGCCATCCCCTGGGGGGACTGTGGGACAGAGAACAGCAGAGAGGACTGCCCTCCATGCAGTGGCTCATGCCCTCCTCCTGCCCTCCTGACACCAGTGGCTCAGCAGGGGCAGGTTTAGGGTCAAACATTTTCCCTGCCAGCTGATAATCTGGAAGCCAATCTGAGCAAGCCAGTGATGAGGTCCCATCCCTGTGGCAGCTCAGGGAATGGCTCCCTGGCAGACACAGGCTTGGTTTTGCAGCATTCTCTTCTCTGGGATAGGCACGGGGACCATGGCCACCCTTGCCCTCTCCCTCGGGACCTGGGAGTTTGGGCTTGCCAGGCTGCGGCTGGGCACGGAGCACACCCCGAATGCCAGGCATTAAACGATTTGTGATGTCTGTGGGTCAGTGGGGTGCAGGTAAAGTCCTGCCGTAGATCCACACTGCCCTCCTCCAGCCCCATCGGCCACAAATGCACACGTCTGATGGCTTTTTCTTCCCTACTCCAGCAAAATAATTGGCACGTTGAGGAGAGGAGCAGTGGCTCGCAGCTGGCACAGATCAGCCACGGCTCACCAGCCCCAGGCACTTCACTTTGAATTCACTCTCTTGCTGTTGTCTCTTCCTTTCCCCCTTCCCTCCCAGAGCCGCACAAAGAGAGCTGGCAGGGCCGGCCGCCGGCCCGGCGGGCACCGCTCACCTTGCCAAGCAGGGCCCCCTCCATGCCCCCTCCATGCTGCCCCCCCAGCTGCTTCGCCCCCTGTCACCATTGTGTTTGCTCGCCTTTGAAATTGGCAGGAGACATCAGCTATGCTCAGATGATGAAAAGAGAGGGAGAAGCACCTGCCGGCGTTTGGGGCTTGGGTTGAGAGCAGTGCTGTGCTGAATACATACACCCTTATTTGGGTGTTCGGGGGCAGACGAGTTGGAGAGGGGCTTTTATTCCGCTCCTGAAATACTCAGCCAGACCACAGAGCAGGGGTTTGCAGAGAAAACACCCCTGCACCCTCCACACACACCCCTATTATTTTTAAGCACGTCATGTGCTGAATACTTAAGTTTTTTCCACCTTGCAGTGGGAACTGTTAGGAAGGGCTAAATGCACTAACCAACAGCAGTCTTCTCACCCCATTACACTGGTGACAATGTGTTGTCACCAGCGTACATCACATCTCTAGAAAGCATTTTGGGACCCCAACAATTTCAACCTGTAAGACGTATTTTAATATCTAGGAGGAGACAGGAGGTCTCTAACATCAAGTGAGAAGTGAAGGCACATTTGTCCAGGACATGGGAACTAACTGAGTGAGGTTAAACTACTCATGCCAGAAGGTCGTTGGCAGTTTGTTGCTTTCCAAGGCATAGATCCAAATGGGTGACCAAAACCAGGCTTGGACATTCTCTCTCACTTGCTGTGACTTTTTCATTGCGTTTATTTCTGTATATATAGAAGGGGAGGGAGATGGGCCTTGTGTATGTGGCCTGAAGCAGTAGTGAGCTGCTCAGTATGAGCCCCATGCGCTCCGAACCAGCCCAGGGCTGCCCATGCACAGAGAGCTGGTAACGACACGAGGTGCAGCCCGGTGTTGCACCCGTAGCAGTGGGTTTGACAGCAGCACTGACGCATTCGCCTGCCATTGCACCTGAGCTAATAAGCCCTGGGTTTGTTAGCTTGGGCACAGCACTGCGCTGACATCAGGAGACCTGCGCTGGCTCCCAGCCCACCCACCGGGATACCTCTGGGCTGTTTCCCCTGATTCTGGGACTGGGTAAGCACAGACAACTCGAGCGCCAGGACAGCTACATCATTCAAAGCCTCCCTTCCTCACTTTTTACAGCACTTACCACAGCCGAAGGCTCAGTAGTTTCTCAGGTTTTGCTCCTGGATACAAGAGGGGATGGCCAGGAATGGGTAAGCTAAGGGAGGGCATGGAAGCAGCTATTAATGGCTTTTTCACTGTGACCCTTGCAATGCCCTGCCTACCCACTCTTCCTTTTGTCCATTTTCAGCCTTCAGACTTGGAGAGCATCTTGTACCTGAATCCACCTCATGGCTCCACACAGGGGCTAAGAGGAGGTTTTGGGGAAGCCACCACCACCTCTCAGTTCTGTAGTCAGCAGAGCTCTACTTGGTTCAGTTGCTGAATTCTAGGACTGGAGTCACCTCATCCAAAAGCAGAAGAATATATCAAGTCAGGTGAATTGTACCCAAAAGGGCTTTCCCTCTCCCCACTGCCTATAAAGGGCTCTCCCACTCCCATACACTGGGGTGTGTGGCTCCACTGTAGAGTGAGGAGAGAGGAATCCCACTGTGGGAGTGGGGTTCTCCCCCCAGTGGGGACTGGAGGTGCTTAAGTTTTCCCGGTAACCCAGGGCTCTTTGCTGGAGGTCTGCCTTGAGCCTTTGCCTTTGCAGCAGGACCCCTCACCTTCTCACCTAGAGCTGTGCAGGAGCTCAGGCTCCTCATCCCCTCCCTGAGGAACTCCAAGGCACAGGGGTCTCCACTAATGATGTCTGCACAAGGCACACCAGCCCTGGCTGCTGCTGGGCTGGCAGAGGCAGCACTAGCTCACCTTTAACCCGTAACGCTGTAGTTAGAGCTGTTGAGAGATTTGGATTTGACGTCTGGCCTGAGGGGCTGAAGGTCATCTTCCTGCCCATCCGATGTCAGCCTGCTGGGGCAGGGAGGGAGCAGAGGGGACCGAGCTCACACAGGTGATGACTGTGTGTCATTAAGGCTGTTAAGGGCCTGGGGGCCACACCACGTAAGCAGCTTCAAGGAGCTGGCCCTGCTTGCCCTCGTGCCAGGCAGCCAGGTACCGGGAACAAGCCACAGGTTGAATCCAACTTAGTAAATATTAGTTTGCAGGACCATTTGCGGTCCAGTGAAATGTAAGCTGTTTTCTACTAAAGAGCCATTTTTCTAAAAGCTGAAGGCAGTGAAATTAGGAGCGCTCACTTTGCATCAGCAGATGTGATACCTCAGTCGCCAAGCGAGAAAAAGCCGCAAGGCAGTGAGAGGTGCAATGATGAAAGGCCATGAGCAGCTGCTGAAAGTGTTCATGAACCAGGAGTAACTTTACACAAAGAACTAAACCAAAAATAAAGCCCAGTTCGATTAAATGGTTAGACTCAGGAAAGCAGGTCACCTCCTGGAAAGCAGCTTATGTAGGTGTGAGGCGATTCAGGCTATTTATGAAGATGGAAAATATGCAACAGCTTGCTGGCTAAAGCACAGGCCACCCCACTCCCAAGCAAGGCCACAGACTTCCAGTGGCCCTTGTCATCACCCCTTCAGTCCCTGTGCTTTCGAGGAGTACTAATGTCCCTCTGCCTGGTCTCTGGTTCCAAACCCAGAACACACACACATGCCCACATGGGCAGGCAAACAATTCCAAAATTGCTGAAATTCATTCACCTACACAAAAGCAATTTCAGACATGAAATGCAAAGGTGGTGAACTTTTCTGCTCTCAGTCAAATCACACCCAGAGGTCCATTCTTTAGGTAGCACGATGGCCAAAATCACTGATGGAAACTACAAGCATTTGGCATCTGAAGATCAGGACACGTTCAATTTTCTGTCTAACCTCAAATAACTGCTTGGAAATAATACCTGACGATCTCCCCTGAGGACTCAGGAGTACCTTGCAGGTCATTGTAGGAGCTGGAAACCTTCAGATCCCTGTGACCACGCGGGTCAGCTGGTGGCCGGTACCAATCCTGCCCGTGTAAGCAGGTAGGCTGGAAAAAGAAAGGCCATTCACTAACTCAGTCTGTCACTGCGACTTGCGGGAGGTGGGATCTTGTGGCCTGGGTGATTTCTTTGCAAAAATGGTTGGCGGAGAGCCTGGATACACATCCTGGCTCCCCTCTGCTTTCTCTGTAATTTGGCCCAAACAGTCGAAAGCAAATGAGGGAGGATGCAGCAATAATTTGAGGGAAGCTGGAGAGGTTAGAAATATGAGCAGGAAATAACCAAATTAGGCTGCGCTTGGGAAAACTGAAGCTAATACATTTGGGGGAAATAATCTGAAACACTGCTAGTCAATAGTACGGAGGAACCCGGAAAGCAGGCACGTCAGTGAGCAGCCGCTGCTGCAACGTGGGACAGGACAAGCCTGTGTGATTTGGGGCTGCCCACCGAGGTATCACATCGCAGAGTGAGGAGGTGCTGGGGCTGCAGGAGGGCTCCGCACCTGGGCTGCTGCGATCGGTGCTGTGCACCTCCGGCCCCGGGTGATGCAGACAGGCTGGAGGGCTTTCCAAGAGCACTACCACAGATGAGAGGTGGGAGGGAACGGCTGGATGAGGAAAGCCTGAAAGAATTCAGCATAAACAAGTTTTCCAAATGATGACTAAAGGCGGAGGATATGATAATCCTCTGCAAGTATTCGAAGACTATAAACACCAAGGGTGGCTCATTTGGGATAAGATTAGATGTAATGGGATGAATTTACAGACAGGAAAAAATGTGTTTTATGCAAGGACACAGGTACAAAGTAACAGAAGTTGGTGGAGGTTCCCAAAGCAGAGGTGGAAGTCCCCTTGGTGTACGCAAAACTGCTCTGGATATGAAAAATAAACAAGGCCATGAGCAGTCCAGCATAGGAGAAGTAGATGAGGTAGTTCCTCCACTTTCAGGTCTTTTACTGTGAGGCTTGTTTTTCTGTAGAAAAGAAAAACTTATATTCATTGCCTTGGTTAAAATTCCCACCTGAAGCAAGCTGAGTACAAAAGTAGGTGACAAGACTCTTTTCCCAGGTTGGTGAAGGACATTGCTCATCATAACCTGGAACTTTCCCTGCTTGTACAGCGAAGGAGGTGTGATGTCCTGCTTTTTGTGGGATTTGCTGAGGATGGCCAAGAGGAGATAAAAAGGGACAGTTAGCTGCAGCCAGCTATCACCTGCGTCACTGGCAGCACACCAGCAGCGGCGAGGTGATTTCATCACACACTGCATTCTTCCTGGAAATGAAATTCAAATTAAGTCAGGGTGATAATGACAAAATGTTTCTCCTGTCCCATGGAAGTTGGTTACCCTCTGAGAAATGAGGTGAATAGGCTTTGTACATTTTCAGAAAGAACTTCCATGCTGGGGTCAGTGGCATAAAAATTGAGTTTGCAGTCTTGTTCCTGGTCTCAACAGAGAGCAAGGTCTGGTTGGAACCCTTTCCATTCATGCAGAGAAAGAGATCCTCATACTGAAGCTTTTCTTAGCAGTGGCTGGACAATTTTAGAGAGGCAGCAGGCACATACATCGCTCTACTGAGAGGTCCATCCTACATGGCTGTCAGCCCACCTTGCACTGTGCTGTCAGATGAAGATGTCCTAGTGCTGCAGGCCCCAGCAGTGGCAGGTCGGCTCTGGCCATCACAGTGAACAAAAAGAGAAATAAAGAAACATAAAAAAAAAATAAATAAAATAAAATTGATTTCAGAGAGATTAGGGAGCCTTGCTTCATTTTACAAACGGTGAGGTGGCTCATGAAAGGAGCATAGATTATTTCACCTCCCACTTGAATGGACACAGAAGTTGTAAGTCATACCTCCTGCCTTTCAACACCTGTCTTGGATGTCTTAGGTCAACCTTTGGGTGTCATTTGTGGTCCCATGACCACACAGGCAATTCAGGTGCTCAACTTCAGGTGCCCTGAGCTGTACTGCAGCATGACGCTCTAACAAATATAGTACAAACATCCACTGTCTTTATTTATTTTCCAAATAAAGCCAATGGCCAGGCACTCTGTGATTTAAATGGAACAAATCTTTTGTTAGGAAAAAAAAGTTGTGAGACAATTAAACAAATCTAGAAATAAATTTTCGATACAATACATGTGTATGTTGGCCAGGTACCCAGTGGCCAAATTGTAATTATTTCCTGGGATTGCAGCTACAACCAAACCAGGAAAGGGGCAGTCCTGTTCCACCGCTAATTTTTCTTCACAGTAGAAGTGAGACACAATTTTTTACCTCATGTTTTATTCAGACCCTTTGCAGGCTCCGGCCTTTTGAAGGAAAGATTCAAGACTTGGATCCAATCCTATCACCTGCTGATGGCTCTCTCTGCTCCAGTCGGTGTAAAGCTAGGCAAAAAAGAGAGGTTTTTTTTTATCTCAGCCTCTCTCTTCCTCTCCCACTCTCCTAAGTCTGTGTAATCTATAGAGGCCAGGGTATTCAGTGCTGCTCAGATCCTGTAGTGTGGCTCATTAAAATGTCAGACTCACCACTGCAGACCCAGGGCGCCCATTCCTATTGACATCAACCAACAATGAAGTTGGTGGGAGCTGGGGAAGTAGAAAAAGCCCACGACTTTATTTATGATGAGATTAGTGATCAGACTAGCTTTAAATTACGTTAAACTCCTCTCGTGTCATTAAGCAGAGTTTTCAGGCTGTCCGGTCCAATGCAAACACACAATTTCAATAAGTTTTCCCTTCTTGTGTGACTCGGGAAAGAAACGTGTGTCTGACACTCACCCGTGCTCTGGTGACGGGCTGTGCCAAGGCTTTCATGTCACTGGTGATGGGCAGTACATGAGGAAAATGGATTTTTTCTGCTGTGTTTCCAGCTTTTATAATGCATCGCACAAACGGTTTAATAAATACAGAGTAAAGTGAAAAATAAATCATTCTGAGAGAACCATGAGGTCCTCTGAAAGCTGAGCACAAAGCTGTCACTCCGCTTCTCTGGGACAAACCCCTTCCATCCCTTATTTTCAGACTGCAGAATTGAGTTAGCAGCTACCACAGGCTCAGTTGTTCTTTATCTAGTTGTAACACAGATCTTTTTCTTGCAAATTTTATCTAACATATTTCTTAGTGGGAAGACAAAACTGCTCACGGACATAATGCAGAACCTGAAAATAAGCATTGACCAGAGCTAAAATTTCAGTTTGGAAAACTGAACTGTTGCTGTCTGTCACCTTCCTCACATTTAAAAGGATCTCTCTGCCTTCACATTCAGACAAATACATGCCTTTCCTATAGATGGGACTTTCATATCCCCAAATATGTCTAATAATGTTTCCAGTTTAACTCTGGAAATTATTTTAATGAGCACTGTCTCCCTTCTAATAAACCAATACAGTGGAACCTCATTAAATCTAATCGAAAGGTTTCTCATGTAATAAATCATCATAATATTTTATCGTGTATGAAAGCGTAGGTGATTCTCAGCACTGCTAAACATCCCATACGTGAACTACTTTTCCAGGCTACTACTGAGGAATAATTTTTTCCATGGGTTTTCCCCAAAGGAAAGCAAAGAGTTAATGCTGCTGCTTCAGTTCCCATTTTCTGCTGCACCAGACATTTCTTAGGGATGCAGAGGGGACCTGGCAGTGGCTGTGGCTCGGTCTGGGTGCGCGTTGCCCAGAGGTTTGGTCCCGGTGCGAGGCGGAGATGGGCAGCTCTGCTGCTCCAGCACGGGCACAGCCCTGGCTCCTCGGGGAATTTTCAAGTAAATGCTAAAAGGGGCCAGTGCCTGTGTGGCACAAGGCATTTAATTAGCATGTTAAATACTCACAGGTACCTGTCAAAACAGTGCCAGCTGAGCAGGAAAGCAGTGTAACTCACAGGTTGAAGGAAACCATCATACTTGCAAACTTTTTTTTTTTCCCTAGGTCGATTGTTGCCTTTTGAATAGTAAAGGAGAATCTGTTTTTTTGGAAGAAGAACATACATTGAAGTCCCTTATTAAATCAGCTGGCTGAACTGCAACTGCTGAAGACAATGGTGAGAACTTGCCAGCTTCTTTTGAAAAGCACCCTCTTGTTCTGGGCATGGTCTAGGCTCTGCAAGTTTATTGCAGATGCTGAACTCTCCCCCAGAGGGTAGGGGCACACACTTCGGCATACATCATTACACATTTCTGGGACACTAAAAGGCAGCCAGAACAAGTTATCTTGCTCCACCTGGAACCAAGTGAAAAGGAGATTTCTTTCTCTTTGATTCCACAGTGTCTCAGCCAGATGAACTTGGAAACTCAACCTGCCAAATTCACATGGTTTAAGAAGGTTCAGATTAAACCTATGGGACCTTACTGTGCTTTCCAGAGCTTTCACCTTGCATTCTTCCTCTAGCAATCCTTTCCAGCTCCATCAGCCCAAGGGCCAGACAAAAAGATCCTAAGGAATATGCCTCAGTCCCAGTCCTTTAGCTGTCACCTGGCGTGAAGCTGGCTCAGCACACACACACACTCATTTCTCGTGTTTGGGCCATCTTCACTGGAGGGACAAGCAGCAGTGTCCTGTGCAGGCAGCAGAGGGCAAGCAGGTATCTCATCCAGTGTTGGTTACAGGCATGGTCCCACTGCGGCCTCTGTTGCCCTGCAATTATTTGTACCTGGGACATAAAGTGCTCCCACTTAAAAAAAAACCACACAAAAAAACCCACAAAAAAAAAAAAAACCAACCCAAAAAAACCAAACCCATGAACCCCCCACCAAGTTCTATTTTAGAAATACTCTGTGTCCTTTTAAGTGTAAGGAGTAGCATCAACATTTGAACCACAGGTCTAGGAATTGCAAAGTGCTGGTCTCTGGGTTAGACCATCACTGGTTAGGAGCAGCAGGAGCACAGCCTTGCTGGTAGGTGCTCTGGGGCCCTGTGGGGACGGAATTAATACTCCTTTAGGCATTACGTCCTGCCATGCTCCCTTCCCCATTATTGTGGAGAGGCAGCCAAAAAAAATGCTGTTGTCAGTGGAGAAGAGGGACCTGTAGTGACAGGACAAGGGGCAATGGTTTTAAATGGAAAAAGGCTAGGTTTAGACTGGACATAAGGATCAAATTTTTTGTGATGGGTGTGGTGAGACACTGGCCCAGGTTGCCCAGAGAAGCTGTGGCTGCCCCAATCTCTGGAGGTGTTCAAGGCCAGGCTGGATGGGACTTTGAGCAACCTGATCTAGTGGGAGGTGTCCCTGCCCATGGCAGGGGGTTGGAACTAGATGATCTTCAAGCGTCCCTCCCAACCCAAACCATGCTATGATTCTAAGAGCCACCTGCAGCAGAGTGCCAGCAAGGAGGGAGCTGAGGGAGCTGGGCACACTGCAGGATCAGGCCGGGCATAGAGACAAGACCCTGAAAGGCAGCCTTGACCAGGCATGTTTTGGTCATTGAGTACTGGTCATTTGGACTCAATACACTCTAAAAACATATTAGATGACAAGGTTCTGGCTGCTGGGAGCTGATGAAAATGAGAAGGCACCTGGGGAAATCTGGGAGCAGCAAGAAAACAGGAGGCTGGAGACAAAACTGCAATTTTTAAATCCCTTTCTTCTCTAGAATTTCACAGCCTACTAGGTTTGGCCTAAGCTGACATGAAAGATCTGGTGTGTTTCCTGTTACACGTGAAAAATGACATACATACCAGTAACATCAATATTATTATAATATTTTAAAATTGGACTTCAGACGTAATTTTTACTAAAAATATGTATTTTGAGATTTATAGTTCATCTTAGCCTGGCTTTCCTCATTGAGCGTGACCGGAGTTTCGGGAAGAGTGATGTGATGTGATGTGATACTGCGTCTCCCAGGCAATGCCCATCGCTGCCCAGAGCTGAGTAAGTAGTGCCAACGTACCACCTGCATCTTTAATAATGTCAAACGGCTTCAAAACACTGACATCTGCTCATGAAGTTTGCAGTTTAAGTGATTTCTCAGATACGCAAGTCAACGCTCTCTACCTGGAACCTTGCTTGGAAAATGTTTGCCATTTCTATAGCAGGCATTTGCTCACTTAGGAAAAAATTATCCAGAGAAAATAAGGGCTTTGCTGCTCAGCCAATTCTTATGCACACCACAAGTGAGCTCCCCCGTCCTCTCTTTTCTCTACGTTGTCATGTTTCTACAAGAGAGAGACGCACCACGGCCATCAATCTGCTTTTCCCCTCCCGCAGGAACTCTGTTTCAGTGCTCATACACTGGCATATTTTCTTTTATTTTCACTTGACAACTCACAAGCAGAACACCAGTAAAACTGGGGGGTTTTTTCATTATTTAACTAGGGATAGTTATTGCTCAATAATGTAACAAATCTTGTAAGGGGATTTCAATTTTCAACCAAATATCAAAATCCCTGGCAGAAGGTCCGTGTTCTTGACAATTGAAGGAGGCCTTTTTAAAGCCTGACTGTATTTTATAACGTCTCATCTTTTTTTAATAGCTTTGTGTACATACTGTGGGGATTGGGCCGTATAATCACATAAAGACTTGGACAAAATCCAGTCCAGATCAGCTGCTATTACAGGAACAAATCAAACAGGGCTGGGGCTTTTTTCCCCCCTTTTTCTCAAAACAAGGAACAGGGCTGGAGCTGCATTGGCTGCCGGGGGTCGGAGGTTGACCCTGGCATGCCAAATCCGCGGTCAGGTTCCTCTTTTACCACCAGGCATATTGGCCAAGAAGGGTGTGCGTGCTGCAGTTGTGCACACACACACACACAGACAGAGGAGGCAAAGCAGCACAATGGCTGTGCATGGCCACATACAAAAAAAAACAACCAACCCCAAGCCTGCCCCGTACACCACCACGGGGCTGTTTGGCGCCGAGGTGGTTGTAAAGCCAGGCTGGGGTCAGTGCCCTGCTCGCTCAGCAACTCCAGGTGTATTCAGCAACTTGCCGAATCAAGCCCTCTCTGTGCTTAAGTAAATCCCAGCAGCAGCACCAGGAACCCCAGTGCAGATCTGGGGGGAGCTCCTGTCCCTGCTCTCCCCACCACGGCTTTCCCAGCTCCCAGCTCTGCTTCAACCCCCATACATGGTCCAAACACATATTTCTTCCTTATAAAAGCACAGAACAAGACGTTTGGCTTCTGTTACCAGAGGCCTGGGGTATAATTAATCCACCCTATCTTGCATTTTTAATTACATCTCCACTCAAGTATCCGAGTCTTTCACAATCCCAATACTTTTAAGATGCAGGAAAAATATTACAGCCCTGTTTTCACAGGGGGAGAGGCTGTGGCATAGAGACTTGGAGTAAGTAGGGCAAACTTCAGAGAAAACCTGGAGCACGACTGAGAACAGAACCCAGATGTACCCAGAGCTCATGCATTGCTTTAAATACAGCACTAGGATCCCTCTTCTTCATGATGCCAGTATAATGGTATTTCCTCTCCTGGAATGGTGTGTTCGGCTTTGGCCAGCACCTCTCTCTCTCTCTCTCAAAAAGTCAGAGGGAGAGAGGGAGAAAAAGGCCAGAGAAGCACAACCAAAACAATTACCGTTGTGCAGAGGACCTCCATACAAGGCGAGGAAGACGCACGGGAGTGTGCGGAGGACTGCGAGGTGCTCTGTGCCTGGGGGAGCCATGGGCAGACCGGCAAGTCAGTGCCGTGGGGCTGGGCTTCAGGCAGCAGCAGGGTACCAGGGCTCGGCATCAGGGAATTCAGGCTCAGCCCGGGAGCTGCTTCTATTTTTCCCCATATCCTGGAATAAGCCGTTTAACGCTTTGGGGTCTGTTTACCCCAAGGCATTGTCTGCTCCCAAAGGCATTCATAGACATCTTGCAGGCAGGAATTTTGTGCACAGTACCACGGGCACACATCATGACACGTATGCCCATGGTACTGTGCTCAAACTGCCTGCATACAAGGGGTTTGCGGGTGACACCAATTATAGTGGGAGTGTTGATCTGCTTGAGGGTAGGAAGGCTCTACAGAGGGATCTGGACAGGCCGGATCGATGGGCTAAGGCCAATGGTGTGAGGTTCAACAGGGCCACGTGCCGCGTGCACGTTCCAGCATGACATGTCTCAAGGACCCCCCCACTTAACTATGCAGTAGTAAAACAACATTTACCCAAAGGAAAAAGAAAAAAACCTTCAAAGACTTGAAAAATAGACAAGAAAATAAGTTAATGGAGTCAAAATAGACTCTTCAATGTGTTAGGCAAACACCTCCCAGAAGGATTTGAAAAAGATTTTCTTTCTTTAACAAAGCTTTTGACACTGTATAACTACTTTGAGGAACTCTTCCAGTTTATCCTTGCAGCTGCACAAAGGGCATCTTGATTAACAAAAATCTTCATTTTCAGAAAGCCACATGGCTCAATGCTAGAGTTGGGAAGATGCACAGTTTTACTGAGGACACTGTTTTTGACTCCAGGCCTGTGTAAGAGTCACTAAAATGCATGTACATTGTGTACTGTGCTGTACAGTAGCTGAGCAAGGCTCACAGCCCAGGCTTGGAAGACAAAGACTGCCTCAGTAGTGTGGAGAAGAACCCAATGGGCCTCCTCGCCCAAGCTGGCTGCAGCACCCCATCCTCCAGCCAGCAGTGAGACTGCAGAGGAGCAGGTAGCATACTGTCCATGCCACAGTGTGCCTGACACCCCCCTCTTCCTCCTGCTTCCTTCCACTGACTTCAGCCACACACGAGGAATTAAATGAAGAAGCTATGGCTGATGTCTCAATGAAGGCTGTGCCATGTTCCATGCAGAGCTTTCAGACAGATCGTGGTACAGTGGTGGGATTGTGAAAAGACAGCCTTGATCTACCAGGCACGGATAGAGGCACCAATGATGCTATGGCCATCAGTAAGATCAAGCTACCCAGGATCATACGCAGCATCCCTAGTGGGTCAGGCACATAGGTCAAACCAGATGCTGCCATGCCATCAGCATTTTTGCTCGCTTAGGCATGCCTGCTTGTGCCAGTCCTGCCAGACAGCCAAGCCCTTGGACCATGAAGGATTCTTCACTGCCTCTGGACACCTAGATGGCCTTGCCTTCCTGACACCATGTCATTTGACTTGCACCTTTGTCTCCAAGAAGTCCTGTTTTCCATCTAGGCAGACACAGTGGCCTTAGCAATTTGTTCTCCGTAAAGCCAAGGGCCTGCTGTGAGAAAGCCTCTTTTCCCACATCTGCAGGTCTCATACTCACTTTGAAATCTGAGATATACTTACAGTTCTGTTCCATTGCATTGTGCACGTTAATATGAGTGTGGGATTTCCATGCAACTTGAGACGGAGATTTCCTTTGGTAACTGCATCCATGATCTGCCTGAACCCTGTAGCTTAGGGATCCCTTGGCAGCTCCTATCACCCCTTTTTAGTTTTCACAGCTCTCTCCTCTACCATTTGTCCTCTTGCGCTCACAAGGAACATCCTATAAACATTTCCCAATTATCTCTAAATCTCTCTTCTGCATCATATCTATGAAAAGCTTTCTAAAGACCAGTGTTTGCTGTTTATGACACTAATTCTGTCTCCCTATTCCCTCAGCCCCAAGCCAGCCTATACTGTAAACTGCCTGGGCAGGACCAACACTTGTCCTTTCTTTGGCACAAAGGGAAAATGGCCCAGAATGAGTGATACTCTGCTATACAATAATAAAAGTGGTAAACAAATAATCAGACTAATACAGGGGAATGTACTTGATGGAACACTGGTAGGAGAGATCAAGCAATTCCTCTAAAAAGCAAGTAATTCCAAATACCATCTTCCTTCACTCAAATCAAGCCATCAGAACCTATGCTGGTTTGATTGACTACATTTGCCCTCTTCAGAACCTACTTCCCTACTAACTCTTCAACTTCTGATATTCTCCACTTTGAGAGCCCACAAACATAAATCAATTAGAAATAAAATTTAATTTACAACATCAAAACCAGTCACATTTGGAAACAGTCTAATTCCCTGATGCTCAAAAGCACATCACATTATAATTTATCAACCATCACATTTTTAATGATGTCAGACATTTGTCATAAAATCACCATTAAATTGGTATCTAATGGCTTCTAATAAATGTCAAAATGAACTTGCAGATGCCTATTTGAAATATATTAGAAGCCATTAAACAGCAATTAAAAGGAAGTTTCACAAATAATATTTTATACTAGATATGTTGCAGGGCCATGCAAGGAAGGGACAGTGACATTTTGAGGAATCTCTGAAAATGCTCCCTCATGCCACATATTTCTGCACTGACGGACTGCGTACCTCCCCAGAGAGCAGTCCATGCTTTTGGGGCATCCAGGGCCCTCCTGGATGGATGAGGCCCTAGCTGCTCATGGTGTGGATGCTGTCAGTCACTGTTTTAAGGACCAGCGTGGAAGGAACATGGGGTAATGCTGTTGTCCCCTCTCTCCCTCATCTCTTTCTGCTCCAGAGGCAGAAACACGTCCCAGACCCTTCCCCAGTGTTGCCCTCCAGGCTGCTGGGAGGTGCTGGGGCAGGCAGAGACGTCGGGTAGGAGTGAGAAGCCACCAGTATGGGGGGAGATAAACGGGCAGTGACATTTGCTGGCATTTGGAGGGTTCAGGCAGGGGAGGATCTCCAAGGGAGGTGAAGAAGGTTTTGGGGAGGATGAGTGGAGAAGGGGATATGAACAGCCCTTCTCCCTCTGCAAGTGTGAGATGAGTGAGAATGAGGGTTACAAAGTTGGGCAGAGGGACAACTTGAGGCCACCTAGTACTGAAATTTGCATCGTTTACCTGAAAGTTGGAAACCTTGAAGTGTGCACAGTTTACTACTGAGTTATAGAAAAGAGCTCACACCACTGGTGCTACCCATCATACCATTTTCTTCTCCAGTCCACATATCAACAAACCTCACCCTGTGTGGATGGTGCAGTGCCTGGTATGAGTACATCCTGGGGTCTCTCAGGAAGCCACTGAAGATCACCTTTGCTTTCTGGCTCAAAGCTCTCCAGAAGCAGATGCACGCTGAAAGGCACTGATGGCCCATGTGATGTCCATGTGTCCATGCTCCTTCTGTTCTGGAGCTGTGGTTTACAAGGTGCATCTTATGTACAGGTTGTGTATATGTATACATGTACATATGATTTATTTAAAATATACAGCTTGTTATAATTATGCCCAGGTACAATGCACAAAGTTTACTTTCATCTGCTATAGAATCATAGAATCATTTAGGTTGGAAAAGGTCTTTAAGATCATGGAGTCCAACCGTTAACCTAACACTGCCAAGTCCACCACTAAACCATGTCCCTTTACCTTGAAAATGGCTGACAGACACATAACCTTTAAACATTAATAAGAATTTCATAGTATTCGCATGCCTGTGTAAGTCCAGCCGCAGTTTAGAAATAGTTAAAAAGAAGAACTTAATCCCAGCTTCTTCTCTTCCAATGTCAGGTTCTCTTAAAAGAGCAGCTTGCTTTCTCCCCTCCTTTTTTTTTTTTTTCACATTAGCCCTCACAAAGAAGAGGGAGGGAGGGACGAGACAAGATGTGACCATTAATCCTGCTGGGGCTCAGGCCAGTGCAGTGAGAATTAGGTAAGCGGGAGGCAGCGGAGCCCGGTGGGGACAGCACGTTCTGGCGTGGCCGGGAGAGCGAGCAACAAACCAGATCCTTGCACAAGTAGGTATCAGCCGCCAGTAATAGACCCATTGTGTCAGTACACAAATATGTTGTTATGCTCCACCTTCTGTCCTATTTGTTTCTTACAGTACTATGGCTACTTTCCTCTCTCATTTATGTAGCCGAGAACTGGTCCTGACTGAGAAAAGCAAGAAAAAAACTCCCGTTCCCCCCACCCTCCCCATCGCTCGCGCTGTAAAGGACCTGTTTATACAACTGTGGAAGAGGGTGTGTATTTGCATATTAAATGGGATCAAGAAAATATGTAACATATGTTGCAAACAGAACTAATGTCTAAACACACATGTAAACCTGGGCTAACGGGTCCTGCCAAAATATTTTAACCATCTGTTTTTACTTAGCTGTTTTTGAACAAATTATGTTTATTATGTTAATTTATTTTACTGTCAACAACACCAAATGACAGAGTTGCCGCTAAACAACATCATTATATATCACATTCTGGCATAATACCAGCAGGTTTTTTTAAATGCGACAGGAATAAATGCATATTAAAATGTCAATTTGTTTAAAATCTAGTTCAGGATGGTAAATACATCTGCACAAATTCATCGTGTTCCAACAGACACTGTTTGCACGGAGACTACTTAAAGATAAGGCGCTTCGACAGGGCTTGGAGAAAGGCAGGAGCGCAGCAGTCCTGCCTGGACTCCTGGCTCCAGCTTTGAGGTTGATCCCAAGAGGAGGGGAAGAGAGGGAGCAAAGGGGAGCCTAATTCACATTTTAAGAAGTTGTGATTAAACTTCCCGCGAGTCTATCTTCATTTGCAGCATCCAGGAAGTCTCCCTTAGAAGAAGAAAAACTGAAGCTGAGGTCAACCACGAAATAATACTGATCTTTGTCCCAGGTCCACAGCCTGTTCCCCAGCATTCTCTGTTTGTGTCTGGGCAGGAGCCTCTGCCCCCAGGCTCTGCCCCTGGGCTGATGGAGGGCAAGGGCACCAGTGCCACAAGCCCATGTCCAGCACGTGAGGACAGTGAGTGATGCTCTGGAGTCCCCAACATCCTCTCCCAGCAAACAAGTTGCATGGTATTTTCTGGATCAGCTCCTCTCTCTTGCTCAAAGGATTCTCTGCTTGTTTCTCAATAGCAAATCTTTGTTTCAGCAGGATTTTTTTGCTGATACCCCTAAGAAGAAAGATTTCCTCTCTGGAAGGGGAGGGTCCATCAGTGGCTTCCTCACCCCCCTGGCTGCCCCCCTTCACTGTCCACAAGCACTGCCCAGGCAAAATCATTCCGCTTCACGTTTCCAAAGTCAGTACCTGTTCTCCTAAATCAGTCTGCTCCGTCTAGTCCTGTTCCCCTGTAGATAGTTGCTCACACCTTCCCTAACAAAAACAACTTTTTCTGCATATAAAGCATGCTAAACCCCATCTTCTCCCATGCAGGCAGTGTGATCTTCTCCTCTGGACACATTTCCCTTCCAGTACTATTCATGGGATGGTGTAGGCTGCTTTTGTTGCTAGGTAGTAGAAACACAGCAACCGGGACATAGTTGGACAGGCTATGGCTGTGTAAAACCCTGGTGGTTTTAGATGGACCTCAGTAAGAGAGGAGAGGGAAAAATGAGCCTGAAGTCTTCAGAAATGCTGAAGAACCAGAACGGAAAAAGATGAAAATAGACCAAGCTGAAAAGCCCAAGACAAGACCACGAGTGCAAGGAGTGCTCTCTGGCTGTCATTAACCACCACACTTCCAACAGGTTGTTCCGGGAGCTGAAAGAACTTGTGACATATAAGCCAGTGACAATGTGATATATTACAGGATATGGTAGAACATAAAATACAATCAGACCACGGTCCTGCACAGACCCATGCGTATGCGTAACGGTGCACATGAGTGGTCCCACTGAGGCCCGAGGAGATGGAGCCTGGATTCTTACTCCAGCGCAGATGGTTGAACACATGCTCAAAACCTTGCAGAGCCAGAGCCCAGGAGAGGTATGGTCAAGGAGAAACTCTTCCACCCTGAGAAATCCTAATGCAGAATAACACTGCCTCTGATACTGAATCAATTAGCTGAGAAGCAACCAGTAAGGAAATACGATTTTGCTTTCTGGGGATTAAGGAGCAGGCATCTTAGGACAAGATCTTAAGACAAGGAACAGGCTCCTTTTGATTAACCTCAGCCTTTTAAGAAGTATAGCAAAGAAATACTGTGCACATAAATATTTTGATACCTTGCTAACAAATATTATAAGCCATGCCACCTTTGTTTAAATGCCCTTCCCCATCGTGACACGGGCTGTTCATGCAGGGTGGTAAAGGAATCATTGTTTATAGGGTCCACTATAGCACCAGACTTTGTCAAGTGCAGCACCGTGTGAGAGGCAAAGCCACGCAGTGCAAAGCTTGGGGGAATTCCCCCTCCCCTCTCTAAATTCTGGTTTTATGAAGAGAAAGGTTACATGGTTTATATTTCAGGAGTTGAAGTCCTGAGAAAATAAACCTCAGTCCAAGTACTTGTCCAGCGTACAACAGATATTCCATAAAATGTATGGGCTGATTTCACGCATATGGCTGCTCATTTTACAAGGGGATGATTAAGATGGTCATGGTTATGTTGGCTTTTAGTCCACAAATGCCTCAGCTGTTCTGGATTCATTTAAAATCATAATGTACCTCTGTGTGCAGAAAGCGAGCAGCCAGCACTCCTCTGCTCTCGCCGTCCTGCAAATCCAGCCCTTTGCTTTTGACGGTGTTTCCAACACGGTTCATTAGCCGCTATTGACTTAACGCGGTCCATCTCTTTCTTCTCGCAGCCTGCCATCTCCCTCTGCTCTGGCACCACAGAGACCGTGGCGTGGGCAGGGCTGCCTTTGGGAAGAGATGAATTTTTATTGCAGTTTGCTGGCTTCCACCCCCTTTCCTGCTGCCTTTCTTGCTCTTTGATATCTCCCGACCGGCGTTTCTCAGCCTGCCTCCCCAGGGATGCCAGCCTGCCCTGCCCCAGCCTTTCTGCTGGCACTTTCGGAAGAGTAATTTCTTGAGAAGAAATGTTACCGGTGGGAGTGCAGTTCAGAAGTGCTTTTTCCTCCCCAAGACTAAAACTTCAGCATTTGCACCCCAGCTCCAAAGAGGAATGTGCCTGGCCCCCACCGGGAGAACCAGCTTTTCACCCCTGAGAACGGAGAAGGCTTTTGCGGTGTGGCCTGGGTGGTGCAGCATCATGCGGTGTTAGTCCTGACGTACCCCCACCCCCTCCCTAGGAGAGTAATTAAAATGGTAGGCTGTGACTCAAGAAACATAACCACCTTTTCCCATTTTAATCTGATTTGGCCATCTCAGGCTTTTCATGCACACTGTATTTGATACTTCCTGCTTCAGAGGTTTTTCTTGCTGCAGCTGCCCAGCATCCCTTCCCCTCACCCTCCTCCACATCTTTTCCTGCACTTGGTTTATCTCTTCACTGTAAAAAGGAAAGGCATTTATTGCTTCATTCACGTTAAGTGATTATCATGTAACAGAAATAAGCTGCTTGTTCCTATATAATCGTGGATCGCTTTGCAGAACGCAGGCTTCAAACAGCAGAGGTAGAAGTCCGCAATGTTTTCCTCTGAAGCAATCTTTGTTTCTTAAAAAAAAACACAACAAAACAAACCCTAAAACCCGTAAGTCAGTATCTTCCCGCAACTGCAGCTGATTTCCTGTGTAAACTAAAACCATGTGATATTCCATAAATGCTTCCAGCTCTAAATTACAGGAAATGAAAACCATCATGGAAAAGGAAAGCTTTGGACTAAATTCCCAGATCAGATATCATTATAACTCCATTTCAGTCTGATTACAATTTGGATGCTTTCTAGCATACCTGTTAGTAATTAAAGGACCTGATAACAACACAATGTCACCCAGGGCCCCGCTGCAGGACAGAGACATCTTCCACACCCAGGCAGTGCCTCAGAGGTGCCACAGCTGAAATCATGAGCTGAGGTTGACCAAGGGAAGTATTTTTATGTAGCCTTTGTGAAGGTCAGGCCCTGAACTACCAACTGTATTAAATTGCGTGTGCCAGACAGTCACGGTTTGCAATTAGCTGCCCACACACCCACATCTGCACATGTACATGCTGTTTTACCATCAAGGGCCTAATGGCTGCGCAGCTCTTCAGTGCTCAGTAACGTGGTTTTTTGCAATAAGAAAGAAAGAGCTGTGCAAGGGAATATGAACCACTGCTGGTACAGAGCATATACATTTTCAGAGAGGAACTGATCTCAGCCCATCCCACCAGAATTTGGAATATATGCTTGGCCCTTTGGTGGTGGTGCTGGCTACTGCTACTTAGAGCCCGAGGGCTGCTCTAATCCCATGGAAAGCTGTGGGAGAGATCGAAGCCATGTTTTCATGCTGTTGTGATATGTACCATGCAGTCTGAATGTACAGGAGATCTCCATGTTTTCTCCATCGGTCCCTAGGCAGAGAGCACCCACAGTCCCTCGTAGCTGCAATGAACGTGCTGCATAGTTAACAGCCCTCTGCCTTTCAGGTGGATTCTCTGTAGCTCTGACTGCTGGCAAGTCAAGTGGCCAAGCTGAGATTTATGGACACTTGTCCCAGTGTTCTCATCCCGTAAATGATTGCAGAAAGGGGATTTTCATTCCTGTGACTAGCACATTCCCTTCATTTCTGCAGAGTATCTGTGTCCTTCAAGGCAGTAAATCAGCCTGGCACTGCTAAGAAATAGGGACTTCAATTAAACAAATTAATTGCAATGCTCTTATACAATTTGTTAATTGATATGCTAGGAGATTTTTTAGTTTGTTCAGCCAAGGTCATGATAATTTTCCTTTTGAACTGATGCAGTGAATAATTACCAAACTGAAAAGAAGTTGAGGCAAAGTACTTGTTCTAAGGACAGTTCTTGGGTGCACTATCATTCATTTCTTATTTCAAATGTCACAGGAGCGAAACATCACTCTTACTATGGTTGGGAGTCTTGCTGGGTGTCACACCAACGCCTGTACACCACAGTCACCCTTTCTGATGTTTTAACCGTTGCTGTCACTTCTTCACACATAAAACATTTGGGGCAGTCCCTGCCACTGCTGGATGTTAAATTCTGGGCAGTCCTGTTCCTGGTATTGTGAAAGCATTTCTATAAACAAGAGTGTCTCAGCTGTCAATATATCATTCACATTTAGGCCTGCATTGATTTCGATCTTGTTACCAGAATGAGGCAGATGCTCCGCTGGGGCAGAGGGGCACACCTCCGATGCCAAAGGAACCGAGACAATTTGCACAAATGGAGGACTTCAGCCAATACTTGTTATAAGCTGTTCTTGCTGAACATCCCAAATGAGAGGCTTCAGTGCCAGCAAAATCATTAAAGTGAACAGCTTTGCCTTGTTCCCTACCCAGCAGACATTTCTGTTAGGGTAGGTCATTAGTTATTCCTGAGGTTGTTAGGTTATCGCATTGAATCTTAATCCATCTAATTCATCCCAGCACACTCCCATTTGTTTCTAGTGCTTGCCTTTTAAAATACCATTAAATCATGTCAAAGGCCTTCTCTGCACCTGCCAAGAAAGCTGCATGCATCCTCCGATTTTCTTCGCCAGGTGAATTCTATTTAGTATATTCCTGGAGAAGACAGCTCATTGCAAATCCTATTTCTCCTTCTCATATTTCTCCTTCCCAAGCACACTTCCTCACGCGCACTGGGGGATTTTAACTTTAAGATACCCAGCTCAACTCAATCAGCGTCGTCCTGAACAGATGCTGGTGGGTTTCCATTGCCTTGAGCTAGCCTGGATGTCCCACTTTCTGTTGCTGAGATAAGAAGTTAGCAGGGGGAAGAAAGAGGAAACTATTTGCCTTTGATAGTGTAATGCAAAATAAAGAAATCCCAACAAAACCTGCCTTTCTTGTGCATAAACCCCTTTGGTTAAAAATTCTTAGCAGGATTCTAAAAATAGAGAAACTCCACTGAGATCAGTGCACAGCTTTAAATCAAACATATAAATTAGTAAAGAAATGGCATTCTCAGTCCTAGATAGCTTGTAGTGAATTAGACCAAGGCTTTTACAGAACAAAGGAACCTAAAAAAACCCTAATCTCACTTTGAAGGAAAAAAGTCTCTGATCACTCCACCTGCCACTTCTCTCTGTGCCAAGAAAAACTCGAGTATACACCAAAAATACTGAAGGAGAGTGGAGTGTTGCATTAAATTTATGTACCACTAGAGACTAGGGTTGAATGTGCTGACTGAACTTATTCTGATAACTTAGATGGGAAAAATCTATACTGCAAATCACCTTACTTAGGTTGGTTTAACAAGAACTATTTACCCAAGAAAGAAAAAAAAACCTGAGTGCTGATTGCTTTCTTTCTCACCCAAGAAGCAAGAAATACACACGGCCAGAGCCTGATAATTTTTTCTAGCTGCAAAATACAACAGAAGAGGTAGGGGAGTAGTTTGTTAGACCAGGTAAAGGATTTTCCACAGAAATCAAGCAGGATTTGCAGAGAGCTTGTGTTTGTGCATGTGTCATTGATTAAGTGTTTACAATTGGTCCAAGATTTGAAGGCGCACAGGGAACCAGGGCATACTGGGGTTGTGCTAATGTTGCCTCAGTCATCACGGCGAACCTTGGGGAGCTCATCGGACCTTGTATTTCTGAGTCCACACCATCGGGCCAGAGTTCCATGCTCTTGGGCCATACTGTGCCTGTTACCTTATGGCAAATGCTTGCAGTCTCTCACCTGATGGATATGCTTACACTGTGGATCTTGGTTTGGGGGAGCGAGCAAAGGGCTGGGGCTAGAGATGGATGAAGTACACAAATGCAGGAGGTAAATGGGTTGCTGCAGCTGCATTCATTGCCAGGGCAAAAGTCAGCTCCACAAAATTACAATAGCTGAAGAGAGCAGACCCCTAATCTTACATGGCCAGGCCTTCTTCCCATACTTTGTCCAGTGAGACCCATGTGTGAAGGTCTGGTCTAACCTGCATGCGGGGATGAGGAATTAGGGAGCACCCTTGGGAGGACCTGGGGAATGTGGGGAAGAGGGAGAGAGAAGGGGCTAAAGGTAGAGCAGGGCCCTGGGGAGGCTCAGCACCTAAGATGGGCAAACCTGCTTTAATTAAAAATTCAGAACTTCAAAACCTTGCTGGGAAGGCAGAGTGTCTGAGGGTGTCCTTTGCTGTAGCCGTGGTCTGTAGCAGCTTGTGCGACGCCTATGCCCACCCAGGGGTCTCTGCTGAAACTGCCAGGGAGGTTTCCAATTAGCACCAATTTAGGCAAGTTATTTTGGGGTTTTAATTGGGCAGACACGCCTCCCCTGGGAACCAGCAAGAGACCACCCGCTCGCATTGCGTAAGCCACCAAAAAAGCATTAAACTTATAGTAACCATTCTCAATCACTACCAACCCGCTCTAGATTTGAACCATCCACTGAAAGGTGAAAGGTTAATATGAGCTAATTTTTTTAATCATTGCTGTAACATTAGGAAGAAGCTCTGTTAACCTTTTGGGGACTGCTCACTTACCGCCTGGTGTTCATTTGGCTGATCATACAGGCTACAATCGTGATGGGGTAGTTTCCCAAGAGAGCAAATAAAATCCAAGAGGTACATTTTTCTTCTCAGCGCTTGCCTGCTGTAACACTGAACCCTTCATTAAAAATGTGATAAGCCATGCCATATATTTTCCTGTATATTATAGGCTTTAATCTTTAATGTTAATGACAGAAATGTTACCATTAGCAGGACTGTATTTTGCTCCACACTTCAGACATTCTTTTCTAACAATGTTTTCCTGTCCTCTTTCAGGCAGATGGTAACTATTTCAGCTTGAATTCCTTTTTATATTAACATAAAGAGAATTTGAAAAAACAAAGTAAGCTATAACTAAAATAGAAGAACTTACGGCAGCGAAATGTCAAACACTTTTTTCCTAGCCATGACCACCCTTTGACTTCGCTGTTACTAGGCGTGTGTCTTGAAACTGAAGTCAGTTTTGTAAATACTGCTGACGAAGAGGAATCAACCCACCTCAATCCCCAAGTCATGCTGACTTGACTCGTGCACAAATCTTAGAGGACAAATTGTTGGCTGATCAATAGGAAATTTCATGTGTTTGCGAAGCATGTAAAAGTCATGTTGGAGAGTAGGGCTTCGCCCAGCAATTAATAAGGTGGCTGGTAAAGAAGGAATTCCTGAAGTCTAATCCCAGCTGCATGTTTCTCTGTGTCCTTTACACAAGTCTTTGCAGCCTCCTTTGTAGCTTTGGCCTTTGTAGCTGTTAAATGCAGATAGTATCACTGATGCCTGCATGTCACACCAGTTTTGCAAGGAGTCATTAACCGTGTTGTATCTACTTACAAGGTTAGCATCACATTTCAAATACAGTTTCAGCCAACACCCAAAAATGCTATGGGATTAACCACCACACACCTCAAGGCAGGAAAGTAGTCATGAAGAAATACATCAAACCTGAGCTGGGGACCTGAGCTGGGTGGGTGCACAAGGAACATCTCTCTTATTTATGTGCAGGGTGCCAAGCATATCAGTGTCCAGTCTGCTGCGTGCCACTGCTGTGTCCACAGGGACATGGGAGGAACAAGGAAAGATTTCAGTCCTCACCTTGATCCAGAGAGGGTTTCCTTCAAAAATCACCTTTCAAGCACAAGGCTCGGGGGCGCGTGATACCCTCTAACCACTGCCAGCCCCATCCTGCAGGCTGTTCCTCAGTCCTTGGTGGTGGCTGAGGGGTACCTGGTGCACCAAAGTGTGTGCTGGCCAGGAGGCTCCTTTGACTTGAAAGGCCAGTCTGGGAGATGGCCAGGAAACAGTGATCTACATGACAGGCAGTGATCTTCACAGCTCATGAGCTTCCTGGAGGTATCAGAGCAGGGACAGTTTTTAAGGGAGAAGATAGACATTTGGGTACTATGGCCTCCAGTGACTTCTGTTCCTTCATTAAGACTAAGGAAGGGGATGGGGCATCCATGCCAATGACAGACATTAGTGACACTAGCACAGGCAAGGACATGTGATAAACTGCTGATAGAGGAGCAGAGGGGAAAGGGTCTGTTCCTGCCAGTGGCACCGCTGTCCTCTACTTCTCTGGACCCTGGACCCATGGCCTGAGACATCTGTGTCCTCATGATGCTGACCTGCAGGAGGAGAGCAAGCACAGTTCCTCCTGCTTCGAGTCATCATTTAATCCTGTTGGCATGGCTTTATATATTATCCTTGAAAATCATTACATCTTAGCACTAAAACCTTTCTCCCAGCACCACAGCTCCCTGGAGCAACACTCCTCCCAGCCAGAGCTTTAATGTGTGCTGGGGACATGGTGCACTGGGGAGCTATGCAGGGAGCCCAAAGGTGTGTGCTACTCAGCATGAAGCTGTAGGGATGAGGAAACCTGAGGTTTGTGAGCAACTCTTGCCTGGGCAACGCATGTCTGGTGAGATGTGGGCTCTCCCCGGCAGGGTGCAGGTCAGCCTTTGTCCTTCTGATGGGGAATCTGGGTGACAGGGACAGGACAAAGCCTTCCTTGAGCCAACAGCAGAGGCAAAACTTGATGAAACTCTTAAACACAGGAAGGCAGGGGGTCACCTCTGCTTGAAGAAAGCCCAGCTGCTGTCTAGTCCCTTGGCCAGCAGCAGAAGCAGGACCAGGACTGTCCTGCCCATCTGGGAGGAAATCCAGCTAAATGGAGGTGCTACCAACAAGCACAGGAGTCCCCATGATCACAAGGCACTAACCCCTGCTGAGCTGCATAAACCTGAGCCCAGTGCATCTGCCCCCACCAAAGCAGGGGAAGAGCCCTGGCTGGTGCCAGCAACACCTGAGCTGCTGCTTTACAGAGACAGGGGCCTGAAGGCTGACGCAGCCATCTGATGGGAGCGAGAACCACCAAGGATAGCAATCCTCCTTACCCTGAATTGTGCACCTTTCACAAGCTGGAGTAATCCAAAACTAATGTAGCGTGTCCAACTCTTTCACAATACATTAAGTCTTCAGAAATGTTTCACCGTAATGCTACTAACAACATTTTACTGAGTTGGCTCACAGCACTCACAATTGATGAACTTTTACGTCTTAAGTGTGGGCTCCACTTCCGATGTCTCTACTCGTAGACATGTGCATGTATGCTTAGCTATAGCAGTGTATCCATTACATGCCTACGCGACCTTGGAGAGAATGCAAAATTAGGTAGACGTGGATTATTAAGAGTCTTATTTTGTGAAGTTGTTTGCATGTGTGGAGACATACTCAATAAATAGACAGGTGTGTTTATTTATCACTACTTATGAATAGACGCTGAAAACCAGGATGTGTCTTCCCTATTTATCAGACTTTGACACTAGGAAAACAGTAGTTCAGATTAAAAAAACAGCTTCTCAGAGTATCAGGTTATGCTGAGAAAATTTGTTCAGGAATTTTGAGATTTTTTTTTTTTCCAAAAGTTATTCATTTGAAGGCAAATATTTGAAAATCAGCAGCCTCATATCGACAGTCCTTTTTTTGAGGAAAACCTGAACTTTTCAAAATTCCACGTAAAATTCTAGTGCTGGCAATGTGTAAGGACTGTAACTGCCGAGGGTCCTGCAATACTGCGGCAGCCCGAAGTAGCCATTCAATGGAAGGATGCTCTCATTAAAGCCTTCATGTGCCTGACCCAATAAATCAATATTGTTTCAATCTTCTGTTTTCATTAACAGTTCTATATTATAGGGTTGACATCATAAATCTTAACGGCCACTGAGGCTCTGTTGTGATTGATAGTGTCAATGTTTTTCTGTTACTCACAGCTATGGTCGCTCTGATCCCTGCTACCGTGTTCAGAGGATGTTCTATATGACACCAAATATTGGCATCCTTTTCTGGATTTAAGCAGAATATTCCTTGCAAATATAATGCAGTAGCATTTAAATTTAGGCAGTGATCCATATCTAGCATAGTAAATATTAAATCAGCATCGGGCTTAATTAGCACAGGGTGAGAAACTTTTCCCCTCCAAGGAGCTTACAGGGCTCTTCCATGGGAAGGGAGGGAAGCGTAAGGACCCTCCTTGTCCTCATCACTTCTGTTGCAATTTATTGTATTACATAAAGTTCCTGTCTGGGGGATTTTATCTGTATATTTCCCTGCAAATCAGTACACACTTGAGCTCAGTAAATGATAACAATAAATATTAATTAGAGGCAATTCTGGTTTCATCACATCATACTTGTCAAAAGCCAAAACTTTACCTCATCCTTTACTATAATGTTATAAAATAATTACTCAGTTTTTCAATCTTTTACCGGACAGCTGAATATAAATAATTTCTCATTTTTATTTCTTGGACTCTCAACAGCTTGATCTCTGCTACTAATGTCGTCTTATGTCTCCAGAGGGAATAAAGCAGAAGAAAGACGATAATGATTTAATCAAAGACAACTCAAATGGTAGTTTCGCTGCGCAGACATAAACAGAGTTATGGGTTCTCTCAGGATTCCTTTTTAAAAACCATAGAAAAAATACCATACTTAAAAAATAAGAGTTAATACACACTTTTAAGAGGTGTTTTTCTATTTGAGGAAAGGATTGAAGTCTAATACATTATTGGTTGAATCTTAAAACATTAATGATGTTGTGAAGACAAGGTTTTTATTATGCATTTTATCTTCACTTCTTCATTTATTCCTTACCGTAAAATCAAATAATCAGTAATAGCCTGATGTTTTGCTACTGTAAAATAGAACCTAAACAACCCATGAAAGTGGAAAATTGTTCAAGTAACATGTGAACCTCTAGTGATTGAACCTTAACTAAGTAATGGACTACAGGAGGCACCAATCAGACGTTTAACGTTACTCCGAGGTCTCTTTCTCCATTTTAAAGTGTTACAGGCATAAACAAGTACAGAGAAGTCTTCACACCATTAACGTTGTTGGACAGTAGCATTTTCAAAATGGGTTTCCCACAAGTCTTCTTTTCTACTTGGGAGAAAATGGTAGGATCAAAGCTATCATATGAAGGGTATCAGACACTACAAATGAGGGATCTGCCTACTGTCCTGCAGCAAAAATATGTGCACTACTGAGACAATTTATTTCGAGACTCCTTTCTCACTTTTTAATGGTGTTAACTGGAAATTACTGGGCACCTTCCAAGTATAAGTCTGAATTGCTGGAGACTAACCAAATGAAAGGTGACTTTAGAGTAAAAATAGTATAAGCAGCTTAAAGGCTTATAACTATAGATGAAAGATTATATTCTGCATGGGAGTTTTGCAGGCAACTCAGGCAAAAGTGTTCAGTGTCACTAACCAGTTTGTCACTTTCCATCACACAATAAAAGGGTATTTTAGGATGAGAAACCTCAACAAATAAAGACAGAAATTTTACAAGCTGATGGAGTACCTAATTTTCTTTTAACACTGTACCATTTTGCAAGCACTTTTTTAGTTCCCTTTCTAAAAAATAAATAAATGCAGACTGTGCTACTTAATAGCATTAAGAGCATCAGTCTGCTCTGCTGGCTGGATCTGGATCAAACAGTGGAGATCAAAAAGAATATAAATGTACCTGATATTCCAGCATATCCAGAAATAAACCGCATGCGATAGAAGGACTAAAAGGAAGCAGAATATATGTTGAGTATTTTTATTTCCAATGTTCCCTCACAGTTACTGGATTAACTCACCCTTCATCCCTTCTTTACTTATTCAGATCTTGACTCTTTTATCCTCTGCTGGCAAATTGAAGGTCTGCCTTGTGGTCAGAGGTCACTGAATTAATCACTTTAAACAAGAGCTTTGCTGAGGTTTCAGAATTTCTAGTGTGACCTATTTCTCCTTTCTATTTTCCACAGCTTTCCCAGCTTTTCCCCTGTTGTTTGTAAAGGAAAAATCAGTGGAATAAGAACAAGAGTCAGAAAGTGCCAGGAAATGAGTGACGCTGTGGACCAGCTTACAGGAAACCAAGTGGCTTGTATTCCCAAGCCAGGAGGGCTGGCTTGGTTGGTCTCTGGTGCAGGATCTGGCTGCAGCAGTAGCAGGAGGCAGCGACGCACAGTGCTGAGCTGGCCAGTGGTGGGACGTGCAGGCTGAGTGATGCCGGCTCTGCAGCAAAGCCCTGGATGACAAGTCTCCTCCTAACGTTAACATCGGCACCCACCCTTTAGGCCCAGCAGCTGCAGAGAGAACATCCTTGCCCAGTTCAACCAACTGGAAATGCAAGATTCTGAATCTTACACCCAATATAGTTTTTGAATTACCATTATATGAGCATTGGAGTTGCTGAGTTTCTTGGTTAGGTACCAATAGTCAGCTCCGCAGGGAGCAAATCACCAAAATAAAAGGAACCCTTGACCCAAAATGTTTTGGAAGCCTGAACTGTGACTGGACAAGATGAACCATGGAGCCATGGGGACACAGCAGTACTGTTTGGAGAGCGGTCGAGTCTCTTCAGTGCAGATACTGCAGCGGCAGTGTGCGTGCACAGGGATGAGTGTGAGCTACACTATTGCCAGGCTCTCCTGTGCAGCACAAATGTGTCCCCTTTCATGCACTGTATGTACCACCTCTACAGCAAAGCAGTAACTCTAAGACAGAAATTGCCATCCTGCATGTCTACACCATAAACAAAGTTCCTAATATGAAAGTGCTGTGTGCACCTTACCTAGAGATGAGACAAAATGAGGGTGTAAATATGTATTTACTTTCACACTTATCCCACGTGAGCAAGAATAGGTCTGCTGAAGAAAAGCAGACAATTTTCTTTCCTCAGGTTCATTTTCCAGCTGAATCCATCCCCCCTTTGCAGGTTCCCAGTGCAAGTGGACAAATGGACCTGTGCTTAGACAGGGTGGACGGAGAGGGTTAGCAAGGGACCCAGGGATGTGTGGGCAGGAATGTCCTTGGATGTCAAAATACTCCCAGTGCCTCATTTATTGATTTATTCTTTGGTCCAGAGGCTTCCCCTTGTCCTCTCTTGTAACATAGGGGGTGGGGGGCAATTTCCATGTGCATTAATATTCCAGGGGCATCACGGGAGCAGCAAATCCTTTGAAGAGTAGAGAAACTCACTCTAGCTATTTCCCTTTGGAGCCAATGCCAACGCAAATCTGCAGCTGAACAACTGTCCAGTGACTAATGCAACAATTGTACCTTGACCAGTTGCAATATTGCGCTCAGGTCTTTTGTACAGACTCAATTTTCACTGAACCAAATAGGATTTCAAGAAAGCGCTGTAAGATTTAGTGAAACGAGGGCTGTGCTTGGCAGCCAGGGCCCAAGCAAATTTTCCCTTGTTTTATCGTCTATTCAGGTATAGGGAAGGTACTAAAAAAATATATCATTTCTCACTCATATGCACAGGGCAGTCGATGTAGATGGGAAGAAAAGGGCTCAGCCCTTGCCCCATCGCACCCCTTCACCCACCAGCACTGTTCTCAGGCACTCTGCAAGCATTAACTGCCTTTAACTGGATTATTGTATTTTCTACTCCTTCAATCTCCAGTACACCTTGAAAGATTGCATTTAAAATGTAAAATAAAAAAAAGAACTAATTCCATTAACTCAAAATAGGTCTCTAATTGACCTCTTAATACAGTGTATTTAACATGACACTGTACCATTTTCATATGTAAAGGGGATGATTCTTAATAATTCAGTGCTTCTATTTTCATTCTATAGAATACATCTTCCAAGGGAGTGGGGAGAAAATTGTGAATTCCTGTCATTTATCACTCCACCACAGAAATTAAACTGTAGCTGCCACTGACATGAAACAGTACATTTTACACCTGCCTTCCCATGCTTTGCTTTTGCAGTGTTGGACTCCAAAAAGGTATACTTTTGATATTAGTAAATATGTTGGAAGCATGTATGTGAACATACTTTTTCCTAACCTTTTCAGTAATAGGAGGGAGAAGGTGTGGACAATCAGCATTTCCTATCGCAGGATTCAGCTCAGACTCACAATCATTCTGAGGAATAACATGTACACAAAGCAGCATTAGTTAATTTGATTTCCCCTCAGGCTCGTAGGCAGCATCTCCCCCTGCCACCTCCCTCTCCCCAGCCAGACCATCCCCTCCACCCCCGGGGTGACACTTCACATTTGATCTAAACCCTCTCAGATTAAGCGGGCGTGCAATTTACTCCCACAGTAAGGTCCATTGCAACTGCGGAGGTGAGGTAAAAGGGAGTTTGTTTAAACAGGAACCCGATCCTTAATGTTAAACCCGCAGACCGGCGTGAAAGCCCCTCTTGTTCGGGCTGTCTGGAAAGCCTTTAATTTGCATTCAGTCTTGCATTCATCTGGAATCTGTGTGTGGTAGTGACTGATGTTTTATTATTGTTTGGTAGATAAAAAACATTTAAATGAAGAACAACTCACTTGCAGGAAGGGCTTTATATAGTCATCCCAACACGCTTCTCCCGCTGCTGTAAGCACAGGAGGCATGGTATTTTTCTACCACTTAATGTGTCAAATCTGACGTATTTTAAGAAGATTATCAAACTGCAGCTTTAGAAATCACCTTAAACATAAAAACAAATAAACAAATGAATAGTCTTTCGACAATTTCCCTCAGCTAAATTCTTTCAATATGCTATTTTTGCTTTTATTGCTCCTTTCTGCCTTCGGGTCCTGGGGAGGATGGGCGCACAGGGCAGCACAGGCCTTTTCACTCAAATAGGGCATAACGGACCATGAAAGTGGGATGCATCCTCCAAAACCAATTGTCAGCTGCAGTTAAGGTGAACTGCTCCATTTTAAGAGGCAGCAAGTTACCTCATGCTTCACTGGAAATCTCAGCACCAGCGCGAGAGAGGAACTGGGAAAGGAGGTGGGTCTTCACCAAGATGGAGTGTGGCAGCTCTCGGGCCACCGGTGCCTCCTTGTTCGGAAACACTTTGTTAGAGAACACACAAGGGAAAGAGTCATGCTCAGATCTGCAGTATTTCCTCTTCTCACAGCCTGCGTATTTTCCATAGCTGACAGTGTGTTACTTACAAACCTACCTTCAGATGTGTGCCCACAGGACACGCTGGAAATTGTGCCTCCAGACCAGGGGATTTCTTAATTGCAGGCCTCTGACATCTGCTGCACACTTGTTGCATGGCTGGAACACGAACAGAGCTTTTAATTTCACTCTTTGAATTTTGCATTCCTGTTTTCAAATGCTGTTTGTGTAATTTATGCCTTGCAAGCCCACAGAAGTTTGGTGGAAAGGAACCTCTTCTTTATTTGAACTCTCTGAAGTGCAATATTTCTCTTGGCTTAATTTTTCCCTTCTTCTAGGCTTATGCATTATCGTCTGACAAATTGGATCTATTCTTTTCCAGCAAGTTATTTGAACACGTACTTGTAGCTGCTTTTAAGAACAGTACAGCTTTCAGATAATTTCATTGTTATTTTATGTGCCAGATGTGGTTTGTTTTCCGCAGCTGGAGTATTAGAAAAATGTTGCATAACATCCGTCCGTTCTCTTACAAATAGAAATTAAAATCTACAGATAAAAGATAAGTGGGTCCTGCAGAGCCCTATGCTGCCTTATTTCACTTGTCTCTCTCTGTGCTGAAGTGAGTTCAGGCTTGCAGTCACCTTCCTGCCAAAATACAAGCTCTTTGCTCATCTTCCCTCTCTCTGGGCTTCCCCAGCCATTCTGTGTCTCTGCACTTCACTGACTGCATGTGGCTTAACATGCCCATTGACCAGAATTTGAAGCACCAAAAGAAAGCCTTCTTTATTCAAACCTTCAAAGCAAGTTCAGTAAGCCTTTTGATTACTCCCCATTGGCTAGCGTCACCCACAGTACCAGATTTACTTTTGATATTTAGCGTTTCATTGAAAGGTAAGATGTGCCCTGAAGTTTATCCACACTCTGTGCAACCTCTTTTTATTTCTTTCTTTTGGGAGTTATTACATAGAGGAATAGCTGGTGTCTCTAAGTTATTATAAAGTGCCCTGAGTACCACCTCTTGGGGCTGTGGGATAAACCCATGGCAGGATCACCCTGGCTCAGCACAGAGAGATGACGCATTGCTGAATTCTCAGTCCCTTCAAAGGAGGTTAAATGCAAACAAACACATTTAGCTCAGTGGGGATCAAACAGGGCAGCCAACATGTGCGTCCAGCTGAGAAGTCTGTGAGGTCTGGGTGACACTGACTTTCTTCAAAGGAAAAGACAGAAACAAACTGATTTCATGAAACTCACGAAAGCTGCCCTTGCAAATCCCAACTAAAGAAATGGAGGCAGTGGTTTGGCAGAAAGCTAAATTTACTCCCAGACTTCACAATAACAGCGACTGGTCTGTCTTTGAGAATTGCTTGTCCATGTGTATCTGTGTGTGCACTGCTTCAAATGTTCACGAGATGGCATTTGTCACTGTGTGTTCCCTTTGCAAAGCGTCCTGTCTCACCGGGGTAGTGCACAGAGTGGCAGGGCTGCCAGGGTACGTGTTTCATTTGAGGACAAGAGTAAAGAGCCCAGCACAACATGCAAAGTCAGATCGTGCTTAAATTACTGATGTGCCCAATCTGAAGAAGTCTACAAAGCAGCATCCTTGAAATATTCTACATATTTTAACTTTTTAGTTAAACACATGTTATATGCATTCATGCCACTAAGTGCTTTATGGTCACTGACTCTGCAGTCTTCTGAACTTAAAACAATAAATAACAAAAGGGATACAAAAGGGAATACCCCACATATGGGAGAAGAGGAATCCTCTTCAGATGCCAGAACTCAATATCTTCCTGTTTTATTTTTAATTTTGTAGATAGAGTAGATCAGGAATTCACAGACCAAGTCACTAGGGCTTCAAAAGGTTTAAATGCAAGGCACTTTGACATTAGAAAAATATGTTAAGCACATATGAAGCATTCTCTGTTTCCAAGGTGCCACAAATGTTAATTAACAAATCTTGCTTGCCTTAGCTAGAAAAGTCCCTTTGTCAGTCCTGGACTTTCCCCCAAAAGCCAACAGCAAAGGCCTTTATCATAACTGCTGGGGTAGCACCGGGCACAGATCATGTCTTCACTAACGGGATGTGATGCGATAAAAAGCTTTAGAGATAATGAAACCATTTCTTAAAAGTAGTGCATTGAGAGGAGGCAGGACTCCATTACAGGAAATCATGTATCACCCTGCCCATGCTCCCAGCAGGCAGGACCTCGTAGCAGCTCTCTCTTCATCCCACCACAAACCCACCAGCCAACAACAGTTTCCCTGCTGCTGACTGAAAAATTGTGTGTTGAATGGGCCAAAAGAGATTTCACCACTTTGGCACTCGCCCCTCGGAGGGCAGGGTAGCGTGGGTCTGTAGGGTGGGAGGGGAAAGTCTTGCGTGCTGCTTATTTCACTGTCCTCAATCTGTTTACGCAGGGGTATAAAGACATGAAGTGCTTCACAGACTAAGTGTCATAGGTGGTCCTTCCTTGGGGAACGTACAGTCTGGACAATTCATGGGAGGAGTTGCCATGAGGGTGGGTTCTCAGCAGAAAAGGAAAGATGAGTTTGAACCAAACAGCTTCAATATATTTAGGTTGTTTGGGTGATGTTCAATGTTACAGCTCCAAGGTTCCTAATTTTCTAAACTATATTTCATCCAGGAATCTGGAGGTAGCCCATGGGGAAAGCAAAACAGAAGAATCACATCTTGAAAAGGAAAGAGAGTGGCAAGTCTCTTATCAGATGTTCTTGGTGGCAACCTAATGAAAGTACTAGAAGGAATGGGGAACACAAGGAGGTGCGTATCACATAGGAGCAAGAGATGTTTGCCAGGGAGGTTGGAAGGCACGATCGGTGGTTGCACAGAACTCAAAAGTGAGACTGGGAGATGCAGGCTGAGGACGGTGGATGACAAAGTCAGAACAGAGGAAAATTATTTCATTGGTCCAATTTGGGTAAGACAGAATGGGCAGACTCAAGGTGAGTCAGAGGAGAAAGAGGCTGGAGAAACAGGTTACACCAAACTGGATCACAAGGTAACATGCCATAGGAAATTATTCTGGTTATGCACTTCTTTATATCTCCTTTACAATTCTATGCCAATGTTATATAGGTAAATCTTAACTTCACTGCGGCTGAGAGCTGATTTTCCCAATTATCTCTGTTGGCTCTGCATCCCTGTAATTGAAGGGTTCTGCTCTTTTCACAGCATGAGCTCAACACCAAACACAAATTGTTAAAGAGGAACCGATGTGCAAGCACATGCCAGGAGGAGGAACTGACAGCTCATGGTGCAGCTCAGCCACTGGCACAAAACCAGCACTCAGCTGAGCAGTGAGCATGCAAGACATTTCTCTGATTACATGATTTCTTAATATAAATATCTCTGGAAGAACAACATGAATGTGACTTTGACAGGACATTTTTTCCCCTGATCCCAAAGCACACTCCGGAGACATCTAATCACAATCAGAACCGGACACTGAGAAATTCAACAATGTCTGTGCATCCAGATCTAGATCATCACAAACTTCTCAGGGATGCTAGCTGGGAAGAGGAGGATGCTATTGCCCATAACATCTGCCAACAAATGTGCATCTCGGTTTTACAACCTCTAATTTAAGAAACCACATTAACACCTGAATGCTGCCTCATTGCATTGTGCAAAGCATTTCTAAGATTTAATTTCATGCATTACTCGGATTCCTATCACTAACCTGCAATAGTGCTGCTCAATAAGTTCTTTGATTTTGATGTTAACTTTGTAGTATCTTACTAATTAACTCTCGAGAGAATTACAGTTAGTGCTCACTGTAGTGGAGCACTGAAGAACTGCAACAATTGCAATCTTTTCAAACCAAGATCACTTGAAAAAATATATTTTTAAGGAGATGAGATAAAGCACAGGATTAAAAGAACAGACTAATGAAATTATTATAGACAGCATCTTCATTTTCATTCTGGCTGGTACTTAGTGATCAAACACAACACCTTGCATGTGCTATACAGCAAACATTGATTTTAAAGAAAAGTTCCACTGGGCAGGTAAGTATTACACTGAATTAAAAGGTACCTCGCTGTTTCCTGTAAAATTTTAAATGAATAACCTAGGGAAAATAATTGCCTGACTGCTGAGAAATGATACGTAAAGCACAGCCATAAACGCGTGGTATACTCTGTGTATGTATTTAAATGTTCCCTAGTTACCGCTGATTACAGCTTGCCACATCAACAAAACATCTGGTCCGGTATTTTTCTTACATTGAAACCTCTTGGCCAAGCAGGAATTTTTATCTCAAAAGCAGCTGAAGCCTTTGTTTACCATCTCATAGGACATGCTGTTAGACTCTCGTGCTGGAGATCTTTTTTAATGACGTGCTTGATGGGACCGAACAGTGTATGTTCACCAGCTTTCACCTTCACTATTAATAACAGCACAGTTTCTATCTGAAATGTCTTCTATAATTGTCTAATTACACACCTCATTTATCCAATTGTTAAGCCAAGAGTCTGATTAAATATTAACAACTGCTTGGTTCTCCCAGTGTCGTTAGTTGGAAAGCAACCCTGTAATCTCAGGTAACACACGGTGGTAATTATCCTTCACAGTCACACTTAGCTGAAAATCCTGCACAATCAGAGCAGATGAGGTTGCCCAGCAGAAAACATACTACCTCTCTCTTCCTCCTTACCTTAGCGCTGCCCGAGCCACGTACCACGTGTATGGACTTTCCACCACAGAAAAGCAAACGTACAGAGCACTGCAGAGGAGGGGACTGGCTGGTTTTGCTCCTCCAATCCCATGCTGCATGATGAGAAATCGCAGCCCGGCTTCCAAAGCTATAATGTCATTTTTTACACCAAGTGAAAGAAGGGCCAGTTTGGTTTCGCCCAAACACCCCTTCCCACAGAAAGCAGGGATGGGGAGCGGGGCAGCTCGGCACGCAGCTGGCAGTGAGAGAGCTGGGAACGATGCTCGTGTCTGGCCTTGCATCAGAGAGGCGCATACTCTGTGAACTTCACGAATTTTTAGGCAACCTTGGCTGAAATACACAAACCAGGAGCAAGTTGCACTTCTGTTGCACATGGGAATATCACCAGGCTCCTTAAAATATAACGTTGCAGAAGAGAGCAGCAAAATACTATAAACAACCCCAAGCGATGGCAAACAGATGTTTCGTTCAGTGGCAGCCAGGGCTCTCTGAGAAGCAGGGGGTGCTGCTGCCACAGCCCTCACCAAAGACCTCAGGACCCCAGGGACCCTGAGCTGGGCAGGGGGAATGTCCAGGCAGTGGGAATGGCCTCCAGGAGTGGGACCACACTGAGGGGGAGATGTGTGAATTGGAGACCCTGAGCCATGGGCAGAAGGGGATGTATGGGGGTGAGCCTTGTGGAAACTGATCCAGCAGATCCCCCTTTCCCAGCTGCTGCAGCAGCATCAGTAGAGGACCGCCTGGAGCAGCGGGGCTTTCCCCCCGTTAACATCTTATTACGATGAAAGGAGCAGTTTATACCTCCCAGAGTTATTGCTTCCAGGCTGTCTGTAAACTCAGGTGAAACCATGCATCTGGTTCAGGTTTTCAGCCTTTATGCTGCAGTGGAGAGGACCGGGACAATAATTC
>KZ506210.1:0-43201 GCA_002844005.1 Limosa lapponica baueri
GTTCCCTTCAGAAGGGAGTCACCAATAACAATAACCTTCCTCTTTTTTTGTAGTGTAGAGGTTCTGATGCGAGGGGGAGACTGATTTGCTTTAGGTGACTCCCCAGATGGTGCTTCTTCTACCTCCTCATTTGTTCTGACATGGGAACTGTCCATGCTATGTCTCCCTTTTCGGTGCACACAGAAAGCATATAAATAGACCTTACCACTAGCAGGTTTGTCCCCTGAAACAGAATGGAAGATGGTAATACAAACTCTTAAATCCTGTGGGCTATTTATCTGTCTTGTTGCAGAGATTCAATGCCCCGATTTTCAAGCTTAAGGAAGCTTGACCCTTCTGGTCAAAGCCATGCAACTGAAGACAGATCCACACAGAATAGGTGAAAGCTTGGGAATGAAGAACATGGACAGTGGCAGTGAGTCAAGATTCAGCAAGTGAACACTACAGAGATTTCCTGAATAAGAAGTTGGTGGCTGCGTTTGCTGAGTAGGAAAGCAAGAATAACAATGCTGAGACAGTAAGAACACTTTCCCAGACCACAGAAAGACTGCAGTACCACCTACATCTCATCAGCATCTCTCACTTTGTTCTGTTTCATGCATCTTGTAGCCATAACATAGCCCTTCATGAGGGAGCTTATAGCATGCACTGCAGGCCCTGCAAGCTAGGAGGAGCTTTGTGTCAGTAAAAACCAGAAACCAGCTAGTGCAATTTAGTCTTCATTCCTTTTGATGTCTGCTTCCCCTCACACTTGAAAATAATGTGCAATACACAAAAGACAAACATATTCCTGATAAGGAAATGGAAGTCAAAGAAAAATTTGAGACTAGACACCCTGATCTTCAGGTAGTCAAGTGCATATGACCAAGCCTAACTAGGGAAAGAAATAAAAAGTTTTGCAGCCTGCTAGACCATCCACAGGTCACTGCAGCTAACTGTCCACTGAAATCTTCAATGGCCTGTAACAAATGGGTTGTCTTCCTTTCAGTGAAGGATAATATTTGGTTACTTAATGCAAACAAGCATCTTTTTGACAGTATCAGCATAGCTAGAGAAGCCTATGTGTGTAAAATTCACTATAAACCATTTGTGTAACTAGAAATAACTTAGAAATAACTTGAGGCAGAGAAACTTATGATTACTCAAGTACTCTCCAGATCATCAATTACAGTTTCACTGGTAACAGATGGACAATAGTCACTGTTGTTAGACTACAGTAGGAAGGGTAACTGTCATCATGTGTGGCATCATGTGCTGCTCATCTGCATCAAATTAGCAATGGAGGTAATCTCCACAGATGCTGCCTTCCCCAGCTTCAAATTTTCCCCTCTCTGACAGTCTTCTCAGATTTGCAACACAATCCATGTGTTCTTGTCATGAATTCAGACACTGCAAGGAAATTTGCTTGGCTTTAGGGATCGCCTTTTAGGTACCTAGTTTAGATAAAGGTATCCACACATCTGAACACATGTAATATCAGAATCCACTAACTGCTAGGGCAGTATTTTTTGTTCAGCTGTCCTCCACCTTCTTAATGTACTTGACAGTAATAAGGTATTCCTTCAGTCATTCAGATGAAACAAAACTGTTCAGAGCCTCTAATATAAGTGCATCTCGAACAGCAATGACAGCCATGGAAGACGGGTTCATGGTTTTTCAGTGCAGGAGAGGGTTTAGTGACTGTCTGTAGCTATTAGGCTCCACATCCACAAGGTAGAATGTAGTACTGCCAACACTAATATTTTTGAACATTTTTTAGAAAATTGCACAGAGATTAGTGAGACCCCAGCTATAGGCGAGGCAGTCTATTCTTCGACATTCCCTCCTGGTTTTACTGCCAGGAAATTGGTATTCCACCATCTTTGATGCACCTATATTGTTACCACCCATGGAGTTGCATCCATAGTAATGGTCAGGTAGAAACAGAAGTGGGGCTGCCCCATGACTGGAGAATGAGTCAGGAGCCAAGCGTGACTGCAGCACAGGCAGCGCCTTCACCATGGAGAAGTCATCCTCCTGTGGGATCTCAAAACGGCAGGACAAACAGGTTCCTATATCAGGTGCTGGTAACAGCATCCATCAGCAGCCCCAAGAATGGTGAGGGGATGAAACAGGTCTAGGGCACATCCAGGAGACAGGTTCAGAGGCAAACTACCTATGATGCTGTCACTAAATTCTTTTGCCAGATGCTTGCTCTGCAACGTAGGTCTGAGGTCAGGGTCAGAGACAGGGCTGGAGATGGGAATTTGTCTGGCAGATCCCACGCAGGAACCAGACTCCTGGGCCTTAGCTGAAGCACAGTACTTGGGCATGTCTGTGAAGGCCTGTTGAGGTCCTCTAGGCCCTGACAGTAATACAGTAAGAAAACACTCCAAAACACACTGTTATAAATACCACTGTTCACAGCCATATTACAACTGCTCACATAAAGCAAAAAAGCCCTATATAAATGGTGATTTCTGCACCATCTAGCAAGATATCCTGAGGTGATGATGGGGTACAAAGTGAATTTCTATAATACAACATCCAAAACACAACCAGTTATATTTATGTCAGTGCAAGACAACACTACATGAGACCTACTTATAGCGCTAAATCATTACAAATCACGGAATCACGGAATTGTCAGAGTTGGAAGGGACCTCTAGAGATCATCTAGTCCAACTGTCCTGCTAAAGGAGGATTGCCTAGAGCACATTACTCAGGACTGCAAATGAGCAAAAGCAACTGTCGGAGTCATTTTGGGAGCAGTACACCGTAGACCAGTCAACTTCTTAGGTGAAACTATAAGGTTAGGCTATAAACTTCCAATGGTGGTATCTCAGTGCTTTTTCAAGTTGAAATAATGGAAATAACTCCAAATGGTTTTTTTGTTTGTTTGTTTTTGTTTTTTTCTGGCAAATCTATAGAATAAACCTGTGCAAATTCAAAAGTTACATAATATTCATGCAATTGGCTCTGTACTAGCAGACGGCTGGAGTAGACTATATTGTTGATCTCTATGTAGTATCTCATGTAGCGTCTTGCATGCCAAGTCTCAGCTGTTTTAATTAGAAAGATCAAAAAGCTCTGATTATTTCTCTGTGTGTCTTGTAGTGGCCTAGTCCTCTGCCCAGAGTTTCGTATGCTTTCTTGCCTCTAGGCAATACTGAAATTACACAGCAGAACTGTGGGTGAGTGTTCAGACACATTGAGTTTGGGCAGTTTCAAACACAAGAATACAAGCAGGATTTTGAGATCTGTTTTATGTCAGGGCCACAGTGAAACCAATATATTTCAAAACAAATTCCAGTAACTCTCTTGCCATGAAAAAACACTCCTTAGCATACCTAGTAGCCAAAATGTGAGACAATATATCCAATATGTGGGAAATTGCAAAACTGTGCTCTGAGTCATACAGGAGATTAAACAAGTGTGCTGTTGACTCTGTCTCTCAAGCCCAGAGTATTGTATTATTTATATAAGGTAGAGCAGCTCCAAGAACAGAAACTGTAAGAGTTTGACACCATCATCAGCGACTTGGGCATTCGCCTAGGGTTCAGGATCAGCTATCAGACAGTGCAGCATGTCCCAGAGCAGTGAATTACCAATCTCATGTTACATTTCATGGCTACCTTCCACTAACAGTAGTGGTGCTGGGTGTCTTCCTGAATGATTAGTGGAAAAATTAATTTTGCTGTTCATTTAAACTAACTATGGACTCAATAGGGATACTTAATGACACATTATAAGCTCCCTCTCTCTTCCTTTCTTCCCATCTACTAAGCACATCCACCAAGCAACAAATAACCTGTTTGTCTTTATTGTAAGAGATAAGGTGAATTTCATTACCTCTCTTTTACTATCTTGTCCTCTTTCCTACAGAGGAAACAACCTTTCTGTCTGATGATATCACTGAGGTTTATCTATTTAAACATAGAACAATTGTTCCTAACTGACCTTAGGAATACAGCCTTGAAGTTTGCTGCTTCTATTTCAGACCTTGTGCATTTTTCCCAGCTTACACTAGCTGATCTAAGAAAAGATATTACCTCTACATATGAATCTCATCCAAACTTCAGGCATTGACAGAGAACTGGAATACAATCTACAGTGTTACTGGTGGAGCCATATTCTGTCACATTTCAAATAGAGATATTGTTCTGACTTTACACCATTTAAGGCTTTCAGAAAAACTTCGGAGGATTTAAAAATTAAAGACCTGAAGGCAAATTAAATAAATGCAAAGTAGATTTGCCAAAGTTCAACTGCGGCACATTACTTCAGTGCTCCTCTTCAACATAGATAAATGTGGGCAGATACATGTGGACCAGATAAACTGTGAACATCAGTAAAATAATTAACCTAGTGTCACAAGAAAAAATATTAGATAAGCTGTTAAAAATAAAATATAAAAAAATTTCATACAAGGCATTCAAGTAGACCAGGAGTGGCTAAAATTAGATAACATCTTTCAGCAAAAGCTCCCTACCAGCAAGAAGGTTAAAAAAGGGATTCCTCCAGAGCTGTATTAGAAACAGTCTTACTACTCACTTGAGTGGTGACACTTGGCACAAAATGAAGCAGTGAATTAAAGAAATTTTCAGGAGGACAGAGAGGTTGTCATTAGCAGAGTGGACTGAATTTAAAAGACCAAAGAAACAGATCAGCTGAAGGACTGAAACAGAGAAAGTGGCACAAAGGCAGGTCATGAACTTGGGATCTAGTTAAAATTTCTGTTATAAACTGGAGCTTATCAGTTGGAAAAAGTAAGAGGAAAACTAGGTGGGTGAATTAATCGATTCGAGAGTGTTTACAAGCATGGTATGTCTCTGGAAAAGACAAATTCTAGATTCAGATGGTTACATCAAAAAAAAATCAGGAAGCATGTAATGTGCTAGTACTCAGCTGGAATATGACATACAGTTCTCATTGCTTGTGTTCAATGAGACTGCAGAGAAACGCCATGAGATCTATCAAGAGAACAAGTATGAGAAGAAACCAAAGTCCTTGACTGATTTATCTTCAAAACAAGGAACGAGAGGGAAGGTGATTTCTGTTGTACATACCGTGAAGCCAAGGGAAGGGTAATTTGACTCTTGGATAAACCCAGGTTGCAAATTAGAAGAAAACTTCTCGTACTTAGTACAGAAAAGATCTGGAGCAACCTTTCACTGGAAATGCCCGGAGTAAGAAACATAACTCATTTCAAGATGGCACTTGCCAAATTATTAGAGGAGTTATGTAGTTAGGTTGCCAATAATAGCTGAGAGCAGGAGGTCCCTCTCAGTCTTTGCTCCCTCTGTCAGAGTAAGTAGCACCTTACTTCCCTGTGTTTTTCTGTTTCACCCAGTGGTACCAGTGGAAGTAAGAAGAATCTGTCCAAGAAGTGGAAGTGCTAAATTCTGTAACAAATTATATACAATATGATTCCATCTCGCAGCTGGCTGAGTTCAGATTCCTGCGCTATTTAGCGTATTAACAGCTTAGCTGGAATTCTGTCATGTAGCACCTACCAGGTGCTCTTACAGACCAACACTTCAAAAGGGGTGAAAAAGAAATCTATTTAGCTGTCAGTTACTCAGTTGCATGATCCTGAGACAAGCTGTGTTGTTCAAGATGTTCTTTTCAGATCTATCCATTTCCTTGGAGAGGATGCTACTGAATTCTCGCAAGTCACATGGAAGTTACGTCCCAGTGGTCTGCACTTGTTAAAGAATAACTGTTTCTCCAGAGCCAAGTTATTACATCAGTGGCACCTGCCAAAAATTATAGCACAGATCAAATGTGGCATTCAGAGTTTGTGCCCTGTAACTGTCTGGTCATTCCACTTGGTGTGTTGCAGACTTCACAAAATGAGACTGTGGGTTTGGGTTTTTTTCCCCCTGCCATTAAACTAATTCATAATAGCAGATGTCATCACTCCCAAATAAAAATGAATGATGGATGAAAAGATTTCATCAGTTATTCCTGGCAGTTGAAGTCCTCTTGAAAAGGGGAACCCAGAGGCAAAACTGACACTATTCAGTAATCACTCAAGAAATCCATACTTTGACAGAAGAGGAAGCTACTATACAATCAAAGTAAGCATTTCTATTCTTGTATTTTGGCCAAAATAAGATTTTCTCTTCCTATCTTGATCATTAAACATGCCTAGACATACATGCATATATATTTATTTTACTTTTTGTTAAATTGTGTGAATTTGAATAATGCTTTCTTCTTCTCTCCATGACCTTGAATTCTGTATATTATGGCATACTTTATTGGAAGATAACCTGAACCAGTCTGATTTATAAAATATCAGAGGTATCCTGCCTTTGTTTTGTTTCACTGTAATCTGAACTTCAATTATTAACTTGTTATTTGTTCCTATGTATGTTTTTGGTATTACTAGAACTTTTGTATTACACATGCTTCAGCTGAAAGGAAAACCATCATAAAATAAATATGTAAGGGGATATTCATCCTAATGATGCATTCTATAAGTGTAACTTAAAACTTTTTAGAACATGTAGGGTTCTTTAAAAAAAGACCAAACACCACCACAAACAGCCTTTGAACTCATATATTCTACTGCAATAATTCTACAATGCTGGAAAATGTTCTATGCTTAGGCAAACAAACTGCAGTGAAGGGCAAAGGAAACAGGAGGCTAATTAGTGGCCTGGCAAAGATAAAATAGCTCATGGTCATGATACGTCCCAAAGGACAGAGTCCAGCAGAAGTCAAAGATAATCTTTCTATTATTTACAATGGTCTTCAAAAAGCTCTAAAGTGATTGTGGAAATTTGTTCAGAAACATTAGAACATTAAAATCGGCTGAATCCTCAAATTCATTGAAAGTGTTGAAATTAGCCCTACCTCCACCTTTTAGAAAGGAAACATTTTTTAAGATACAAAGCCCCAGTCATGCTTATTGAAGGTTTTGTTCTTTCAGGAAACACTTTGGAAATAAAATTTAGAAATGTTGAAACATTATTTTATCTTGCTGGTTAAAATATTTTCCAATAAGAAAAAAAAATAATTGTTTGGCTTTCTATTAGCCAAAACAATTGATTTTTAAATTATGCATCATTTAGATTAAAAACTACTTTGACATTTTCCTCAAAATATGTTCAGTCAACAGCTTTATTGAATGTATGAAAATACTTCTTACTAAAAATTAAAAAATTTTCAGAGGATCTCATTTTATGCACAAGTATTTTCTCTTTCTACAAAATACTGAATTTTTAAGACAATGGCTAGCTCAAAACACGTATTGAATTGAAAGACTGAAAAAGGGCAAAAAGTGCTTCCTGAAGTTTCAGACGTTTTTCTTCTTTTGCTTGTTTATTTAGATAAAAGTTAGTAAAAATAGTATATTTGTTCAAAACATCGAGTCACTTCTAACTTCAAAAATTTCTTTGGCAAGAGTCCAAAATAGAAATACAATTACAAAGTGAGTAGAAAATAATTTCCTTGCACTAGGAATTTGTTCAAACTCCTTTTTGTACCTCAGTGGAGATTGTCTGAGATTACAATAATTCAAAGTGTGCAGACCAGGAAAGGGCTAAGACCAGAGCATTTGGAAAGTTACTAATTTAACACCTTTCCAAAGCACATTCAGCCTGCAGATCAGATTAAAAGACAGAAGGTTGTTCTATTGGCTCTTTCTATATTAATTTTGGGGCCGTGAGTAAAAGCTGTGCACTTAAAAACTTTCAGCTAGAAGCAAAATTTCTTCTCCCTTGAAATGGAGAGATCTGTTGAGGAAAAGCTACTCATCATTCGCACTTTGAACCTCCTTTAAACATGCTCTGGAACAGCAGCTCTGAGTTTAAACCAATGTATTAAATGCACATGCTATCTGTGTTTCATGAGTAATAGGTGTCTTACAGATTGCTGCATGGCCATGTGATTAATGGTTTGATTATAAATGTAGGAGATTTTTCTTTTACAGTGCCTTTAATTTTGTTTACTATTACTTCTTCTTGTGGCCATTCTCTATAAATTAATAATTTTTTAATACAAAAATTAGTTCCCATAAATAATGAATGCTATAAAAAACTCTTTCATACACACATACACATATTTCTGACAGTTGAGTTTCAAAGATGCCAAATACATAAGCCACTTTAGCCAAGATCTAGTTTTACCTTTATTTAAATGTTGTTTTATCAGCTTGGCTCCCAAAAAAAGCAGCCAACTATACCTCAAATTGGCAGGTAGGTACAGGCATAACCCGTACAAAAATAGGCCATCCTCAACCATCTTATTTGAAGATTTAGTAAGGGACTCTACCTTGTGTTATACAGATTTTAGTAGTCCTTCATAGGAAATGTACTGCAGAAATTTTCATAGTATAAATTTTCAGTCCCACAGACATACTAGACTAACTCTTGCAGAAGTACCTCCATCTCTTGGGTACCTGTCTGACTACAGATTTTTCACCTGAGTGCAGTAGCCAGGATTTAAGGCAGCCAAAACCTTCATGCACCCCCGAAAAATCAAGCCAATTTAGACCTCAGACAAAGACTGAGGCCCTCTTTCTACCACTTGAAGAATATCTACTCTAAGTTTAATAATCAGAAAAACTTAATCTCTAATGAAAGGTTAATATGTTACAGCAGACTCTTACATGAAGCAAAGTATAACAGGGTTTGGAGGGCAAACCTACTCAGACAGTTTGTCAGCAGTTTGCACTTGGCTTCTGAGGCAACAGGATAATTATCTAAAGAGTGTCAAGTGGGCAGCTGGTACTGATAGAAGAGACTTTAAATAGTGCAAAGACCCAGGTGACCTGGTGGTCTAGGAATGATGAAATAATCATATTCCATCACTCACTGTACCAAGCTATTACTAGAGCATTTATTCTAACACTGCTCAAAGTCTATAGAATTAAGGTACAGATAGGGCATGTTCCAGTGCACCCGTGACATGCAAGATGAAATCTGAAGTAATACTGTTATTTTAGGGCTACAGAGTGAGACAAAAGATTGACAAAAGATTACCCGTATTCCCATTTAGACCACATCATTGATAAACAAAGCACATTTAGCAAAAGGTGGTAGTGGAACTGCTGTACCCACATCAGTGCAACAACTCCTGCTGTATCCTGCTGTGATAAATCTACAGCATCCCCAGTCTACAGCAAGAGAAATATCCGAAAACTGCTGTTTGCCTCAGATTAAAATATCTGATTGTTTCGGTGATATTGCAGCTCTTGCTGACCTTGCTGTGAAGAGGACCAGTATCCAAAACACTCAAGCATATCTGATACTCCATCATATAGGAGAGTATATTTCATGGACTAACCTCTTCAAACTTTCTTCTCCAGTTGGACTGTGCTGGTCTTTAAACAACTGGACTTCTCTGTGGAAAAATAATGCATCTGGAAGATGAAGAGATTTTTCTTTTGCTAAGCAAGTTTTTCAGTCCAGTCAGACTTAGCACACACAGAGTTTGGCAAAATTATTTGTTATTTTTATCTTTCTGAAAAATGGGTTTGTGAAAATGATGCCAAATCTAAAATATTCAATCTAGGAAGATGCCAAGATCTTACTTTTGTGCCCTGTTAAAACTTCAGGACTTTAAAATGCAGTATTTGATAGGAAGACCTTACACAACTCTGCCTTCATTGTGTTGCACCTGACTGTCCTTTTCTTTTTTCCATCTTCCGATTGCAGCATTGTATAAATCAAAAGTTTCCTCAGGTTGGCCTACATTAGCACAGTCTTCATAATATTTATCAAAGATAGCTCATAAAGTATGACATAGTCTATGAAGCAGACTCACAGGTACATATCAGGGTCTATGAGACGTTAATTCATCAGCATTATAGAGTGGACAGTTGGCAAAAGTATCTAGTGACAGCAGAATACAGATGAACGCAAGGACGCAAAGGGATTTCATAGGAACTCTCAAATTATGTGCTGATCTATTCATAGAAAACTCAGGAGCATGGGTTTGTTTGGTTTTGATGGGGGGTTTTTTGTATCCTTCCATTTACTGGAGGGGCCTAGTGGAGGAGACTGATGCAGGAAATCCTGCTTCACAGTTGGGGTAGAAGTATAACGGGTTACTGGTACCTTATTTAAAGTCATAGCAAAGCAATATTTAGCCAGCAATAAATATAGTATATGATTATTTCCTTTGGGAATAAACAAGAGAGCTTAACTTTTCAGAGTACCATTAAGATCTGATAACCAATGTATATTTGGTAATAGCAGCAAGCACCTCAGACATGCTGAGAATTTTAAAACCTTCTGTTTCAATACTATGCATTTAGCAAGATGAAATTCACCTCATTTCTGTCCTTTTTCTCATTTATTGGAACTCATCCTTGTATCTTAACAAGCTCTACTTTTAACAGTATTTAAGACTGAATTTTTATAAATTAAAGAACAAGGCCATAACAAGCTCTCCAGGGCTTTTTACTCTGTGTGCTTCAACTTTAGATTCATAATTCCCCTGCATGTTTCATGCTTGATATTATTTGGAGTAGTAAAAGGAATCATTTAAGAGCAACGTCTTTCCCTTAGATAACAACCATCCATGATCTATTTTAAAACTACAGGAGGTAGGAAAATGGAAAGCTTTTCACAACTCCTCATTTGAACTTCAGTGACAGTGGCAATATATTTGGAAGTATTTTTCCCAAATTCTTCCAAAACTACTTAAAATCTCACACTTGAGGCCTCCACAATATTTCAGTGAACTGTGCCATGTGTAGTCATTACTCAGTAACAAAACTACAGGTATACCATTTAACTATAACCTAAGGCCTGCTTCAATGCCTTATATTTTGCTTCAAGGCAGAGTAAGCATCGGTTACCTATTCCTCTCAAGTGGAGTACTTTATTTTAAAAGCATTTCATGAGAAAGAAATTGTGAGGGGCTAAGCAGCACAGAATCTGCCTCAGGTTAGCCTCCTGACTGCTCTGATCCCCAAATTATTTTTCAGGAAATGAGCAAGCATACCAACTTTAGACGCCACAAGATGGGTGGTCATGATGCAGAAGAGCTGAAGAACTTCTGGGAAAAAGTCATCCAAGAGCAAACTAAGCAACGAGAAGGCGAAGAGTCTAGGTTAAGCAAAAGCGCCCTGAACAAGTAAGTGGTATTTTTAATTTTGCAAAAGACAGCAAGGCATGTCATCACATGCTTAAAAATAAGGTAAGCAGTTATTGTACTGCCTTATTCATAGCACAGATTGTGTTCTGGATCTTGGCACTTTTCCTCTCACAGCTGCTTGTCTCATATTTCCATGGCTCTTCTGCATGGAAACTCAGACACTCCTCACCCCTGAACCTCATGAGCATTCTTCAAAGGCCTTGGAGTATGGCCATATGAAAATAAAGCACGTTGGCACTATGGCTTGTGACAGCCAGAAAATACCAGGATTTTTGCCTGGAACTGGTACAGCTACACAAATAAATAAAATAGTATTACATTAAAGGCACAGGCCAGCCACCCATTTAATGTGTAGAATAAACAAATCCATATCATCTTTATCATGTTTAACAGCCTTTTGCATCATATAAGCCCAAAGACAGAAACAGTACAATAAGACTTTCCTGTCCTGTGAAACACATTTCATAAACATTCCTGCTATACAACAGATAAAATTAAGGCTATTTAATTTATTTAATTTTTTTTCCAAAACAGTATAAAACAACAGGCACTGCCTAGAATGAGCTGCGATTGTGGTACAGATACTCCACACAAGTCTGGTAGACTGCTTCAAATACTTTCTCAACCCATTGCACCTCAGGAGTTTGAACCTGGGTGTCCCACACATTAAGTGAATCCCCTGACTAATAACAGATGGAGAAAGAAGATAAGAAATACCTGTCCCTCTTGTATTTTTCTCATGGGCTTTCCTTCTGAAGTTGACAAACTTTCCTCAAAACTGGGATATTCAAATAAATAAATTTGACTTCAACAAACTGGAATGTGCAGGTAAAGGGCTGTTTCTTTAAAAAAATTTCCAGGTACTCTGACCCTGGTGCCCAAGAAGGAAGTTACTATTGTCACATTAAAGATGAGGAAATCAAGATCTGGGCAAGCCTTGTGTCCCGACAGAGTCAGATGCAGACAGTCTTGCTCCCAGTACCTGGTTAGTCAGTAATATTCCCAAACCCAAATCACCAATTGCTGGAGAGAAAGCTTGTATAATAAAAGCCAGAGAAGCATTCAGCTGCACTGGAAACTTTTGTCACTCTAGCTTCACAAAAAAACTACCATAAGAAGACATCACAAACCAATTGCAATTAGGGGTGTAGATGATATTTCCCACTTCACAAAGTTAAAAATATTAAAAGCTTTAATTAAAAGATTTTATATAAAAAAAAAGAGGCAAAAGAACTTTTAATATGTCTTAACTGACATATTCAATGTGTCTTAACTGACTGGTTCCCACTGAAAGAGACTCAAGCAAGTTCCTTCAAGGTCACTTGACCAAAGCCTACATTGTTCACAAAGTGTTCTCTACTTTGAAAAAAAAAGATGCATTCAGGAGGTAATAGACACTGTCATTTCAAAATCTATAGGTCATACCTCATATAATTGGCACCTTGGAGAATTAGATGGCTCTATGTACAGGCAAGTGCTCCCTCTGTGACAACAAGGACATTAGTTGAAAAGGAACACCAGTGTTTTCAATGGCAAAATTTTACTAACTAATTGCACCAATTTTTTGAGGCTTAACTACACGTACATGAGAATAGTGAAGCCAAAACAGAGTAGACCAAATGAGAAAAGTTTAAAACACAATCTGACATCAAACTCAGAAGCCAAACCAACACAAGTATCCATGTGAAACAGCTACTGCTAAGTTATTCTCAGATCAAATCACTGACTAGTGTTCCTTCTAACACACCAAATGTAATATAAAAACCCATATATCCCACGATTAATTTGGTATTACCATATGATATCTAATCATATAGCATTGCTGTGTCAGGTGTTTCGTAACACCATTTCCTTTGGAAAATGACCCAGCCAACAATATCTTACACTGGTCCCTAGTGATTTTCTCTTCTGTCTGTACTATACTTGTGTCTTGAAGCGATGTGGTTTCTCTTGCATGTGACATCAATTCCTTCCATTAAACACATAAAACATCTGCAGAGATTTTGGGTACAAAATGGTAACTTTTTTTTCCCCTTTTTTAATTCAGAGGAAACTCAAATGGACATATTTAAAGGTCCGCTTGCTCTTCTCCACCACATTTTAGAGTAAACTTGGGAGGTTGGGGAGTGCAGTTGCATTTTTTAATTTACACATTGAATGACCTTTCTGGGTAGACAATACTTCTGTGTGGCTTTGAGAATACCCCAGAGGAAAAAACAGAGCTCTTCAACAGTGACAGTATTTCAGCAGTTGTTTGACTCATTAGGAATCCAGCAATGTCAACCACTGATAGCATCAGCACTATCCCTTTCTCCTCTGCATTCCCAGTCTAGCAAGCTAGAGAGATGTGTAGATGGTAAATAAATACGGGACAAGTGCTATGGTGATGAAAGAGAGGAAAGCTTCCACCCTACTGAAAAGCCCTGAATACATTTGAAGGATTTGGCTCAGTACTTGCTAAGCATTTGTCCTCTCTTTGCAGACTCCGCCACGAATGGACTCTGCGGCTGGAAGGCCGAGCAAGGCAGGTCCAGGTGCACATGAAAACCCAGGAGGAACAGATGACGCTGCTGCCCATTGAGGCTCTTCCCTCGCCAGATAAAACTGTTGCATAAAGTTTCTGTCAAAACACAGAAAACATTGGGCCAAACTCTGACCTTCTGCATGCACCTGTATATCTGCAAAAGGTCAGAATCTGGCCCTTTTCTACACTACTTACTTGAGCTACTAATAAAGTCCTACTGAAATTCAGTGCAAGAATAAGGCGATGGTACATAAGCTCAAAAAAAATGCAAAGGGATAGATGATTAATCATGGAATCACAGAATTGTCAGAGTTGGAAGGGACCTCTAGACGTCATCTAGTCCAACTCCCCTGCTAAAGCAGGATTGCCTAGAGCACATTACTCACAACTGCATCCACGCGGGTCTTGAGGATCTCCAGAGAAACCTCTCTGGGCAGCCTGGTCTAGTGCTCTGTCACCCTCACCATAAAGAAGTTTTTCCTCATATTTAAATGGAACTTCCTATGTTCCAGCTTGTGCCCATTGCCCCTAATCCTGTCACTGGGAACCACTAAAAAGAGTCCAGCTCCATCATCCTTCAACCCACCCTTGAGATACTTATAAGCATTAATAAGGTCTCCCCTCAGCCTTCTCTTCTCCAGGCTAAAGAGTCACAGCTCTCTCAGCCTTTCCTCATAAGGGACATGCTCTAATCCCTTAATTATCTTTGTTGCCCTATGTTGGACTCTGTCCAGCAGTTCCCTGTCTCTCTTGAACTGGGGAGCCCAGAACTGGATGCAGTACTCCAGTTGCGGCCTCACCACTGCAGAGTAGAGGGGAAGAATGATCTCCCTTGACCTACTGGCCACACTCTTACCTATGCAGCCTAGGATTCCATTGGCCTTCTTGGTGACAAGGGCACATTGTTGTCTCATGGATAATTTACTATCCGCCAGGACTCCCAGATCCCTCTCCTCAGAAATGCTTTCCAGCAGGTCCACCTCTAACCTATATTGGTATCTGGCATTCTTCCTCCCCAGGTGCAGGACCCTACATTTGCCCTTGTTGAACCTCATTAGGTTCTTCTCTGCCCACCTCTCCAGCCTGTACAGGTCACACTAGATGGCAGCACAGCCCTCTGGAGCGTCAGCCAGACCTCCCAGTTTGGTATCATCAGCAAACATGCTGAGGATACACTCTGTCCCCTAGTCCAGGTCACTGATGAATAAGTTGAATAAAGCTGGACCAAGTATTGACCCCTGGGGGACACCACTGATTACAGGCCTCCAACTTGACCCTGCTCCATTAAATACAACCCTCTGAGTTCTGTCACACAGCCAGTTCTCAAAGCACCTCACTGCCCCCTCATCCAGCCTACACTTCCTTAATTTCCTAATGAGGGTGTTATGGGAGACAGTGTCAAAAAGCCTTGCTGAAATCAAGGTAGATGACATCTGCTGCTCTCCCCTCATCCAGCCATCCAGTTATAACATCATAGAAGGCTATCAGATTGGTCAAGCGTGATTTACTCTTGGTAAATCCGGGTTGTCCACTTCCAATAACTTCCTGTTCTTTAAGATGTTTGGAAATAACATCCAGAACAAGTCGTTCCATTATCTTCCCAGGGACTGGGGTGAGATTAATTGGCCTGTAGTTCCCTGGGTCCTCCTTCTTGTTCTTTTTGTAGGCTGGAGTGATGTTTGCTTTTCTCTGGTCCTCAGGCACCTCTCCTGCTCTCCATGATGGAGAGTGGCCCAGCAATAATATCTGCCAGTTCTCTCAGTACTCGCGGGTGCATCCCATCAGGACCCATGGACTTATGGATGTCTAGTTTGGCCAAGTGGTCTCTAACCCAATCCTCCTCTACAGATCAAAAAATCTTCCTGTCTCCAGACCTTCCCCCTTGTCTCCATGGTCTGGGATTTATGAGGGACAGTTTTAGCAGTGAAGACCAAAGCAAAGAAGGCATTCAGTAACTCTGCCTTCTCCATGCCTTCCACCACCAAGGTGCCCACCTCATTCACCAGTGGGCCTATATTTTCCCTAGTCTTCCTTTTTCTATTGATAAACTGAAAGAACCTCTTCTTGTTATCTTTAACCATGGTGGCCGAGTTCAGTTCTGCTTGAGCTTTGGCCCTTCTAATTTTCCCCCTGCATAGCTTCACTTACTACAATGCAGCAGGACTTTCTTCTGTAACTGTGAATTTCCAAGTGACAACAACATATTTTTAGGAAAGAGGATCACTTGTTTGATAGGAGTAATACATTCAGACAGCTGCATGCAAAATTGCACATTTCCATTTACAGAGCTCACCGAGTCTGGCTTAATGCAGGTATAAGTTGTCTTGATGAGCCACAGTGAAGGGAGTTAAGGATTAGTCTGATCAGCCGGACTGAAGGAGAAATATATTCTTTAATAGAATCAGGAAAAAAGTATGAGCTTTTCTGGTCAACATATATGAAAATTTACAGATCTTAATCACTAAATGAACAGAGGAAAGGATTTTGCCTTTTGTGGGGTAGGTAAGAAAAAGACTACTGAGGTTATTATGAATCTGTCTTAGAAATATCAGAGCAAGTGAGTATGAAAGACAGTTTGAAATAAAAGGTAGTGAATTCAGTTCATCGTAACAGCACAGGAATACTTTGCAAGGTATCAGTTGCCATACCTGGTGTGCACTAATCCAAACACTTGCTGCATTTCATATTCGAGGTCATGTGGAATACAGGGAGGAATGACTAAACACAAGGTAATAGTAGCGTGTTCTGTTTAGCTATATGTCTGTGTATCTAAACACCATATCTTTTGGATTAAAACATTTACTTGTTATCTCTTCAATTTATTTCTTTGATATGCAAGAGAAGAGCCGTAAGTCTAAACAACTATTTTTTTTCTAAAACTGTTGAGTCAGATGGAATTTTACCTTGCATCTGTGTTTACACTGAAGAAGTAGATAGGAATACATGTAATAAATCTCAAAACAAAACAAAAAGTAAACCATTTTGATCTCACAAAAAATGGGGGTTTTATCCTGTTAAAACAACATTTCATTAAAACAAACAATTTTACATAATGTTCCCACTTTTACACAGTGACATTGTCTCATAGGAAAAAAATAATGAAAACGTTGCTATTCCACGAAGGATTAAAACAATTAAAAATGTATAAAATATTCTTGCATTATTGAAAATTGAAGAGAACATAGAATCAGTCTCTCTTCATATAACCGAACCCAAAAAGGAATTGTTTCTTCCAGTGTATTTTTTCTATTAGAAAAGCAATGCCGAAAAATAATTTGTAGCTGCTTTTGCCTTTGCAGGCTGGTCTCTTTCTTCTGTGTTCATTACTTCCCACTATTCTTTAAAAAGTTATTTTGCTGCCACCCAAGTTAAACATTATCTCTGGTGAAGAAGAACAAACAGGACCTGAACCTGCTTCCACTTACATAAAAAACAGTAGTTCACTATTCTATAGCGGTAGCTAAAGGACATAGACAGAGCTATTGAAATGGAGAAAAGCCAAATTCCCCACTTCCCAAAACCTGATCTACCAGATTTGCTAACTTAACCACTGCTTTATGGTGTAATGCCACCCACATCAGTGCAGCTTACAGCTACTCTATGCCAGCATGACAAGAGAAGATCCAAGAAAAGCTGGCTTAATAAGCATATACTGTTCTTTTACATTTAATGTCAACATTTTTAACTACTAGGAACACTTTAATGACAGTGTATCTGACTGTTCATGAAGTTATATGAGACACAGGAAGAAGACCACACAAGTAGATGCAATCTACACACAGAAGCAATTTTCAGCACTTGCCAGAGAGTACCCAAAAACCACCTCAGGTTCCCAAGCAGTAACTTTTCTATCAGTACCTCGGAGGCGGTCAAAGGATGCATGAAATCACTTCCAGTACAAGCAGGCAGTGTCATATTGACTACACACTGGAGGAATGTTGCGGGCATTATCTTCACCAGTACATGGGATCCATTTCAGTTGTGAATGGGTTTCTGATACCTCCACTGCAGCAGCGCAGAACATGTGTATCACAAGCATAAAAGACTAAAATCTTCCCACTCTTAGTCAAAACCAGCTCTTTGTGAGTTGCTCCAGTGCATATGCATTAGTCATCGTTACCTATTCTAACATATATTTTACAGGACAGCAGTACCCTCACACCTCCGTGTTATTGAACACCAAATGCTTTCTGGTCCCAAAAGTGGATGTTAAACCATTTTTCACTGCTACTGCACATACAATGAGACTGAGAAAGAAATCAAGTACTAGAAATAATAAAGTCTAGCAGCCAGATGTTGCCAGATATCCTGCTTGCAAATTGCAAAGCTGATGGCAGACAGTAAGGTGGCAGATAGCATTTTGTCCTTTTGCCTTAGTTATTGAATTGATGAAATTCAAGCCTGAATTTCAGACATGCCAGAAAATGTCAAACCCAGCTTTCATTAAAAAAAGCAAGCAAACAAAAATCAGTTCAAGTTGAATTGTTATATTAAAAAACATCTGTCTTATTCATATACACAGCCTCCATTGATAAAACAGGATATCCAGTAAGCATAAGCTGTTGGGAGACTAGGGCCCCTCAACAGAACAGAGCATTTCTTCCTCCCTTGTTCCTTGTTCCTCCCCCTTTCCAATGAAAACCAAAGAAGATTCAAATGAAAAATTAGATCACAATAGCTATATTAAGGAAGTTGGATTTTGAGAATAAAAACTCCCAGATATTTTTTTTCCTTGGAGATTATTAATTTGCCTAATAGAAAAAGAATTGGAATTTAATATCAGCCTGCATAATCAGTACCACCCTGCTCTAACAATATGTGACCATGTCTTACATGTGTATATAAGCCAGTCCAGCACTTGCCTAAGACAGTAAACAACTAAAATTGTACAGGATATGTCAGACTATTGGTTTTGGTCATGGGACTTTAACCATATGATACATGATGCGATAGGTGTGGATCATGTCTATTAGGTAATGCACTTAAGTTGGCATACTGATGTCAGCTGCAGAACACCCACTTAGCATGACCAAATTTATGTGCATGGCAGATAATGTGAGCATATACTGCACTCACTCACATGGTTACTCTTAAGTGCCGTGTCTGAGCTGGGAACCAGTGAGTAGTGCTTGAGAGACAGCAAGGATTGCTTTCTTAAACTGTCTCTGAACAGAGGCCAGTTGTTGAAGTCCAGCTTACTCAAACCAAGGCAGTCAAAAGGGTGAATATAAACCACATGAGCTGCAGTCTGACTTCACTTGGACACATCTAGAAGCACTCACACAATAAATTACAGACAGGAGACGTTTAAATAAGCAGCAACTGAACATCTGTCAGCTGCTACACTTGAATTAGCATTAAATTCAGAGCAGAAGAGTCTTTTTAAGCGAAACACTTGATTGTTTGCACTTACCACACATAGTTTTGGATCACAGAGCAAATTTAAGGCATGCAAACTAGATTTCTTTCAGAGGAAACTAAACCAGACCAGAAGCCATGGTCCAAATGCACACCAAAGGATCCGAGACCCACAATAGCTCTTCAGACAGTTTTGAGACACCTGCACAGTAGGGATATTTGGTCCAACTAACCAAATTACATTGAGTCTGATGTAAACCCCTGAACCATGCCTAGTTTAATGTAGGGACCACAGCAGCAGCCACTTTGATCTACTGAGCTGCTGGTAATGTGCTGAGTCACTTGCTAATGTAGATGAATATAACCCAACCAAAACAACAGAGATGGGATCAAAGCACATTAATATGTTTCATGCAGATCTAAAGGTGGACCTTAGCAGATACAACAACTGAGCTCAGGAATGACAATTTAATTATACAGTCATGCATATGTGCTAGCACGAATAACTATACACAGCTTGGTCAACTGACTTACTGGAGCTGCATGTGTTGGAACAGAGTTTATGCACAGTACAATAAAACTTAGCACAGATCTGGCTTCTGGAACCATAAAACAGCTATGTGTGGTTCAGCTCGACAGTTAAATGATAGGAATATGAGGATAATTATTAATTTCCTAGCCCAAATGTTCCTCCTAATTACAAACTGGCTGTGTCCTGAGGGATGCTGTTCTCTGCCTTGCCTATTAAACAGCACTTGACTGTGACTTCACTGCCACAGTGTGAATAAGGAATAGCAAATCACATAAAAAAACCTGGTGGTTTGAAAAGGGCATCTGCAGGTAAATGGGGATGAAACAAAGAGTAGCTATAGAAAATCTTATATTTCCTGAATACTTAATGAATTAAGCATTACTATATTATTTATTTCATATAGAGAAGGACAGGTGTTATGCATTTGAGACAAAATTTCACACAAAAATTCAGTAGTCAGGTCTGACAATACAAAAATCTACTTCTCCTATTTCCCGTCTATTTCAGCTGTGTGTATTTATCTGGGTGTTATTTAGTGGCCAGAGTTTTAAACATATTTCAAGCTAAGGTGGACACAAAGCAGGGACAATTCCAGCCCCCAAAATGACAGTCTAACAAATAGACTGGAAGGGGGTTATATTACTAGGGAAGCCAAATTTAACAATAGGTTGTTATGTGCTACCTCCATAATTTAATTAACTTGTTTCAAATGCCATTCTTTAAATTAAATTATAATTTCCTACTAATGTCTACAGAAATGTGAGAGGCTAATGGCCTAATCTTTACCCGATACTCAGTGCCCGTTTGCAGCCTCAATGGGTCCTGGTGAACAGGTGAGGTGCCTGAGGACTGGAGGAAAGCCAACGTCATTGCAGTCTTCAAAAAGGGCAAGCAGGAGGACCGAGGAAACTACAGGCTGGTCAGCCTCACTTCCATCCCTGGAAAGATGATGGAACGGCTCATTCCAGGCATCACCTCAAAGCGTATGGAGGAAAAGAAAGCTATCAGAAGTAGTCAACACAGATTCACTAAGGGGAAATCATGTCTGACTAACCTGATAGCCTTCTACAATGGCATGACTGGTTGCATAGATTAGGGGAGGGCGGTGGATGTTGTCTACGTTGACTTCAGCAAGGCTTTTGACATAGTCTCCCACAGCATCCTCATAGGTAAACTTAGGAAGCATGGGTTAGATGAATGTACATGAGGTGGATTGAAAACTGGCTGAAAGACAGAGCTCAGAGGGTCAAGATTAGAGAGGTGGTGGAGTCTCCATCTCTGGAGCCATTCAAAACCTGCCTGGACACGTTCTTGCGCAATCTGCTCTAGGTGGACCTGCTTTGGTAGGCGGGCTGGACTAGATAATCTTCAGAGGTCCATTCCAACCCCATATCATTCTGGGATTCTGGGATTGATGCCATTTGATCAGCACCATAACTTCTCCATGTATTTTGACTGTTCAGCCATAGGGAACAGTTAAAAAAATAGACCTAGTCATGAAAAGTTCTCGATTCTATTAGATTTAATATCTAACACCGAGGAATCGTATCTGCAAAATACTGATACAGAAAGCTCAGTCTGTATTGTCTACTTGCAAATAAGCAGAAAAAAATGTTTTCAAAGAGATTTTGCTATAGTTAATGCTATTTTTCTCCTCTACAGTGTTATTTTATGTAACAATTGCATCACCACTGTTAGAGTTTGAGGTTGCAGTATAGACTATGAGTCTAATTAGGCAATGAAAACACAACAGTACTGGAGTGGCCAACAGTGCTGTTTCAGACAAACCTTTTGAAAAACTCAACTTTGCCCTGATACCTTAACTTTTGTTTTTTCAGGTTGATGTTGATTCCACTGGAAGATTTGTACCAGTGCTTTTATACGTATTCTAATAAGTGAACAAACTCACACAACTGTTCAGTTTTACATGTAGAGAGTTCCAAATAACAATGCTGCCTAATTAATTACTGGATATTGTTGCATCAGAGTTCTTGTTAGAGCTTGGTTAATGATAAAGTGCCAACTAATGAATTGATACTTTGCAGCTTTTGGACAATACATGAGCTTATTGATCTTGTTGATACTGCCTCAATTATTAAATATGTATCTGTAATAAAAAGACTAACAGTCACTGAAAAAAAGCCCTATAAGCAGTAAGGGCAGTCTAATCTAAAACATCAGAAACAGCAGTTATTATCCACCATCTCAAATGAACACTTAATAACCTGGAACTAAATCCCTTCAGGCTCCATTTATGATATTTACACACTTCTGCTGCTGTGATGACAAATACTCCATTTTCCCAGAACTAATGACCCCCCTATAATATGTACTAGGGGGCTGAGAATTGTGTGGAATGAGTCTGTCAACAAACTGACAAAGTGCAGCCATGTTTGAAAAGCTTTATGCCTAAACCACAGTCAAATTTCAGTACTTCCAACCTGTAATATTCCACACTGGAGCCGTATCAAAAATCTGTGGCATGTGTCTGGTCAAGGCAATTTCTGCACATGCTTTGTTTATTTTTTTGGTTTGGTTACCTTTGGCCATTACAAATAATTAGGATCAATACATATAGGTAATTAATATGTGACACTTCACTGTGTTCTGACAAGACACTAGTGCCTAATGGGATGTTTTGCTGCTATAATTGGTGGATGCACTAAAGAATACCCTCTTTATCTCAAAACCAAAACTTTTTATTTTTTTTTTTAATTCCAAGGCACCTCTGAAGAAAATCTCAAAGGAGGTATAGGTGCATCTTCACTGCAGGGATTTTGACAGCACTCAGTTAATATATCACTACAAAGATTAAGTATGCAGAAAATAACTATATCTTCCACCACATTAACTGCTATATTTATAGTTTGACTTGGACACTGCCATTACATACCCTGGAATCACCAGGGAAAACAGGCAGTCCCAATGACAAGACTAGCATCTCTCCTAGCAAGCTACTTTTGAAAAGTATAATACTGACTAGCCCAAACACTGCTAGTTTTGAGCCATTGTTTTCAACAAAATCCAGCAATTTGAGCAGGTACCCTACCTAGTTCCATCAGTGCCATCTTCTCTTTCAGGTACCCTCTTCCCTGGAATCTCTGGCACTCAGTTGTAAAGGCTCCCATCCAAGTGCAAATTCTCCTGGCTGCCAGTCCTCGATGCACCTTAAGAAAGTCTGGTATTTCTGTTGGGAAGTAAGCAACAAGAATTCACAGCTAGGCTGCAGGATTTTTGAACAGAGGAGCTTTATGTATGTTGCAAAGGGTCAAGAGCAAAGTCTGAATCAGCAAAAATACAGCCTTCTAGCATGAATTCTAGTCAATGTGACAGGCTTCTTTAGCTTTGCTCTGATCTGGCATGTAATTACCATGTATCCCTGATCTGCAAGCTGTATCTCCTAAGCTGCAGAACAATTCCTGACTTGCACACATATATGTTCTAAGAAGAAACTAGTACTTGAAAAACTTGTCTCAGAAAATTAAATTTTAATAATTGAAAACAAGTAGAAAGAAAAGCAATCAATTATGCCTTCCAATGCTCCAAATTACTCCAGATTAACATGTTAATTAGGAAGTAAACCAAGCTAAAAACATGTATGTGAATTTTACCTGTGTGCTAGTTTTTCTAGCAGCATCGTTTAATCAGTTATAACTGAAACAATGAAAGCCTTCCACATGGAGGACTGGAGTTACAGTTAAAAATAAGTTTTTCTGTTCCAAAGAAAAGTACATGAAGACATATTATCCTAAATGCTTCAGCAATTCCAATCTCAAGTTTAGGAAAATGTGGGTTTGTAATGCTCCATCTCCAACCTGGAGGCAACATAGACACAGTGCTCTGTCTCATGGTTTCTTAATATTTGGTGTTCTGCACAATATCACCTGGCTGTTTGCCAGCCATAGGAGAAATACATCAGAGAAGGAAACAATGATAGGGAATATATAACAGTGAGACAGCACATCCCCCCAGCAGCCTCAGGCACACAGGAAGCTCTAAACACAAAATAAAGCTGCTTCTAGAGTAAAATATTTTTATTCTTTTGTTCTGGTTTTCTGTTGGTTTTGGGAGGGTTTTTCAGGGGAATGGGTGTCTAGCAGAGAAGCAAGGTCAAAGAAGGGTCATTCAAGTCCCCACGATAGCACTGGCATGCTCAGACTGAAACCAAGCTTTGCTTTTTCCTGCAGTCTGTGTTTTATACCTCTGTATCTGTGTCACTGAGAAGGGTCTCTACCATTTCCCCACATGCCAAAGAGACACACAGATCTGTGCAAGAAGGCCATCCCAGCAGGACGGCCACCCAGGGCAGCTGCCTCCACAACTGCCATCCTGCTAGCAGAGCTAAGACCCAAAGATGCCTCCAGATCTTCTTTCACAGCCTCCCCCAGCTACTTAAAGGTGCCTTCCAATTATTAGGAGTAGCAGCAACAGACCACTAGGTCTATCAGTAGCAACGTAGGAAGGGGCTCTGAGGACAGCAATCTGATACAGTAGGGAAAAGGTATGTGGCATATCTTCACATTCAGATTGCCTAATGACACACCTCACTAGGGTCATTAAATACAGTGCATCCAAACCAAGCAATTTAACTGTGCATGTAATAAATTCATGTGCAAAAAATCACTTGGATTCAACAGTCTTCAATATCTAGGGCTATATCCAGAAGGTTCACCTATCCCTTTGTTGCCTTTAGCATTGAGAATTGTGCAGGGTGTTTCCAGAACACCCTGGAAGCTCCCCTGGGAAACTGAATGCGGAGTATAGCTTCCTGCTTCCAGCTTTATGGTGCTAAGTGTGAACATACAGCCATGGTATGTTGCCCCCCGGCTTTTTTCATTCAATAATTCATGTGATCTGAGGATGAGCAGTCACCTTTTGGCTAACCTTTTCTGGCTGTAGTCCTAGTGAGGCTTTGAGGGTTGACTCAGAAGCCCTTGCTTTTGAGGGATTCAGAGACCAGTTCTGACTACACCTAGCAGCAGAGTAAATCCAGGAAATTCACAAAGAATCTCAATCAATTAAGTGTGCCTCCTTCATCAAACTAGCAGGACTTGTGGGGTGTCCTAACTTTGGAAAATTCTCTCCTCATTGACAGTTTCTCAAGGTCCAGCATTAATGACCTTCAAGTAACACTAGAGGACATAAATATCTTAGTCAGCTAACAGAGCAAAGGGGCCACAGAAATGAGTAAAATAGTAATTCACTGTCTATGGAGTTACTGAGAGTGCATGAAGAAAGAGACAAGGAGGAACAGTCATTCTCAGTAGCTTTATGCTTCCTCTAGATAAAATTCAAAAGATAGTTGAGATCCACTTTACAAGCAATTGAGATTTCAATAAAATTTGCATCAAGGGAATACGTAAAAGCAGAAAGTTATTCAGATGGAGCTAAAAGAGAAACTGAGAAGGAGGGTAATGAAAACATTTAACATTTCTTTGTCTCCGAAGAGAGGAAGCATCATTAAAAGATGCAGCTCAGCAGTTCTCACGGGGGAAGACTTTAACACAATATAGTTCAGTTCCCAAAACTCAGCAGGCTTTTGCATTTTTAGTTAGGGATAGGCTAATACGCTCAAGTAACCAAATTCCTGCTTAAATTAACATCTTTCTCCGGCTGCCAGGTAATATACTAACATTATTTTACCTACTCCCTGAAGAAAGGATTTGTTATATCATAATACAGAACTCCAAGATCACATGTGGTATTGCTTTCCCGAGGAAGTCCTAAAAAGATGCTAAAATGTCATGTCAAATTGCGTTTGTGAGAACTGTGTATTTAAAAAAATTTTGTCAAAAAAACCAACTCTTCTTTCTATAGCACAGACATTCATATAGCTTAGATCTTCAGTACAACCAAATGCAAGATATGCTTTCTGTTAAAAATTAACTCTGTGTAGGCATACACTGTCATAAAAATATAAATACATTTGAACAAAGTAAAATGCTGAACAACAATTAACAAAAATATTATTTCCATATTCAATATATTAAACATAATGTACAAAATATCAATATTAAATACAGCATATGCATACGTAAAAATATTTTACCGATTGTGTATTTAGATTTTCCCCACTTATGACTTCACAGACTTATTCATAGCCAAGCTAAAAGCTAAATCTAAATGTTTTTTGATGAGTTCAAAGCAAAAGGAGAGAAAGAAGAAGAGTCAGAATTCCTGGATAGATCTGATTCTTTTTTTTAAGAAATGAAAACTAAATGATAAATTCCTTTTTTCTTCTCTCCCAAACAGCTGCGCTTTGTGGCTTGAAAACTGATATATCCATGCAACAAAAGGCAAAAGTTTCAAGTTTTGGTGTTTTCTAGGGCTCCTACAGAGATGCTTTGACAGATTTAGTACTGCAGCAGTTAATTGTTGGTCCCAGTTTTCTGTCTCCCAGGTTTCCAGTCTCCAAGCCCGATTAAACATGCAGGTACAATTTGGTGAACCAGTTTAAGTCAAGAGTGAAGGTTTTGAACTGAAATACAAGCCCTTGACCTGAGACAACTGAAATACAGGCGCAATTTCCATTCTGTCATCCTGGATAGGAAACGCAGTAACCTGAAATGGGCAGGTGGGAGTGGTAATGTCCAAAACTCTTGCAGCTAAATCCACCATAGCTAATCTGTTGGAGTCCTAAACCCCCAGCTGAAGCCATCACAGAGACCCTATGCAAACCATTTTGGTCAGCACCAGGGAAAAGTCAGAGTTAGCCTATGTAGCCCAGTCAATTACTTTTCAGATCTATTAAAACAAGTAAATTATCAAAGGAGCCAAATGTTAGCCCTTGTAGGACAGCAGGAAGGGTGAACAACTGAGGAGCGAAAACACTGAACCCTCACCAGGAAGGCACAAGAAATTCACTCCTCTGCCTGATAAGTATGATCACATTGCTTTGATATCTGAAACCAGGCAACAAGCAAGAATGTAACACGACAAAAAGTTGGGCTTTTCAAATGTTCTTGAGGCTGAGAGATGATTGTTGGTACATGAAATTTTATCTGCTTTACATTGCCTTTTAACATGCTTGTTTTCTCTCCAGGTGAATCAAGGACAAGTGGACAAAGTGGAACAGAGGGAAGAGTGCCATAGCTTTTGAAATCCAATCCCTCTTACCTTATACTACTAATTCGGGGATGGAGGAAATTATGTGGTTCAATTTACAATTAGGATTCCTCTATAATGATGCCTTTCCTCCATAGCTCTCACATAGGATACAAACCTTTTCCAGAAACCTAAAAATAAAGTATATTCCACAGTCCAGCTGTAGCATTGTTTAACTTGGTGTGACAGACTGATCAACACAAATATAGACAACACAAAAAGGTGCCCTGACCAAACATGATTTGAAGGACACAGCAAAGGAGCAATCTTAGCAGCTGTCAGAAGGGTAGACTTTCTACAGTGCAGCTAGTGTTTAAAAAAGTTCCTTATTTTGTGCTTATAAACAGCTCTTCACAATGAGGCAATGCATGTTTATTTGTCATTTTTGTGTACTGATGTTCACTCATCCCATCAAAATTTAAAATAATACCTTTAGAGTAAAGCTGCCTGTGTTCCAGGTAAACCTGCATTGAAGGCAACCCCTGTGCCCTTTACTGCAAACATGAAATTAAATCTACACAATGTCGAAACTTCTTAATTAATATTACGTCTGGTTTTTGCTTGCCAGGTTTCAGCAAGTTTCACTAAAAAACACTTTTATGCTTCAGGAATTTTGGTTGCCACCTCCTTTAACCATGCCCAACTATCCCTTAGGAAATTAAGCTAGAAGGCTGTTACTATACCGCATGTTAACTCAAAGACATATTTTACCTTCAAATTTGCTTCTTTTGGAGAGAGGGACAGATGAACTGTTATCCAGAACGACAGGCCAAATGTCTAAAATAGCACCCATAAACTAAGAAATCAACAATGCATTATTTTTCATTTTGCCAAAGTTTCACTGTGCAAGATTGACTATCCTGAATAAAACTAAAGATCCGTGGGAAACACATGTTATAGCAGGAGCATAACAAGGTCTCAGTCATAATGCCGCTGCCTTGCAGATCAAGCTCTTCTGGAATGAGACACCACAGTCTTTTGAATTGTATGCCCTTCCTCTGCTTGGCACACAGAGTGACCGTACTGATTTACCAAATTTGCTTCACGTAAAGCAAAGAACATGCATATTTTTTCTTGGCCAAACTAGATTCAAAGAGCACTCTGAAAAAAGCTGTGGTTTTCCCCACTGCTCTGCTATCCTCTGTGTCACAAATGATGGCTACAGATGGATGGAGCCACAAGGTAAAACCTCAGCCCCTTTCAACTTAACAGAGTTCTACCACTGCATTCCGTGTTTCCAGAATTTCACCCCAGCCGCATTTATTGGCCGAAGAATGGCAGGGAGTTGGAGCCAGCTCAGCTTCAGGAGCTAGCACATCGACCTACTCAGAATATCTTGCCATTATTGTGAATTTAGGTAAATCCAGCTCATTCTTGTGTCCTCCTGTAGTCTACCCTCTCTTTCAGCTCTGTTCTTTCCCTTTTTCTCTCACTGGCAGTAGCTCTTCTGAGGGCCAGAAGAATCAGATGCCACAACACCCCAGGCAGAAGAGCTGCCACCAAGCCAGGGACTCCAGCCTTCCTGGGCAAGGACTGTAGTAGTTTCGGGAGATGACTAGAGAACACCAAATCAAATTACCATAGCACGTTTCACAACATTTTATAAACCAACAATCCCACAAATTTCTTTCTTCTCCTCCCCTGTTATTTCCCCAGTTTAGAGCCTTGAACATATAATTCATAAACGCATAAGATTTTTGTGTGATGTCTAAACGAAAAGAATTACAAATCAATTTTTCATTATTTGCACAGAATCTTCTGCTTTTGCAAGAGCTCAGACTCAAACAGCATAATACAGAAGTTGTTGGAGTGCCACCTATTGGAAACAGATATACAAATGAAAAAGACCTTGGTTAACCTGCATAAAATAATCACTTATTACCCAAGTGTTTGTTTAACTGTATCAAGTTAAGAGGCTTTAAAATGCATACACTTCATGTTCCATTCATAATTACGTTAAAATTTAGATCAGCGTGTAACTTAAAAAAAATGAGCCTCTCTAAGGGGTTAAACACTGGAAAGTGGTAAAGATTTATAGCTCTGGAGTACAAAATAGCAAAAATCAGAGCAGATCCACTAGAATAACCAGCTGCTTAAAACCTGACTGACATTACCAAGCTCTATATCCATTGTTGGTGCAAATTTCATATCAGATCCTGGTTTGCACTCTGCAGAGACATATGTAATCTTGAGGCTAACACAGTTCAGCTGTGTTTTAGACTATGAACGTAAATGATTAATTTTCCCTATGGAAAGCAGTCACCTTGGGATAAAACAGTCCTGTCCTCCTATAGAAAGTTTACAAGTCAGGCTTGGGACAGTGCAACCAGTTTTAATAAAATGTTCTTCAGCTGCCATTTCTGTTGAGAAGATACTCGGGCAATACCACAAGTGAATTCTTTCCTCCTCCATCTCCCATGAACAGATAAATTTATGGGTTTTTCCTCACTCCCACCTCAGCTATACCTTCAGGCCTTCTAGCCTCTAGTAAGTAAAAGTGTGCTGATTTACACATAATGTTGAAGGAGACTGCAACTGAAAAAAATTGACCCAGTTTTGAACCTTGAACTTGATCCTTGAGCTGTCTGCCCTCTCCCCTTCCTTACCACACGGCAAGCAGCAGGTTGGCAGTGCCACTGCCAGAAGAGCATCACTACTGAAGTCCTCACGTCTGCTTCATTGCCTCATCTTTACCATTGCAACTTCCTCCTCTGTGGCTTTACGAGCTCTCACACTAAAAGAAGAAGTTGTCTTTCCTAGCTCTTTTCTGCCCAAACATCCCAAGCTTGATCTCAGAATCACACTAGTCCTCTTCCAAGTCCTTCTGTTAATTAGCACTGACCCCTGCCCAGCTCATGACAGCTTTTTTGACAGATCTTCTCATGACTGTGTTTCAGAGACCTACACAAACACATAGAGTGGTAGCTTTTGTAGATGGCTCTAAGCAAAAAAAACAACAAAACACACAACAAAAAAACAAACCACAAAAAAAACCTCAAAAAACTCCAAACTGCAGTTAATTATACCTGATAGCATGGAACAGAAGAAGAAACAGAAGATTGACATGGCACAGAAACAAAGTGAAGGAAAACATACTGCGTGTGGGATAATACACATACTGTACTTCATATACGCAGTCCTCAGAATTACTCAGCAGTCAGCCATTCCAATCCACTCAGACATCCTCAGCAACACAAAATTCCTAACTCCAACTCTTTGGCTAAGTAGTATTTTATAATATGTTTACAAAAATGACATATGGAATTGAAATACTAAAACACATGCCATTTTCTCTTATTTGCAGTAAAGGCTAAAAACACTTTTTCCATTCATGTTGCTTATGAACCGATTTATACAGTTAGTGACAAGATCACTTTCTAAATCAGTTCCTAGTCTGTCACACCTTTATTTCCAGCAGGTGTCTGATATATATTTTCATTCTTCACAACCACTTCTTCTTTCTCCTGGTAGCTTACATCATTCTATCAGTGCACACTTTTTTATTCCTTGGTTTTATCTCTTTCTCCAGATCCCACAGAGTATGCTCCAGGCTTCTCTGTGGTTTATAAAAGATCTTTTCTCCTCTGGCTTTCTCTTGAAACTTCAATCATCCTCTGCCTACTCTTCAGGCATGCTCTCACAAATAATTTCCCTCCTTTTGCAAGCATATTTTCTTCTTCTGGGAACATATTTACAATAAAAGTTCAGGGGCATCAGAAGTAACATTTCTTTGGTGCAACAGTTGTAGACCCATGTCTGAAAATAATGACGTACCTCCTATGTCTACCGTAGTATCTGCACTTATGTTGCATACTAAGAAGAAGGACACGTGAAGAGAATAAAAACACAACAAAATTCTCAGTGAAATCACCAGAGCTACTTCAGGTTTCATGCCATGTTTCCAATTTAAAATGCCTATGCTATAAGCATTTTAGATGAGAACTAGTAGGGTTAGGCATAGCAGTAATTCTCTGGTGTTGACAAGTCTTGGAAGACATATTTGTGACCAGATTTTTGTGAGTCCAGATCATGGACCCCTCCTAGTCTTCTTTTTCCTTCCAGCTGAAATTTTTGGGTAACTCTAGTAGAAGTGGAAAATTAATCTGGGCCTGTTCCCCCACTCAGTGTCTTTCAAACTGTCAGTCAAGACCTAGCTCTGAGGTCAGCTTGCTATTCTATATATTCATGTACTTGAAGTTCAATTGTGGTAAATTTCTTAGAAATTTGGTGGAGGAAGGAAACGTAGTCTGCTGATTCTTTTTCTGCTGGACTGCATGAAAAGTAAGTTAGGTCAATCTAATGTCTCTGTTGTTGTTTAGATACCAGGATTCACTCAAATGGGAAAAGAAAATGGAATATATTAAATTTTATCCATAGCCTGGGAGAAATTACAATTTTAACATGCTCTTCAGTTGTAGATAGCTTATTCCAATCACCTCTTAAAATGTTCTAAAAAGCTTTTCTCAACAAATTTGGAGTAGTACAGAAACAGGAGTTCAACTGTGCCTACCAGCTAAAAGCAGCAAAGGTAGTCTTCTTGGCCAGCCTATTCAAGAGCTCTGGACAGGTGACAAGGGAACTATGAATAGAAAGATTCTATTAAAATTTATATTATATTATATATTTAATATAATTTTTAATATATTTTATAATATATAATATATTATAAATCTATTAAAATTCTATTAAAATTAAATTCTACAAATTAAATTAATAGACATATTTTTCATAAGCAATTAACACAGCTGGATGAAAACAGAACAAATAAGTATGCAACCATCTTTAGTCTCACTGTCCTCAAAAAAAAAACCCACAAACCACAACCAAAAAAACCTGCACAAGACAAAAAAAAACCAAACCCACAAAACAACAAAAAACCCCAACTGTAAGGCCTGAAGGCTTCTTCAGTCATTTTAGGATACTACTGATCATTCAATTTAACATGAATAGGCATACTAAATGAATGAGTGGATTTATAATTTCCACACTACCACTTTCTCCTCTGTGATATAAATATCTGTAAAAAGCTCCCACAAGGTATGGCAAAAGGCACCTTTAACCTTTGCATACATAATTTCAGATCAGCTTAGCATCATTTTTCTCAGAGTGAAACCATATGTCACCTAATTGCTCAGGGGAGATACTGCCATATGGAGCCTTTCATGCTTTAAGTGCCAGTTTGAACCCAGCCCAGGTCAGTAACAACCAACACTGCTACGTGTGAAGGCTGTTGGGTAATCTATGTGAAATGAGTCGGTCATCTCAGATCAGATCCTACAGCAAAGTTGTCCACCAGAATGTGACCACTGCGGATGGCTCAAACTCGCCCTTCTGTTGGCAGTATGAGCAAGTCAGCCAAAGATTAAATGAGTGTTGTATATACATGAGCTTCCCCCTTGTAAATCACTCTCCCAAGCCAGGAATAAGAAACCCTGACATGAAGGGCAATCATTATGAGACAATACCCTGGCAGAGGACCTGCAGCACTCCTCAGCCAGTCACAAATGCTAATTCCCATTAGCATTTCAACACATCCTCCCAGCTCTTCCTTCATACAGATTTAACTCATTAGACATACAAAAGTTCAATGCCTGCACTAATGCTCCACAAAGGATAGTAGTTCTTTGAGTAATGACAACTCTGCTGTCTAAAGTGAGGATTCAAACCTGGGAGAAATCTTTTTAAAAAGAAGGAGAATGCAGAATTAAATTGTGTCATGTTGAGGGGAGGTTAAAACAAGAAATCATTTTATGAAAGTTGAAGAAAATACTATATGACAACAAATAGTTAACTCTCTTTGAAATAGTATCCAAGAGTAAAAAATAATTAAATAATAATATTAATACATGCATTGCACTGAAAGCCTGAGAAAAAGAAATTTTAAAATCTCTTAGGAAAAAATTACTGGAGAGCCATTCCTAATTTTCAACAGGAGGGATTTTTATCAGTATGAAATGTAAGTTTTCTCTTTGCGTAGTGTAAACATTATGTGTCTATACTACCAGTTCTCAGTTAGGCTTCTAAAAATATCATTCTGTTTTTATTTCCTACTAGAAAATTTATAAAGACAACTATTTTAATGTATAGTGTGACATTGATGTACAGCTGGGAAATAAAGCCAGGAAAATTAATTGATAATGCAGTTCTTTATGCATTCTGTGGGACCTGTGTCACAAAGGAGGCTAACAGTAGGTGTCTACAAATAGAACAAAAACTGGGAGATGATTTTAAAAACAGGACTATGCTTACTGATCAGATTCTATTCCACATATTGCAAGGTAACCAAAGAGCTTACATGAAAGCATTAGTGTTAGTGAGCCACTAGATCATTGATGTAACAGCTCATATTTACACAGGCTTTTTCTGTTGCCAGGCTTGATATTTTGCAGTTTTTTCTCATAGTAGCTTTGTGAAATAAATATGCATATAGCAGAGAGTAGCATATACAGTTTACACATTTGGCTTTTTTTGCTATTGTAAATTAGGAAAAGATATGTATTAGGTCAAGTGCTGAAAAGGATGCTGCAACATTCAATATATACTCCCCTTTGTCACTATAGTAACTAGACTCTTAATCTATATCTCAGCTCTTCCTCTTGTGTCAGACTTGACTCAGTTCACTTACAAGACTTCACACTCTGTCTCACAGAGTATCTTTCTGGACCTATCCTATGTTGTTAAAGCCTCATAAGTAGAGCTGTAGCAAAGATGATGAGAGCGGGCAACACCTCTGGTGTAAATGTGTGTGAAAAGATTTCAAATGAGGATATATACACCCCTGTAATCCACTGACTGCTGAGACAGTGATGAGCTGAGCAAGCAGTACTGCAGAAAATGGAGAAGCGAATGGTGACAGCTGTGTGCTGTGCAGGGGGCTTGCATACCCAATTCCATGGCTGTGAGAAGTGGTCAAGTGAAACAATGTGAAGGGATGATATCCTAAAGCCACAGTACATTGCCCTTTCTGACAAACATTCGGCTGAATTCCACCATTTATTTCTTGAGGTGCACAATACTACATCACTGGAAGTTATATTGACTTCTCTCATAAAAACTACCCAACTATCTCAGCATTTATACCCAATTACACATCAGAGATTGATCTGATAAACCTCAGCCTTTGTTATAAGCTCAAGTCATGTCTTCTTCTAAAGCATTTGATTTCAGATAATTTATATAATTATAATATGTTTATGCAATATGTATTACACTTGCTTTTTCCTTTTCAAGTGTTAACTTTTGCATTGTATTTCTATTAGGCAGATTTGCAAAGATATTTTGCAAGTGGAGTACAGACTATGGTTTCTTCCACTTCTATTTTCTTTCTCCTCTGGGTTGCAGGAATTGTAGAGGGCAGTTAAAAGCATATGTATATGGATTAATCTAGGATTTACTAAAAGAAGATTAATAATAATAATATGTCCAAGATTGATTTAGGGAATTTAAAAATTAGTATGTTTTAACCCCAAGTTGGGTTCGGCACAAGAAGAATGCACATTTTTCCATAGGTACAGCAATGGTGATGAATCATGAAAAACAGATGTTTGTCTCAGTAAACTAGATAGTCTACATGAACATTAGAAACAGAGCCCAGTTAAAAACACAATGTGTATAATACCCTTAACACTGTTGTCAGCTTCTAGAAGTTAGAGAAAAAACACTGTTCTAAGATAATGGTTTAGTGGTATTCTCTTCAGAAGTACAATTGGTCTGGCCGAGGGAGAGGTATGATGTAATTGATTTTGTCATGAAGGAATGGGATATTTCAGCCAGATAAGATAAAATGGAACATACAGAGGCTGACACTTGGAATGGGGAGCTGGTTGTATGTCTTTTGTGCCCTCCATTATACCTCTTTAGTATTTGACTCTCCTCTTCTGTACTTAAAAAAAATAATATCACACCAGTTATGTAAATGGCAGACAAAATGCACATATCCATCATGAATTAAATAATTCACTGAACGGAAAAAGAACAGCCTGCCATCCCTTCCTCAGAGATGGGATGGTTAAGTATTCAGGCTAACTTCTTGTTAATGGCCAGGCTCAAGTACAATTTGGGCTTAGGGTACCTTTTCTCTGACAGAAAGCTTAGTACATCATGACATGATATGCCTATGCCTTTCTTCTAAACATTCAGCAGGAGCACTGTATTTTTCCTTCCCTTGGACTACACAAAATTAATCATTTAACTCATGTTTTAGATTTTTCTCACGAGATCCATACACAGGCAGTAAAGAGTGGCAGAGGGGAGCCTGGGAAGGTATCTTGAGTAAGGAGAGTCAGCAGATCAGACAGTGACAGACCTAACTAGATCTGCCTTGCTAGGAAGGTCCCTGTGGGACAGGAAGCTCAACCTGAGCAAGCAGCATGCCCAGGCAGCAACAAGACTAACAGAGTCTTGGGCTGCATCAGCCAGAGGTAACCAAACAGCTTGAGGGCCGTCATTATTCCTCTTGGTGCTTGTCAGGCCACACTTGGAATAATTCATCCTATTTTGCAGCTCAAGAAGAACACTGAAGAACTGGAGAGAGTCCAACAAAGAGCCATCAAGTTGATTAGAGGATTGACAAATATGACATACAAAGAAATGCTGAAGAAATGGGGCTTGTTCAGCCTAGAGAAGGGAGGGCTCAGGGGAGACCTAATGGCAGTCTTCCAAAAGCTAAAGGGCAGATGTAGATAAGGTGAAGGTACTCTCTGCACAGGGATGCACAGCAACTGAAGATGCAACAGATATAAGTTGCTTCAAGGAAAATTCCATTTGGATATAGGAAAAATATACTTCACCATGAGGACATAGTCCTGGGCAACCCGTTTGAGCAGGGAGGCTGAACCAGACGACCCTCAGAGGTCCCTTCCCACTCAACCATTCTTTGATTCTGTGACAACTAAACGCTGGAAGTGGTGGAATATCCTTCGTTGGAGATACTGAAGACCCAGCTTGACAGGGCCCTGGTTAACCTAATCCAGGGTGTCATTTTCAACAGAAATTGGACAAGGGGATTTCCAGGCGTCCCTTTCAATGTGGACTTTTCAATGTCTATCCTACTGGAAATTAATGTTTTTTCAACTTAATTGCAACCAGATTGGACAAAAAGACAAATTAAATAAAGTTATTAAATAAGTATAACTTTGAAGCAGAAATTTCACAAAAAAAAAAAAAAAAAAAGGCCCAATAAAACAACTGGTTTGGAGCTTTTGAAGTTTATCATTCCTGCTCAATTCAGCAGACCTGTGTCTACTCAGCTGCTACCCTGTCGCACTATAGTCCAGAGGCCTCACATCTCCTTTTTCTGCTTTTGGCCAGACACCAAACCAGATAGCAGACTGCTGCCATATCAGAAATTGGGGCCAAAGTTTGCTCAGAAGAGAAATATGAGTACCTGTTATGTTCAATGTTTTTTGCATTGAAAAACTTACTGATATCAGTACGTTTCAAAACCATTTAAAATGCCACCAGAAGTGCAAAAAGTAGTGTCTACCTATTCAGACTTTCATCGCTGCAAAAACTACAACTTTTTCCAAAAAGGTACACATTTCTTCTGTGAAAAACTCTGTTCATGCTGATTGCTACATAGGGCAACAACTTTTCCGGGAGTATTGCTGAGTAAAGAGTGAGAGAAGTCATTGCTTTCTGGGAGTATCAAAAGGATGATGCTAGGACAGAACTATGTGCCTATTGCTTTGTTTACAATGCAATATAATTACCTTTGGGCAAAACCAAGCACAAACAGAATTAGCTAGATTTTTAAAAATCACTACAGACTGTTATCTTTTTAAAAAGCTTTTATCAGCACCTAACATTCCTTTCCTTCACCTCAAGGATTTTTACATTTGGAAACACACTTTTCTAGTACAAAGTTATCCAATTTGCAGTATTTCCATTACCTCAGATATTAGTGAAGTACTTGCCTCTCCTCTTTGACTGACCAGAACTCAGTGTTGCACCCTTTCCCACATAGTTACATACTTTCCTTCCTGTGAGGACTAGTGCCACACCTGCTATTCCTCTTAGATTGCCAGATTCCAGTCTGATGAATACTCATAAGAAATCACAGGTCTGACACAATTTAGCATAAGGAGCTCAAAAATAGTTATGCTGCAGCCCAGCCAGTTTGCTTTCTCTTTCCCCACGCTATTACATCCAGAGACCCACTTTCACTTATTTGTTGCTTCCATAATTTTGCTATTCATCACACTTCCTGGTAAATTTTCCAGACTAAAGATAAACCCATATTACACATTATTTACTAAGAATACTAACAGCTTGAAATACACCACTGATGTACACAGCTTGTTCCATCATTCTAAGTATGCCATAGATCAAGCTATCTACCTGCAATGGTGTGCATATTAAATCACTTGAAGTTCCATTTGCATGATCATCTTTCCAAACAGTCTTGCTGTGTTGCTGACTCAAGCACTTTGAAAGACTCACTCAAAATTACTGTTTTAAAAAAATGCAAATATTGTCCCACTGAGTATGCAGGAAATGAAATGTGTTAGCACTTATCCATTTCAAATTAGATTCAGCACATAACTGCCTAATGTGAGTGCACCTAGCTATAGTTTACATTTGTCTTTCCAGTAACTTTTTAATCAAAAGTAATTTTGTGTTAGCATATCGAAAAGCCTTTCATTAGCCATCAGTGGGACTCAATTTACTCATATGTTGTGCAACATATGTTGCTGATGCCGTCTTCTACTACATCTCCAATTTTAAATAAGTGTTTCAGTTTTGGGTTGATATTTTTGCAAAGAGCTCGTTTGCGGTTTTGCATCATGCAAGGCAGGAACGTTTAGTTTGCTCAAGGTGTCTGGTTTGCACTGGTGACTGAATTGCAGAATTAGTCATAGGACATCAGGTGGCAGATCGAAGGGGATTTTTCTGTTTTCTTGGGTCATGCTGGGTTTTGTTTTCCCTAAAGTAGTTTCAGGGCATGATTTTCATTTGCTACTGTTTTTGTAGCTGTTGCAGTTATCTCCCTGCAGAACTGAAGCGCAGTTCAGAACTTTTCAAGAATGCAACAACCAAGGTCACAAGGCCTTATTTTGAAGGAAGCATTTATCCTGAATAAAATATTTAATTGCAAAATCCCACCGAATGGGAAAGAAAAGCTCAGTGGTCATGTCAAGACACGGCTGTGGAAAGTGATGCAATGCCTACATCCACCAAGGAGTCATCAAGCAATTCACACAGGACTAGAGTTACTAGAGGTGTATAGGAAGGTGTATAGTGGGACTGCTGAGAATTCTGCTTAGCTTGGCATTTCGGCATTTCTGATAACTCCCAGGTAGTTCTCCATATCAGACATGTGCTTTTCAGAAAGTCCCGCCTAGCTTTTCTCATGCCTCCTTTTGTCTAGTTAGTTTTAAGTCCTTCAGAACAAGTTTCTCACATAGTATGGCTGAAATCCTCACCACTATTAAGGTAAGTGAGGATTTCTTCACTGAAGTCAAAATTTCATTTGTTTATACAGCAAGAATCAAGAGGGGTCACTTTAGGCTTGCATCAGCTAGGTAATATCAGCAAATGAGAATCACATTGCCCGTTTCATATCAATGTGGAAATCAGTTATGCCACCAATCAGAGTGAAGAATGAATAAACAGGTATTCTCCACTGGTGACTCAGATAACTCAACAAGCCTACGTGTTACCTTACACATTTATGTTACCAAACAACATATTTTGGCAACACTACTGTGAAAATTCTCAGTGCTTATAACAAATTGAAAATTGAGGTGTTCCAATATATTGCAAAATTCCCAGATATTCTCTAAAGACAGACTACAACTAGGCAGGGCAATAGCACTGTGTGAATAATTTCTTACCTTACGAAGGTAACCAAAACAAACTCAACAACATGCCAGAATGAAATCTTTAAAGATGCATGTTTACAGCTCACAGATTGAGTTACACAGAAGCAAGTCTTTCAAATTCCCTCAATAATGTGCATTTCTATAGAGCTGCCTTTATTACAGGAAAGTTGGTTACTGTGTCTGGTAAGAACTGTTCAGATGCTCTAGTGGTGAAATTAGCAGGCTCTTGTCAATTCAGGGTAGAAGGAGGTTAAAGCAAGAGACAAGCAGCCTACCAGCATACAAAATAAAGTCCATTTCCATTTATCCTGAGGAATCCAATTCAGATGAATATCCATCATACAAAATATTTATATATTTGTTAAAATATATGTCATCTCGTGTGGCAGGAGATACAGTTCAGCCTCATTTCCCCAGTACTGACTTTGTGTCTCCTCGAAAGTTTAAGGCAAGGAACAGAAAACGAATTTTTTCACTCTGCTCTTCCTCTCACCACCACGAGGGATGAAAACTTGCTTTTACATACTCTTGCTGCGTGCCCATACCTCGATTTGTTTCTGCCAGTCTCTTTCACTTAGACAATATTTGATCCTTATGTTCAATTTCAGCCAAATAAGATAAAGAGGTCTCACAGGAAGTTGCTTGGAAATAGGCAGGCAACGAAACGAGAGAGACCACATTAGTGCCCCAAAGATGGAGAGGCTAAAGCATGCATTCTGACATTATTAGTCACCTGAGATACCTCGTGAAAGAGAAACTTGGTGTTTCTCAGCAGCCTCTGAATATTCCAATTGCCAGCAAAGATTAGATTTAAGCTCATACCTACTAGACCCCACAATGCACAGACATCCACTGGGAGCCAGGTCTTAATAGTACTGTAGTTCCTGGAGGAACTGTTTTTCTCTCTCTCCTACAGCCCTGCTCCCTCTTCCTTCATTGTCTCACAAATGAGCTTCGTGCTGTGTGTGTGTGTGATGAACTGTTTAACATCTGCTAAAACAGCCTCCCTTAGTATCACCCTGATTCCACTTTGCTTCTGTGGCAAATTGCAGCCTCTTGTGCACTGAGTCCTTCTGCTCCCCACGTATTACTGCATCCAGCCCCCGGGACCAACTGCCTCCATTTATCCATTACTTCATGTAAAGCAGGAAGGCACCAGAGCCCAACAGTAATAAAGGAGCAAGAAATGTCGTCTTCTGTGCAGGCTGAAAAGGGATTTATTCCTGGCTTTCATCACCGGGAAAGTATTTCCTGCTTATCTCCTTTGACAAGACAACTCCCTCCCTGCTCATCTCTCTGCCCCACAAAGACCTCCCTAATCTGTAGGGGACTGACTGATAGTTCACAATTTACGTGTATGAATTAGGGTGCTCTCAAAAACAATCTTCAATTAATCTAGAACCAAGCAGAGAAAGTGATACAGGCAATTAACTTGCAATGTTTCCTTCATTAAAAAAGGGTATTATTTGAATTATGAATGGACATACTTGCATTTGCTATACAGAGTCATCTGTTTCAATAAAATAATACTGAGTGAACAAAGATATATTTTATGATATGGAATGGGGCAGGGAAAGCAAACATACATTTTACAAAACAATCCTGTTTTTGCACATTAAACTGACAATACTAAAACAGTGCATGATGGTTTTAATTTAAACAAAACAATCAAGATTGTTTAATTAAATAAGGGTTTTGTCATATGGAACTTCTTAATATTTTATTCCACCAGCAAAATCTGCTGATGCACTTGGAAGACCTCCCACTAAAGCAGACAGAAACAGAATCTGGATACACATTGCCATCTAGTGGAGCCTGCCCCGAGAGAGGACGCTGCTGAGACCTCGAGGCTTCTTTTACTCTGTAGCAACTCCGTTCAGAGATGGGATTGATATTTAATAGAAAGAAAAGCAGAAAAAAAAAAAGTTCTCTAAGATACAGAAGAAGTGGAGAGTCTTAAATGCAGGTTGCACAGCCAGACATAAAGTTACAGTTTAGGTCAGCTGAAGTTCTGTTGGGATACCTTAGTTGGGAAGTAAGACAAAACGTTTCACCCCTAAAGGACTGGTTCAAATCAGAAGTAAAACAAATAAATACATTTGTCTGTTCCATTTTACAATAAGTACATGACTGCTAAAGTGCTCTATTTCACATTTAAGACCACACTTAACAAGCAAGGCAACTGAACATTTATTGTGCTTAGAGAGGTGTATCATTTAGGGCAGGTTTGAAGAAAAACAGAGGGCCCAGTGGGGGAAAATCGGAAACTCTTCCACTTAAGCCATGCCAACGCGCACAGATGTACAATTTTGTCAGCTCGGTGACTTTCCAAAGCATGAAATTTCTTTCAAAAATTGAAATGTTTAGCTCCAAGCTCAGATGAGTCAGGGAGTTATTTGTGGAGTGATTAATGAATACCAAATAAAGAAAGCCACAGAGGGATGAGAAATAAAATATATAGCCCTTCTAGTTCTTACTCCTTTTGTGGCTTTTTGTTTTCTTGGTCTTTGTTTATTCTCATCATTCAGACTAATTTCCAGATATTGCCCTTCAGTCTTAATTTCTTTAATTATTTTTTTTTTGCAGAGCTGGCTCACAGATGAAGGAAGTATTCATCCTCCTGATACGGTATTAAACAAGCTCCAAACTGCAATCTTCCAATCTGTTTTCCCCCGAGTCAAATAGTGTTAGCCCTAAAGCCTTTTCACTATGAAGCAACAAAGTCCAATTCCCTCTCTGCCGTTACCACTCCTTAAATTTATCAACTGGGACAGCTGGCAGCTACAGCTGTGCCAAAGACAGCAACAGTGTAAAAGATGGCAACTTCTTCTGCACTTTTTTTGCCAAAGAGAAGGCTATCCTCACACAGGTTTCATAATATTTCACCTAAATCAACATTTCGCTGAAGAGCTGATGAAAGATGAGCTCCAACAAGAATGAAGTTGATGGGCAGTCACTGTGTGGTCAAGACAACTAACGTGAGAGGGAGGATGAAAATCATCACCACGTGGAAAAGAGGCAATTGGGTTTCTAGGCAGATTGCATGGTCATGTGGCTGAGCGAGTAAGTATGGCTGCAGTGTGAGAACAAAGAAGGAAAGATAAATCCCTTGCAACATGAAAGATGCTTCAAGGTGACTCAGTGACACCTTTGAGGCCAGGTAAAGATAAAGACACTCAGCTTTAATCAGTGCAACATAGAGTGCACACACTGCTCAGCCTAGAGTACTAAACAGATTAATTTGTGTCTGTGGTATTTTTTGTAGACTATCACCAGTGAAAAGGATAAAAGCAGTCATTTTTTGCTGCAAGGTGATGTCATCAGAGGCAGCAGGAAGGGATGTTGCAGGTGTGCAGAGCAGTGTGCTGGTAAAAAAGACAACATGAGTATCACTGTTCAGTAACAGAAGCAGGACCACAGATTTGGGCTGATGTGAAGTTGTACTTGAGCAATGGCTGCGAAGAAGAGCTTGCGGGTCACATTTAGTACGGCAGACAGTATATAAGTGCTTATGAGTGTTTATTCAGTTACTTTCATGTAAGTAAGAAAAATCGGAACCACAAATGGAAATGCTAGGAATGCATGCAAGTAACATGTACTTGAGGAAAATATATCAGATGTATCTAAATTTCATCAAAATTCTAGCCTAAACTACACTCACTGATTGCAATTCCATGCAGAAGAATTACACCTTGCATCATATACTTTTATCAATTTAATAATTTCCATTCAAATTTTTATTACAGTGCTTTTTCCTTAACCTTTGCTCCAAGAAGGGAGTCATATAAACTTTTTTCTCATATACGTTAAGATATCATAGCTATCAAGCAGGATGGAGCCAATGAAGTCAGTAAAGAATGTTCAGAATTTGGCGCTAGAAAAAAAAATAATCCTATATTATGAACTGAGCAAATTAGTTACCAGGATCATTGAAATAATAAATATACTGTCAGGTAATGTCAGTGATTCAGAATGAACTGCTATAAATGTCAATTCTTATAAACTGCCATGGCAGAGCTTAGAAAAGTATCTTAGATTATTTTTCCAGGCACTGTATAAAGGTGATTCAATAGAATCCCCTAATTCCAAAAGTTGTACGTAAAAATAATACATCTTTGCCATATTCACAAAGCACCTCTTAATAGCACTTCATCATACAATACACCTATACGGTGAACTAGTGATCAATGATAGCTGGCATAAAAGTTTCCTCCATATAGAATCATAGAATCATAGAATCATAGAATTGTCTGTGTTGGAAGGGATCTTTCAGATGATCTAGTCTAACCAACAACCACTGATAAAAACCATCACTGAAACATGTCTCTAAGTCAACCCGTTTTTTGAATACCTCCAGGGATGGTGCCTCAACCACTTCCCCGGGCAGCCCATTCCAATGCCTAATAACCTGTTCACTGTAAAAATTTTTCCTACTATCCAATCTGAACCTCCCCTGGCACAACTTGAGGCTATTTCCTCTTGTCCTATCGCCTGTGACTTGGGAGGCTGAACACCCCCAGCTCGTTCAGCCTCTCCTCATAAGACTTGATCACCAGACCCCTCACCAGCTCCGTTGCCCTTCTCTGGACTGGGGGCAGGATTACACAGTGGCCAGCAAACACCAGAGCTGCTCTCGAGCCAGGTCCCAACAAGAGTGGCAAAGCCATGCCCTGAGCTTGTGAGACCTGCCTCCCCATTTCTAATGAGCTGGCTTAACCCCCATCCTGATTGGCAAGAAAAGCTTACAAATGTGGCTTAAGGGAAGTG
>KZ506210.1:43442-58955 GCA_002844005.1 Limosa lapponica baueri
GGACTTGGCCTTATTGAACCTCATCCCATTGGCCTTGGCCCATTGACCCAGCCTGTTCAGATCCCTCTGCAAAGCCTTTCTGCCCTCACAGGTCAACACTCCCACCTAACTTGGTGTCATCTGCAAACTTACTGGGGGTGCACTCAATCCCCTCATCCAGATCATTGATAAAGATGTTAAAGAGAACTGGCCCCAATACCGAGCCCTGGGGAACACTACTTGTGACTGGCCACCAACTGGATTTACTTCCATTCACCACCACTCTGTGGCCTCAGCCCTCCAGCCAGTTTTTTACCCAGTGAAGAGTACTCCTGTCCAAGCCACAGGCAGCCAGTTTCTCCAGGGGAATGCTGTGGGAAACCGTATCAAAGGCCTTACTAAATTCCAGGTAAAAAACATCCACAGACTTTCCCTCATCCACCACGTGGGCCACTTTGTCATAGAAGGAGATCAGGTTTGTCAAGCAGGACCTGCCCCCCATGTACTCGTGCTGAGTACACGGCTGGGCCTGACCACCTGGGCATCCTTCATGCACCGCACAGTGGCACTCAGGATGATCTGTTCCATGACCTTCCCAGGCACCGAGGTCAGACTGACAGCCCTGTAGTTCCCCAGGTCATCCTTCCATCATAGTATTTACAGTCAGTCCTGAAATGTTCTATTTCTGAATACCAAGGACCATGAAGTAAAGAATCTTAGCTCATACATGCTTTATTACTATCATTTCTACTGACAATAAACATACAGGAACAAACAAAAATCACTTATCCCAGTAACATGCTTCTGCATCTCAGTTTCCTTTGAATACAGCTCAATATAAATTTAACTCTGAAACTTCTGTAGCTATGGGGATAATCATATCAATGCTGCGTAACATAAGCCAAGTAAATTAGAAAAGAGCAACAAGAACCACGTAACTCAGGATAAATAAAAAAACAAAATCAATTTATCAGGCTCCCTGACATACGTTTGTACGTAGTGGCGTGTTCTGCCACATGAAAACTGGGCTTGGTTCCAGCACTCAGCAAAGAAGTACAGCAGAATATACACAGTAGGAGATGATTTTGCAGTTTCTAGGATGAAGTATTTTAAGTACATTAATACACTACCATGCAAAGCTTTTACCTAGAAACCCAGCACTACAGCCAAGAAAATCCAAGGGGATCTAAGGCTTTGACCCTGGGGATGAGAGAAGCTCTCAGGGGAGTAGGTGCACATACAAGAACACGGAAGATTAGGGACCAGGAGGCTCTACCAAAAGATCATTTTTTAAATCAGTGGAGGCTGGCATTCATTCCTTTTTCTTTTTTATTTCTTCCTAAGAAGAGCCTCAGTTCAGTGTATTTATTTAAAATCAGCAAATTGAACTGAGACTGTTGCACAGATACCCCTAGAGGCCTGTAACATCATTAAGCGCAGACCATCAGCCAATCACAGCAGCCAGAAGCAAACAAGGCCTGATCTGCCTTCTGCTACAGTGGTGTAAATAGGGTATCTCTGTTTTTAAAAGAATGGAATTTATCCAGATTTTAAACAGTGCAACTAAAGGCAGATTTGGCTCATCTTGTTCAGTGGCCACCAGGGACCACAATATACATGATACGATGCACAGATGTGCACAAAAGTCTTTTTTCAAAGTGTGTACAATGAATATTAAGCAACCCCCTGAAGTTCACATTGCCACTCACCTAGAATCAGCACTGCAATCCCTATTATACGCTGCACTATATGGAACGCTAACGAGTATTTAAACTAATTCAGAACGGATGTGTAAAGAGTCGGCCAGTGACAGGGATATGGCATATAATAAGTACAAGATTATTCTGTAGCTTTACATATTCCTTTTCTTCTTTATTTCAAGGAGATGACATTTTTTTCCAAATTGGACTATTTTTGATAGCCTTGGAGGACAGAAACCGAGATTTCCACATCCAAATGGTTAAGGCACCCACAGGCCAATTTTTATTTAGGAAAAAGGAAAAGCTGCCAAGTACCAGAATACCATGTCAAAGGCTGGAGTGATCAGCTGAATCATAAAGGAAGTGAATAGCAAGCTTTGTTAAAAGTGCAGTATATGGATATTCCCTGTAAGCCACAATGCTTTGTAACCTCATACTTGCATTCTAAATACATTTACATTAGATTTCAAAGAATTATATCACTAAAGTATCAGGAAGCTTTAGCTAGGAGATCGCAGGCAGGTGATGTGACAGCCAATCATTTACATAACTAGAAAGACTGTATATACAACAACATACAATCCTCATTAGCATATCTCACTTTCTTCCTTCCATTTTCTGAAAAATACCATAGCTAATACATCAGTCAGTAGTAGAGTCAGAGGACTTCACTTTGTGGAGTTCACTACAGCTTCCATTTATTAACTGAAAAGTGGGTTAGTATCTTTTTTAATTGTTTTTGTGACAGGGATGCTTGTGGCTTGAAAGAACCAGCATTCAGATAGTATTCATCTTAGGCTATGGTAAACTACAGTTAATAGGATCTACTCGATTCTCATTTTCTGCCTCTATGCTCTCAGAAGGTGTCTTCTGCAAATCATCACTTCAGTAAATCCCAATTTAAATGTAACTCATTATTGGACAAATATGTCTCCTGAGGAATGCTTCCTTGAAGAGGCAGTCACAACCTAAATTTCATTTTTGTTGCAGAGGGAACTTGCACAAAACTGAAGTGAACTGTGGATTCTCTGACAAATACACTGGCACAAAAACATGACCACCTGAACTACAACAAACTAAGCAAGTAGCCACCAAGTATCCAGATGAACCTACTTGGTTTCAGAGTAAATTCTTCTCTGTCTGAAGGAAAATCCAGGACCTCTAAAAATCCCTACTTTTAGAGATTAACTCAAGCTGTTAAACTTGGGAACAGACCTAGATTTTAAATACTCTACAATACCTTGACACCATGGTACTGGATATGACTTCTGTGTTTTAATTTGAGATACATGAAATATATCACACTATATTTCTCCAGAGGAAGTTCTTGGCTAGAAATGTGTATGCTCTCCACATTTCTATATTACGTTTTCCACTTGGCTGATCAGACCTGTTCCTTACTTTCGTCTTCACCTTGCCATACTCAAAGCAGGACAGTGGCAGGGAAATTGGCTGCAACATGGACTGTGCTTTTCCCAGGACAGAGATAATAAAACTGTTGCTGCTATGGTTTTGCAAACTGTTCGTAAGGTGTAAGGTGGGAACGAGACTGTTCAGTATCTTGTTGAATGCTTGTGCAGAGGTTAGAAACAAAGTAATAGCGGAAAAAAAGAAAAAAAGAAAAGAAAAAACCCCGCTCACTTAAATCCTTAAAAGGAACATCAGGCCATTATCTAGCTGTCCTTGAAGTTCTTTGCTCAGTTTCTAGCATACTTTTCCCTGATTAAAGCAGTAGGAAGTTCTGTTAATTTTTGAGTATGTGCATAATCTCCTTCTTTACTTCCCTGTATAAATCACTTCAAGGACAGATAACTTCTTTTAAAGATTCATTCTTTCAAGTTGTAATTCTGGTGACAAATTCTCAGCACAGAAAACATCCCAGGAAAGACTTGTGTTTCTTGCACACAACTCCCGTCAAACACATTCCAGCAGGATTTGGTTTTGCCAATATTTTAGCAAAACGAAACATGCAGCTAAAGAGCAAGACAAAGATGGGGTGGGGGGAGGGGGAAGGAATTAATCACAAAAACCTAAGGACTGGAAAAGAGAAAATGAAATAAAAAAAAAATAAAATAGAAGAGCCGGCCTTTTTCTGAAGCCACATCTTCAAAATGAACCTAGAGAAAGTTAGCCACAGTCAGCTTGGTTAACATTGCAACGTCTGAGCAATGCTGGGCTATGACTTCATGACACCAAGTGTTTGATCTGTAAAGGTGCATTCTGCCAGTCTCAAACCTGCTCCTCACACTTCAAAAAGCTGTTAAGAGGAAGTTTTACTCAAAGGTGCTTATAAAGACAATCCTCCTCAACTCACCTTCGGTTAGGTTACAGGTCCTAAGATGGTCTTTCATAAGAACGCCACATAATGTCAACTAAACTTTTTTTTATTTCACTCCACTCCTTTTACCTTTCAAATTAATTTTCATTTGTTCATATTCAAAACAGTGTTCAATTCAGAAGTCAGATCAAGCATTTCAAAAGATCCCATCTAAGAGAAACCATACCCACATTCTGTGGACACTACTATATACCTATACAATATATTTTTAAAAAACTCATTAAGAGTTAACCCCAACAGGAGTTAAAAATAAGCCTGACATGGAACAGACACATCCACCTCCTTTACTGCTACTACAGAAGCAAGTTAGAAAACAAAACATTTTTAAACCAGAAAAACAAATGGACCAGCACCATTGTCATTTGCTGAGATCAATTGTTTCTAAAAGTTAATGGTTATTGGGACCCAGATGTCTTCAAACTCTCTCAACAGTAAAAAATCTGCTCCTGTTGACCACCTGTGATCAGCATTAAGGACCCACCCACTTTCCTTTTAAATTTCTATGTCTAGTTAACAGTTAAAATGAGTACAATTATGTTTACTTCTGCTCCCTATAAGGCAGTCATCACTGCAACTCCTACATATTTTCAAGTCTTTAGGACATTCAACAAATGCTTCACAGTGGACCCTGCACTCTGTGTGTCCCTGGTGGACATCTGAGCCAAGTATGTCCAAATTCTCATTTGCTTGATGATTTCTTTCATTTCTGACCTTTCTATTAATATAATTCTGTCTGCAGTAACACATAAAAGATTTTCCTAGCAGGTAAGCATTGCAAATTGTAGTTCAAATTCATTTTAATTTCATCCATTAACTCTCCCCTCCTCTCCCTCCCCCCTCCTCCCCCCGTCAGGTGACCTTCTCCAAGAATCTTCCTCATCTGTTCAGAATTTTCTAACTACATGGATCCTGAGACCATAGCTTTCCCATCAAGCTGCAAATGAAGAAAAATAGATTAAGGGCTCTTGAATGGATACTAGAAGTCCAATAAGAGACTGTGTAGGATCCTGGGAACTATAGCAACCTACTGGTAGTGTATTTTTTATACTAAGAAAATTAACTGCAGCATTTACACCAGGAAAAGTTGGTGCCTACCACAAGCTTCAGATATAGATCATCATCTCGACAGTCTTTGCTGAGGTGGTATTCACAGGGGTGAATTGTCAGTAGTTTTTTGTGATAAAGAATAACACTTTTTGCCTAGCAAGCTAGACATGAAAGAAAGCATCTCCTCAGTCTTCATACTAACTAAAAGCTTTTCAAGACTCATCTTTGGTAATTGAAGGCAGATACCTTCAAAGAAAATGTTGTGACAAATCGTTAGCACATTTAATTTCTGAATAGCCTCACTTCCAATTCTATTTGCTTAAAATTTTGCTTCTCTGTTTTCAACTGTTACGTCCAGTGGACACTCTGACATCCTTGAGGAGAAGCCATTTTCAAAAGAAACTTTGATACTAACAAACAAGAAGTGCAATTGATTTCTATTTCAGTTTTAAGTATTTCATAGATATCAAATAACAACACACAACTAGAGGAAAAACAAACCGAAAGGCAGCAAAACAGAGTTTGCTATTTAGGTAGACCCTGAACTACCATGGGACATTTTGGGAGCCCAATTAGTAAGAGATTGTCTTGTAGGCGCACAGCGTACTATGCCAAGAAACTGCACCCAGCTGTTATTAGTCACAAATGTCAGGCATTCTGTAGACAAGGGCTGCAAGGGTGACCTGTGGAGAGGTATCCATTAGCTGCCCTGTGCAGTCACATCTGCCTCCAGCTGGTCTGAAACCACTGCACACCTCATATCACACACCAAAACTTCAACCAACCATGTAGTGCCTCTGTTCAGACATGTTTAAGAAAGAGTAGCAGCTGCTGGAAGAGGAGTAACAAAGGAGGCACGTGGACAGGGACATCGCTGAGGACACAGCTGAAGATGTGTGCATCTCTTCAGAGATGCTCCATGCCAGAGGAGGTGCACCTCTGAAGGGACTGCGGCCCACGATTGACATGCAATATGGTAAGAACACTACTGAAGGGCTACAGCGCATTGATGATCACCAGCAGGACAGGGACATTCCTAAATGGACTGTGCCTCATGGAGAATACATGCCGGGGCAGGAACTCCCCCAAAGGGACTGTGACCTATGCAGAAACTACACTGGAGCAGAGGAAAACAAGTAAGAATAAAAGACTGGCAGAAAGAGAACATTATATGTCCAGCCCTAACCCCAGATCCCCAAATCATGGCTTGTGACACCATCTCAGCTGGTCCCCAGTGGAATCCCACTGTCTCAGGATACTCTTAGAAGGTTCAGTGAAGGAAGAGTCATGGAGCCTGCAAATGACACATATTAACATGAGGGGTTCATGAAAGGTGGATCATGCACCAGCTCTTCCTGCACACCCAGAGACAATGGATCTGTCTCAGCCGAGTCACTAGAGTTTCACAAATTCTTGTTTCTTCTAATTGCTGCTGTATACACTAATCCTCTGAAAGACTATTACATCTGAAAGATTACTAAGTGTACATTATGTAAAATGTATGCTCTTCTTTTTAAGGTAACAAATAACTGCCAAGTAGCACCTCTTTCAATGTAGAAAGCAGGCATCAACACTAGTGACTCCATAGGTAGTACCCTTACCCATGTGGTGGTATTCAATAATATGCCACAGTTTCAGGCTGAATTGTTGGAAGCACTGTCCTTAGGATGCAATATAAAACCCATATCTGAACTATTTACAGTCTTCAGAGATCTCAACTGCACTGTGAACAAGGTTATCCCTGGAGTTCTAACTAAATCACATTTTCGCAATTGCATTCTGTCAACCTAAATTTCCACCACATTTTTGTTTAGATACTCTACACTCATTTGCCTCTTGTCTTAAACTCCTGTGCACTATTTGTGCATACTTTTAGAAGCCCACATGTCGATAAATGCTTGGAGAGGAAAACACAAGGTCGTGTCACAGCTTTAATGGGAAAAGTGTTTTTATTTCACTCAGATTTGAGAAGAGTGGTACAACCACATTCCATCCTTGAAGTACAGGCTATGCACTGTTAATTTGAAGGGGGACAGGCTAAACATTGCTGTGTTTACAGGAAGCATTAGAAAGAAGTGGCCAGTGGCAACTTCAATATTGCCAGCTTCAAATAAAGGTAGCTCTTGGTCCAGAACCTTTGGAAGATGCATATTTGGGGATCTTTTTAAGCCGAATTTGAATGTTTAGGTATTAGTACTATTTTTGACCTTCTATTTGTTACAAAAGCAGAACTAGTAACTTTTTAATGAAAGCTTGTGATTTCAGATCAACATTTGTCATTCAAATAGTTAGAACTAATAACAGAGACTTCTGAGCTCATGACACACCAGTTTCCCATTCCCTCCATCTTTTACAAGCCTTTCAGTGCAAGTCCTGCAAAAACGTAGGACTCAATTTTGTGACATGCTATGTTCAGAAGTAAACCACTGTCTAGATCCCATGAATGCTTCAACAATGCACAGGAGATGGTGCACGCAGGAAAACAGAATTTTTACAGCCACAATAGACAGCTTCTCCCCTATACATGGGAAAATTCCTTCTAGAATTCTAACTCCTTAGAACTTGAGCAAGGTATGATCTCTTGTTTTTGATTATAACACTTAAATTTGTGTGGAAAACCACAGAGGGTGACAGTATCACCCTCTTTGTGCAAAGACTTGTCTACTCATCAGTCAGCATAACAAGCCAGCTGCTGACTCCCTGTTCTTCATGCTTTTTTTCTGGAACTGGAATCCAGTAAATAACTTACTCTAGAAGATTACCATCAATTTTCTTCCAAGAAAGCAGTCCTCTTACATCAATTTCAAATTAAATAAAAGCTCTTACCTAAGTGACATCAGAGATAACATCAAAGAGACTTCAGAAATTTTTATCACCTGAAATTCCCATAGAAAGTTAAAATAGTACCACACTAAAAGCTATCAAAGCTTGTCCACAATGAGGTATAGCTATTCTGAACAACTTCATGGTTTTACATGTCTTTTTCTGCAGAATTATCCCTTATTCTGATTCAGTCTCATTATTTGAAAGTTATTTCAGAGAAGGAGAGTTCAAATAAGCACATCCACGAGTGGAGTTACTCAGCAACAGCTACAGAAATTAAATTTACATCTACTTTAATCAGAATTAACTTTCAAGTGTGAACAAGCTCCACATTACGTTGTTGGAAACCAAGGCTGAATTACAATGATCTAGTTAGAATACAGCTGCACAGATATACAAGGAAAAATAATTAAAAGTATGATCTTTAAAAGCATCTTAATGCTTTTACTCAAAAGTCACTGCCATATGGACACAGAAGCACAGGCCACAGACCCAGAAGCACTACAAAGTAGCTACACACACATCCTGCCCATGTGAAAAACGTATTATGGAGAAAAAGAATAATTATAGATGCATCTCCCAGGTGGATCATACTTCCTGAAGAAGACATTTTTAGTGTAGCATAAATATCCCAACAGACTAAGCTGATCAAAAGCCGATTTATACATGTTTAAATACATACATACGCACACACCCATATAATCCCTGGTCAGACTCATCTGCCTTAGCTATTAGCAGGTTATTAAGCAGTAGGGGGGATGTAAGATGGGATCCACAAAGCTCACCCAAACAATTTGGATTCATTTTTTTCTGTCTTATGGACCTTCCATTTAAGAGAAGCAAGAGTGGTTATAACTGCTTAGAGAGGGACACACAGATTAGATTAGGAAGAAGTGATTCTTGCTGGAATTGCCATTGGATCCCACTTTGACTGTCAGCCAGATTTCTTCACTCTTCTGATATTTTCAAACAACAACTATTGCTTCTTTGAAGAATTTCCGCTTGTAGAATTAATGGTAGTAGCAGCATAGAAACAAATATGTTTTAAAGATTGACTGATACGATACCTAGCTAATTTATTTGTGTGATCAACCGTATATTGAAGTCACTAGAGTTCTATGTCAGGACCTCAGAAACCATGGCAGGGCCACAGTTTGAATGTTAAATTGTTTAAGGAGAATTTTTAAACACTGGCTGTTGATCATTCTTTCTGAAGAGCGCTTGACAGCAAGTCAATTCAGTCTGAAAAAATAATTTGACTCATGTACTATGCAGAAATAACCAGAAGCTGCTTTTAACAAACTGTTGATGCATGAAAATCAGCATAAAGGAAACTAAGTTAAAATTGTTGCAAACAGTTTATAGAGGAGCAATAATGAAAACACAAACCCAAATAATAGAGTTCTGAGGAAAATGTGATCAGCTATTTTTCATTCCTGTACTATTATTTTCTTTTTGTGTGTGTGTACTGTATTCTTCAGCTCTTATGTGTAAAATCTTTGATTGCAGACAGAAGGATATTGCACATACTAATTTGTAACATGAAAGCTGATGGTGCAATGGAAAAATAGTACATAAATTGGAACTAATTCAAACCAATCTGCAAAGAAAGATAACATTTTTTTTACATTTACAGATGTTTCAGTTAGAGAAGTTGTGTTTTAGCTAATACATTTAATACATTTTTATTTATGGTTGTCTGTAACTAAAGTATATTTAATGAATTTGTACTTCCCCCTTTTATTCTGTTCTTCACTTCTACTGCTAGCTTTGTGCATAAACAAATGACTGCATTAGAAATGCATGTATAAAGAGAATTGAAAATAGCAATTTAAAAACAAGGAAAGAATAAATAGCTTCATTAAGAAGTAAAAATCTTCTGAAGCAGATTGACATCTTTGCTGAAGCAAATAACATAACAATGATGCAAACAGCAGGAAGGAAAACAGCTTTCTTGTTTAAACACTGCAAGATACAGTGCAGGGGCCAGATTTTTGAACCTTAAGCCAAGGATCAGCTCTCAAAGCATCAAGCGCAGGGTTCACATCCATGCAAAACTCCAGACCCAGAAGGCTTTCAGGGCCAGGCCCTCTGCCTCAGCTCTGGAATAAATTTTACTGGCTGTGGTGGAAGTTTTCATCGTTAACAAACCAAACATTATTTCCACTGGAGAGGATTTTAAAGGCCCTGTTAGGAGAGCCAGCTGGAAAGCTGTGATCTTTAAAGTTCCTGACTGAGGATTCCCATGATGGCCATTAGACATGTTACCTTTGGACTGCTTATTCTTCTTTAAATAATTTCTTCAGGAAAGCTTTACTAAATTAAACCTGTGGCTTACTTCATCCAAGTTTGGCATACACATCATCTCAGTCAGACACACAATAATAAGAGATAATTAGGTGACACATTTTAGCCATTTTGAAAGGGAGAAGGGTGGACACAGGCCACGGATATGTAGTTCTCAGGATATAAGCAGTCAGTCAAGGCTAAGTGCTTGCAAAAAAAAATCAAATCTACCTCTATGTGGGAATTGGCCTGGATTACTAGTTGATCCCTATAGCACAGAGGCACAAGAGATACGTTTGATGTTAAAGTGACGCTGCTCTTAATCATATACCAGGAAATAAATGAGATCTGTTTCAAGTGTGTGCTAAAACTAGCTCAAGTTATTAGCGTCCAGCAAATATATTATACCATCCACTGGCCTCAAGAAGGGAATTCTTATTGTAGCTAAATGTCAGCACTGCTGTATGTAAAAGAGACATTTGAACTGAATCCACTGCCAAGTACACACCCAGCTCTCTATGAACACAGAAAACAGAAATAGCAGCTGGGAACTACAACCTTTTGACAGTATGCTTTTCCTACATAGTCAAAACCCAGTAGAATACAGGGTGGGGATGGGCAGGGAAGGGAGCGGGCGGAAGAAAAAGTTTTAGATTGTTCTAATGGCAGTAAAAAAAGGAACAGTTATCTAAAGCTTTCAAGAAAATTTTTGTTTACCTCCTAGGACACCAGTGCAAAAGTCTTAAACAACAAGGCTTAATTTGGCATGAACACTACATGAGATCACCTCTACTTTTATTCACACTCTTCATCTCTTAATCCTCTGATCTAGTTTACACTGTAATTTAAACACTAAAGATAATTAACTTACTAATAGCCTTATTGCTAACAAGCTGTAAGACAAATCTGTTTGGCCAGTCTGGATTACAGCGTATCTTTTATTTGCTTTTTGACTGCGTCTCATCTATTTAAGTAGTGATTTCTTCAGGTAAGAGACTTGCTTCCTCCTAGTACTTTAAAGAAAGATTCAAACCAGTGGCACTTAAAAGGAACTAAGTGTCTTCACATATAATTTACTCTTCTTCACAGATAGATGGTCATCTCTGTTTTTGATTTGCAGCACATAGAGTAGGGAGCTGCAAAACAGAAATAGATCAAATACAGAGCGCTCTTACTAAATGCATTAAAAGGTCTCTTTATGCCTTGAAGCTATATTAACCAAAGTGTGGGCCATTTCATGTAATATTACATTTTGTTGTGTAGTAAAATTCGTAGTTACTGCTCTCTGTAGGGTTTGTATTACAAAACTAAATACGCCAAACATATCAGGAGATCTTTTTTCTCCCCATATGTCAGTATAATCACTAATCTATTAGAGTAGATTTTTAATTACATTTACATTATTTGTGCTGTGAAACAACAGTTAATCAGTATGCAACACATACTGACACTGCAGCCAGACTGACAAAGCACTTAGACTTGAATAATTGAATAATTTTTAAAATGAATGAAAAAGCAAAGTGCAAAACTTAGGGAAGTTTTGAAACTATAATATCTCCTCACTCAACAAAAAAAACAACAAAAAAAAAAAAAAAAAAAAACAACAACAACGAAAACCCCATAAAACTGAAGAGAAAACACATCAGGAGATAGCACACATCAGGTAGAAAAAATGGAGATGAAGCCAGAATTTGCAATGTGACTTTCAAGGCTGCAGATGATTCCCCTTGCTGATAAGAAGAATCATCCCCATGGCCAAGAAGTCTAGCATACCTCTGGTATATTATGACACTAAGGAAACAATGAAAGGAGCCATAAAGGAAAAAGTACCTTATATAATCTACAGGATAGTACAAATTTTAGTGCTTTTTAATTAAAACAATTTAAAACCAACTCAGCTAGCACTTAGCATGATATTTTTACTCTAGAATTGTAAACACTAATTCATTTTTAGCTGATAAGTAATAACCTTTTTATCTCTAGCTAAACAATACTTAGATAAACACAAAAAACAAATATAATTGTGCTAAATACATCTTCCACTAAATTGATAATAACATGTTGCTTTACAAATACACACCACATACTCTAGACAGTGTTTATGCTACTGATATAGGCCACACCTCTCTCGTTAGATATTTTGTTCAGCTGTTGTATAGAAAGGAATTCAGGTTGCATAATTACAGCTGGTATTTTGTTTCATTAGCCGATACAGAACAAATTTTTCTACATCTGTGTGTAATTATTTTTCTTCCTCTTGAAGTGGCAGGAATCTGAATTTCTTATCCACAGAACAAAGTAACCCAACCCTTGGTTAATTAAATATTACCTAACTTTCTCTTTACCACTGTAAATTCCACTGCACAGAAGAAAGTGACTTGCATCTTGAATGTTACATCATGATTAATAATGCAAATGTACTACTTGATTCTCCTTAAGACACTGAAAAAGACATCACTCTGATGACTATGTTTTTTAATTAACAATTCTATATTTATGAGCTATAAAGAAAAGAGGAGAAGGGAAAGAAAGGGAAGTTTCCCTAAACACAGCTCACATCGAAGTATTACACGGTTTTAGCAGACTGTACTCTTAGACAGTCAGTCCTGTCCAGAATATCAGCAGATATGGAGTCTTTCCTCCTATCTAAGTCAGTGGAACTTGTATCTGTGGTTTTGTTAAGCATACATAAGTGAGGGGCTTTAAGCTCCAGCTTTCAAAAGTGACTGATAATCTTAAGTGTTTCCTCGTTCAGACGACATGCTAGTGTTCAACTGCCTTTGCCTCTGTTCTTTCTCTGTAAAACCAGAGGTGACAGTAATTTGTGTTTGTACTCTAGCAACTCCATCAAAAATTAGAACCACACTGTTCAAAGGATCTTAAAGAATGGTTTGGTGGATATCCTCCGAAGAAAATGGCTATTCTTCAATTGTATACTGCTGAAACCGAGTGTTAAGGACATGCTTCTGCAGCTAGTTTAAGGAGGCCAAACAGCACTAAAGACCAAAGTCTGCAGGCAGTCTTGATTGGCTTAATAGGAATGTTTAGCAGCTCTCCCAGAGAGGCTGGGCTCCTCAGAGACTTCATTTCAAATCAAGCCAGAACTAGCTCTCTGTACTCTAGGCACAAGTTCAGCTATGCACAGACTGAGCCAGGACAGTGTCTTTTGGGTTTGTGACACCACCCTGCCCAACTCTTTTCATCAGCAGCCTCATCCTGATCTGTGCTCCTGCTCAGAGGCTGTGGCAACAGATCCCCTGTAGTGGTACAACTCCCTCTTCTGCAGCCTCTGATTGCTGCAATGGCATGGTCCAAGCTGTACTGATGACCAAGTGATAAGCCCTGCCCACTACTACCCAGAGATTTTACTGCAGATGTAACACAGCAAGGTTATGTGCCCAGACTGCCCACTTTGCTACCTGAAACAAAAGCTCTCGAAACTAGAAGCAGTTGAGAGAGGAGACACTGCTTTATTCGACCCTGGGTGCTAGGTGGACATCCACAAATCTAGCACGCCTTACCAGGGACATTCATCCATTATTCATACACAAAAGATTCTCATTATTCCACTTACCTAATATGTAACTCCACCTAGGCTTACATATTCATTAGGATGACCAAATAGCCCTTTTGCACATGCATATTAAATTTTGCAATATTTGCAAAACACTTCTGTGCAAGCTTGAGCTCTTTGGTGGTCGTTTGGGGAAGAATACCCTTCCTCACATTATCCTTTTAAGGACTGAGTTGTCTCAGGCCAGTAGAAGTTTACTGTAAGCTTGCCAGCTTCTTTAAGATGATAAGGATGTTCTTTGAAATAGCCACAGCTGTGTCCTAATTGGTATAGGACTACATACTTCGACATATGAAAGAACCTTGAAGTGATTAACTACTTCTTGTTATCCCATCCTTATCACTATCAGCTCAGTAACCAATTCTTTTCTCACACAGTAAGAAGCTCGGTAATTAACTCATTTTAGTTAGCACATGGTTACAAACAAAACAGAGGCCTGCCTTTGGTAACAACTTCAGCCTCAAGATGAAGAGCAAAGCATGTCAAAAGTGGTCAGTTTTTCCCTGCTTTGCTACATTCTGCAGTAATCAAGGGTAGGCAGGCCATTCCCATCAGTACAGCTGAGGGGCCACAGAGCACTGCTGCACAGCCCGTGTTTGGTTCATGGACTGCTAGTTGAAGAAATCTGTCTGACAGCATAATATATAGGTAACTGTTACGTGAGCAAGGAGCCTGATGACAACAACGGGGAATTAATACTGCTGAAATTCTTACAGATTCACAGAATCATTTAGGTTGGAAAAGATCTTTAAGATCATCAAGTCCAATCATATCTAGAAGCATGTAAGTTCCACAATTTTCAGCAATTCTTTACCAATTTCAGCTCATTTTAAATCAAAGTAATTGTGAGGGCATACTGGACTGCAAGATTAGCCTCTGAAGTAGACAGCCATAGGCAAATACACAAGAAGTGCTCTGCTAACCTTCAAACACTGATTTGCTAGGTCTGCAATTACTATTACGATCACAGTTAAACTGGCAGCCACAAGCTGGATCCTATTATGAAATAAACTTTCATTACTGAAACAGGGCTGTACTAGTGGCTGGATAGTTTCACGTATGTGCTAGAAAATTGTAAAGAGCTATCAGCCAGGGATCACTTTCCCTCATGTTGTTACTCATAATGCAGCGCTGACTTGTCTTTGCTGTTAACACAGCACAAAGCACCTTATGTGCCCTAAAGATCTTTTTGGCCAGAGTTTTAAAACAGAGTTGGGATGTATCCAAACTGGAGGGCCAACTGTGTAAACTGTGTTACTGTCCTGTGTAAATGTCTTACATGTCTTAGATGTCTTAGTGACCCACTTGGTGGATGAGGGAAAGGCTGTGGATGTTGTTTACCTGGAATTTAGTAAGGCCTTTGATACGGTCTCCCACAGTATCCTGCTGAAGAAACTGGCTGCCCGTGGCTTGGATGGGAGTACTCCCTGCTGGGTTAAAAACTGGCTGGAGAGCCGGGCCCAGAGAATGGTGGTGAATGGAGTTAAATCCAGTTTGCAACCGGTCATGAGTGGTGTCCCCCAGGGCTCAGTATTGGGGCCGGTTCTTTTTAACATCTTTATCAACGATCTGGACAAGAGGATTGACTGCACCCTCAGTAAGTTTGCAGATGACACAAAGTTGTGCTGGAGTGTCAACCTGCTTGTGGGTAGAAAGGCTTTGCAGAGGGATCTGAACAGGCTGGGTCAATGGGCCAAGGCCAATGGGATGAGGTTCAATAAGGCCAAGTCCCGGCTCCTGCACTTGGGTCACAACAACCCCCTGCA
>KZ506210.1:68510-89261 GCA_002844005.1 Limosa lapponica baueri
CCGCCGGCCCGGAGACCTGCCTAAGGATCGCCGGTGAGGGGCGTGCCGGGGGGCGGGCGGGGCGGATGGCAGCGCGGAGGGAGAGTCGAGGCGCAAGTCGGGGCCGGGCTGCCGGTGGCGCGACGGGGTGGGGGCGGCGGGGGTGTCCCGTCACAGGGACGGCAGCTTCCCCTCAGCGCGGGGTGGCCGCTGTCCCCGCCGGGGCCATCTGTGCCATGGGTCGGTTCTTGCGTCCCTGTTGCGTTATCACAGAGAAGCGTTGTTTAGAAATGCGTGGCCAGCCCGGCCCTCTGTCCCAAAGAGCAAACGGGGGGTTGTTAATAGATCTGGCCGTGCCGAGCAGTTGCCTTGTGCTGTCTATTTCTGCTCGTAAGAGAGGAAAGGGAAAATGTGTTTGAACTAGGAAAATGTGTTTCTGTGGGGGAACAGAAATACCAGATTCCTTTTTACTAGGGGTGTAGATCTTTCTCCCCATGTTGTGCTTGCTGGCTCACGGGTAAAATAATTGACAAGCGTCACACCTCTCCTCCGTGCTCGAGTGCCACTGGAATAATTCTGGATTTAGGTTTGAGTAGGAAAGAAAACCCAAACAAACGACAAAACCCCCAAAACTTTACTTCTTATGTCCTGATTCAGAATCAGAGAGTGGTAGTATTTACAACTTCTCTGAAAAAAACAAGAAATAAACCTCACTTACCACTTCTTTGTGAAGGACATGGAAAATCTTCTGTAGACAGAGCAAGCAAAAATATGAAGAGCAAGCATGAAGAAAAGGCACCAGTCTTACCCGTGCTAAGAAACGGGGTTCCTTAAATTAACTGGTGTGTCTTCTAGACAACAATATGTTTAGAAAACTATAAGATTTTGTTTTAAAAATCGGGCAGAGCAATGTAGAAAGAATGTAAACTCCCAAAGCATACCAGATTCCTCTTTTTAAAAATCTCTAGTACTGTCAGGGAATAAAATCTTAAATTACTCCAGACTAAAATAAAACATTTTAGGCCTAATCTACACAGAGAAACACACTGGTGTGCTTACACGCAGAACTGTAATGCTACAATAACTCAGTATGTGTATTTTTCTACAACTGCAACCATTTATATAGGAAATGATGATGGTGTAATTTTAAGGTTAACCGTAGAAAACCCCTTATTTGGCAGGTGATGACTTTTTGATATCAAAGTAACTTCATTACCTAGAACGCTGTGCAGCCCAGTCCAGTGCAGACCTCCAGCAAACAGGTCTATCTAACTGTTCTCACACAGCAGTTGCTTGGATCTGATGATACACATCTGGCATGAATAGGCCCCTTAAATTACTGTGTTTTCTCCTGCAAAGAAATGTTCCTCCACTTAAGTAATACAGTTGAGCACTGAGGCTTTGTCTTGTGTTTTTTTCAGAGGGATTTCACCATATTCAGCAGTACACAGTGTAAAAAACTTGATTAAAATGCCGTAGATTATTCTATTTAATAATATTTCATTTTGTCTGGATCTTCTTACTGTGCACAGTGGCTGCTGTTCTAATAATGGAACACTTATAGACTAATTTTTATTATGCTGGTACGTCATGCGTATTTTTTAAAGAGAAACCTTAAAATAATAAGCCCACAGGCTTAGCTTTTTATTCGTCTATTTTTAAAGTTATTTCAAATTTTGAACTGTCAGTAATGCCTTCTCATAATGCAGTTCTGAGAAATGAATTAATAGTTCTGGACTGGAGGTAGATTAAAGCATAAAGCCTTATTCTTGCAAATGGACATACTGGTAAATATTTTAGCCTCTGTAAAGGCTGAGAGATCTGCATTTGCTTACCTGCTTACAGAAATTGTGCCAAACTCATTAAGAACATTGCAGGCTACCCTCATTTTCATCTTTGCTAAAAGACAGAAAACAAACCTAAATAGCTGTAAAGATCTATGGATCTTTTCTTGCATGACCTTACATTCATAAATAGCAAAGTTTGCAATCCATTATTTGCATAGATTTTATACTCAAAATACTCACAGTAATTATTGCATTTCTTTATTTCCTAATGTGTTGTATGCATCAGCCATATGTCAGAATAAGTTTTAATCATAATAATCTAAATATTTTTGTTTACTATTAATACTAGTTCAGGAAGGCTATTCTTGTAAAAAAATGTTTGTTTTGGTCTGTTAAGTCGCATGGTAAACCTTACCATTTTCTCTTTGTCAACTAATGTGTGAGGCTTGCTGGTATGAATTCAGTTTGCTGGAACTGAATGCATTTTTTCCGTTTATTAGAAGCATATTCCCATATCCTTTTAATCTCTGAAAGAACTAATTTATATGATCTAAAGAGAATTTAACAATTCTGTGTGAGGTGCTTGAAAGCTGTTGATTTCCTTTCTTTGGATGCTTTTCTTTGTCATTGCTCTGATTTTATAAATAATAACTTAAAAAAGATGTGGAATCATAATGCAAATTATAATAAACCTCAGGCAAAAGGTGTGTGTTTCACTCTCACTTCTTTTCAGTAGTTAATTCTCAAATGAAGTAACTACAAAAACTATACATGGGATTAAATTTTAAGTGATATAACACTGTGGGGTATTCCTTGACATTTGTGTGTCCTCCTACTAAATGTATATCCAGTTTGTTTACAGTGAGAAACTAGCATCTTAAAGGGTGCTCTAAGTTGTACTGTATGGCCTTTTTTTTCCCTTATTGAGAATTGTTTTACTTACACTGTTGCTCGGAGTTTTTACGAAATAGCATTCAGTTTAATAGGTTCCTTGATAGGTGGGTTGGTTTTTTGGTTTCATATTTGGTTTGGTTTTTTTCCCCAAACCATTGACTTGTCTCTTGTTTTTCTGATATTGCTGGCTTGTCATTCTAAACCTTGTGTATTATGTAAAAAACTGTTTTTTTTAATGCTAAGGACACTTGTACTGAGTAACATTAGGCTTTCAAACATTCTGACTAATAATACTTTCAATTAGTTTTCATTGTATAACTATATCAGTACAAAAGTTGTATTTACTCTTTTATCAATATGACCTCACTTATTTGTGAGTCTTTCTCAAAGTTAATATTTTAAATCCGAGTTTAAAGCTTTTAGTTTCTCATCCAGCACTGAAAGTGCATCAACATTTATGAAGTAGTCCTGTGTATCAGACAAGAGCAGCAGAGTGCAAAGACTCCTATTTGAGTAAAATAACACAGTGTTGTTGGTCAGTGATGACATGGCCCTGAAAATATATTTTTTTCATGGTTTTCTATTAAATAAAAACTCCCTTTAGCTTTTTAGTGTGCTTTTATTTTCTTTTGCAGAGGCCGGGCTGTTGTTCCAGTTGCCAACTCTATCATCATTTATATTTGAAATACCATAATGATGAGTGAATGACTCATTCCAAGGATAGAATGACTAAAAAAATCTTGTACAGTTTTGCTTTTTGTCTTGACATTGCAACAGAATTTGTCTTTTATGTTTTCTCATGTGTCTTCCTGATATGTTGGAGTCTTTTAAATCAAATGCAACAAAGTACCATGTACCAACTCTGAATTTAGAAATACTCTCCTCTTACAATAGTAAATAACTCTGTGGTTACATTCCTGGTAATTCAAAACAGTCTAACGTGGGGTTTTTTGCACTCTCAGTCTCCTCTGAATTTCTCATTTAAGGCATCTGTTTAACAACAGAACTGTAGAATTTATCTTTTTTTATTAAATAATCTTTGCTGAGCGTACGCATATTTGTCTCACAGCAAGTGCCTGTTTGGTATTTAGTTGTCTCTTGAATTACTAAAATGTCTTTCTCCAAGGCCTGTGCAGCAGATCCTGAGAATCATCAGGCGTATTGAGAGTAGAGGGAAAAAGATTATTTTGTCATCTCTATATTCACATTAACATGATTTTGAAGTGGTAGCTCTCAGTTTTTTACAAGTCTGTTGCCACAGAACACTGTAGATCTGAAATTCAAGCAAAATGCTTTTCCTCCTGTATGCACACTGCAATCAGATATGTGATTATTACAGTTTGTGTAGACACGCTTGTGCTAGCTTTAATCTCATTAGTTCATGTACCAGCTGTAGCAAAGCTGTGGTAACACAGTCCTTGGTTACGGGTATGGAGGCTCATTTTGTTGTATATTGGATGCTTACTCAAATTAATTACCTACAGTGACATCCGTGTTTCTGTATCTTAAGTTTTGTTGTACGAGGCTAACAAAATTAACTGTAATTGAAGTATATCTAACATACTGCAGTCATATCTCCTAATTGCAGTGCAGATGCAGTGTGTAAGGCTGTAAGTGAGCCCTACGCTCTCATTCTTCTGAGAAGTTATTAGAAAGGTCTGCTCTAGTTTGATAGTTTTAGGATGACCTTTTATCAGAAATTTGCAGGAATCTGGAAGTGCTCAAGCATACTATATGTAAATGAAGTACTGAAAAGCTAAAATTAGCAAAGGAAGCATAAATATAATAAAACGGAAGCCTTGCTCCTGCAGTCCAAACCTTTGTGGAGTCCTAGTGAAATCAATTCATCAGTGCTCTGGTGTATTTTCTGTATAAACCTTCATCCTTCAATCAGATCCTTAACGAAAGAATTCTCCTTTCTTGGTGTGTGTTACTCCTATTCAAAACTCAACACACTGATCCTTGGCTACTGTAAATAAAACTGGGAATGTGTTTGCAAAAATACAGGTAAAAACAGACATGGTAAGTAATGCACCATTTGTCTGATACCGGACTGGTAAGCCAGTAGAAAGGTAAATACGCTTATGGGAAAGGACTTTTCTGTGTAGCTCATTTCTAAAATCTCCCTATAGGAAACATGTTAAAAAGATGGAGCCTGCTGTTTACATAATAGGGAGTAATTGTTAGCGGTGCTCAGGAACAGACAGCTTGTCAGGATATTGGCATTTGTCACACACTGCTGTTACTGTGTGGTAGTTCTGTAAATTCTTTAAACTTGAGTTTCTTTCAGGTAAACACTGAAGAGCAGCAATTAACACAGCCCAGAGATACCAGCACAGAATTGAATGCCAACAGCAATTCAAAAGGCTGTGTACACACTGTTGTTGAAAAAGCTGCAAAGATTTTCAGTAAAAGTAGGAATGCTGAGGAAGCAAGTGATTCTGTTACTCAAATCCTGTTCAGGAGCAAAATGCCAAATTATTCTAGGTCTTTGACCTGTGCAAATGTATTTCTTCTCATTTTGGTCCTCATATTGTCTTTAAGGATTTTGGATTACTCTTTGTGTAGGGCTTTTATATTTTCAAAAGTGGTATAAAGTTTATATGAAGAAGCCAGTGTGCAAGAAGGTAGGGTGTCAGTGTCAGACTACTACGGCCATTCTGCCCAGATTTAGATGAGGGTGTTGTTTGTGCACATGGAGAGCTCACTCTAAGTTAATAATTAGACTGGATCTGAAGGACAGATGCCACCCATTCTGGCTGTGTATTCCCACTGTCCATCCCCAGTGGGCTGGTTCAGTGAACTAACCATAGAAAACTTTTCCTTGTGAGGGACCTGGTGGCAGCTAGTCATTAAATCGGGTTAGAAGTGATGTGATATAGCTTGGGGTTATAGTGTGACGTGTTTAATCTAGCAATGCCAGTTTAACTGCAGTCCCTAGATATCATATCCTCTCGGTTCTCCTTTCTGCTTCCTCCTTTGCCGTTGATCCTGCTCCCACCGTGTTTCTCATTCTCGGGGTGGAGGGAAGTAAATCAGCAAAACAGCTTTTTTTTTTTTTTCCTTTTTTTTTGTACTGTGCTAGGACACCTGTTCCAGTTTCTGATTGACACAAATTCACCTTGACACAGCACAGGGAGTAACACAGTGGTGGGGACGGATGCAGGGGAGCTGTGGGAAGCTGGGGCTCCCTCCACCCCCAAAATGTTGGCCTAAACGTTTTCCCAGGACTGCTCTACTCTGAAGCAGTTTTCCCCATAGAGTATTTTGCATCCAGTTTGGGTATCAGTGCACTTGCTTCTCCACATGTATTTCCCTTTGTGGGCCAGTTTAGTCACTTCTTAAAAATGCACAGCGCTACTCTAAATTTTATCCTTTGGTTAATTTTCAGGACATGCCATAGTAAATGCTGGGACGTACAAAAGTTCCTAAGCAGGTAACACACTTCCCAACTAGTACTGCAGCTGCTGTGCCTACAAGATGGCACTATTAGAAATTGAATAAGCAAGTTTAGTGCCTTGCTTCTGCTGAGAGAGTAAGGAAGTAGGTGCCTGACTTGTTGAGGAGTTACTGTACATCCCACTGGTTGCATCTGACCTGTAAATGTTTAAGCCAAACAATTCACATCAGGCTGCTGCTCTACTGAAATGTGCACTTAGAAAATGTACACTTTTTGGTGCTGTTATCTGCCTCCACCCATTGAGATTGCTGTACATACATAAGAACTGAGCATGGGAGTGTTGAAATACAGATGTGGGGACTACTTTCAATACTCCTTTACCTTGGATTTTCAAGATACAAGTAATGATTTCTAAGTGCTAGTCATGGAGGATTTTACTTTGAAGCATAAACTGATTTTTTTTTCCTACTTTCTGGAAAAAAAATACAGTTTTTCTTTATCAGAAATTATATCTTGAAATTGTACTATTTATATTCAGGTGATCTCTTTTGCTATTTAAGTAGTATATCTGTTCCCTGCAACTAGTTTGCAAAAATTAAAATAATTTCTTTTAAGTTTGAATTTTAATCCATGTATTTTATAATGATATTTTTTCAGCAAGATAAAGAAAAGTATTGCTGTGGTGCTGCAAGGCTTCAGTTTTTATTGACCAATTGCCACAAGCACAGCGATTTACAGCAGCAGCACAGTCAGTGTTTAAAGTTCACTGGGGCTGCCATGGCCATAAAAATAATTTATATCTCTATGGATACCATTGGCATTTCTTTCCCACTCAGCTTAATAAAGGAATCCGGGACAAGCGCAAGGTGCCTCCTGCCTGCCTGCAGACGGGCTTTGAGGGGTGGCCAGGGTGGAGATATGGATGGGGATGTCCAAGTGGTAGCTCTGCTGGTGCTCCAGTGGGCAGCAGTGGGCTGCCTCCTTGCCCCCTCACATCCCTCTGGCATCTGTAGCCTGCACGCTTTAATTGCATGCCACTACTGTCAAAATAATAATTTTATGTAAAGATGGGAAGTATTTGTGTTTTGGCGCTTTGCTGTTTAGTTTAACGTAGGTGCTATGAGGTCCTGAGGGACTCATGGCTTAGTTGGTGGGGGGGACGGTATGTGTGTTGGTATTCAGAGTGCAACAGGTGGGGTCTGTCGCCAAAAGGAGGTGGGTGTCTGCTCTTTGTGTGGATGCAAGTTGGGCTTCTGCTATATTGCAGTGTCATCAAACAGGTAGCTTTCCTGGAGCACTTTGTGTGGGATTACAGGGGGATTCCAGGAACACTGCTGAGCAAAAAACCTCAATCTTTGTGTGCCTTGTTGCTTAACACTGGAGAAATAATAATACCTAGTTCGGTAATACATAAAGAAGACTTGGTTCATTTTAAACCATTTACAGTTGTTCTGTTGACAGGTAGTGCTTCAGACTTTCAGCAGAAAAGTGTGATGTTTATAAAAGCTTTAAATTTTCTTGCATTTCAGATCGCCTTTATTTTGCAATTCTCTGCCAAAAACCAAAGAGTGGAGCTGCAAATAGCCATTATTTCTGCATAGATGATGAACTTGTATATGAGAAGTAAGTACAGACTTATTTTTTCCTGGTTTTTAAAGAAATAAATTAGTCAGAAGAACAGCAGTGAGGAACCAGTCTAATTGACATTCTGTTTTCAGATGTAGCTGAGGGAAACATACCATTCCCATTATAGAACTAATTACATGACTTTAGTCCTCTCAGACTGCCATGATGATTTCTATGTCTTAGAATGGCTTCTTGGCTTCCCATCAGGATTTCTTAAAAATATTTTCAAAGCAGAATCTTTCTTTATATCCATTCTTGTCAGAAGACACAGGAACATGACATGACAGTATATATCCAGAAGTATGGACTGTACTGCAAAGTTGTCTTTGGTTGCTCAAGTATTAAGTGGGATGTCTTAACTTCCTAGAATAAGAGAAAAAAATGGCAAAATCGATTTAAGCCTTTATGAGCTAGCAATGGTTATATTATTTCCCCTGTAGTGAACAGTGTATGCCTTTGTATATCATCTGGAATGTTGCTAATTCTTCAAATATTTTTGACCAAGGGTGTGCTTACTGTTTTTTTAAAGTATGAATCAATCTTTATTCTCTGTGTTCACTTCTCTCTAGCGATGTTAATTGCCTTCCTTTAAAGTAAAGCTTTTGGGTTGCTCTTAAAATAGAGTTTCTAAACTGGTGTCACAGAGTGATACAGTAGTGAGAATTTTTCAAACCTCGAGTATTCCAGTTTGGTTTTGAGTGGTGGTGTCTGGGAAAAAAAAAGTTTTATTCCCTGCTTAAAGATGACAGAACTGTTTCCTCCAACAAAATAGTATGTAAGTAAGAAAGCATTAAAATTTTTAGAATTATGCGCATAAATCACATATATATTATTACTCCCTACTTTGTCCATCTGATTTAAAAAAAAAAAAAAAAGGCATTTATGGACGTGATGTACGTTTTTCCCCCTTTCTTCTACCAGCTTCTATGCAGACTTTGGACCACTCAATCTGGCAATGGTCTACAGATACTGCTGCAAGCTAAATAAGAAATTAAAGGTAACACTTGGATTTTTTTATTCAGTATTATTGACTTTTTAGAGAGCAAAAACAAATGGGCCAAAAGTTTCTGTTCAGGTACTTTCCTGTGTTCCTAATCCAGCTCAGTTTTGAATATAAATGCTAAATTTTATCAAGGTGAATTTAGGGAGGAGGAGGACACCCAGAAGATGCACCACTGTGGCAGTAATTAATGTTAAGCTCCTAAAAGATGAGTTGCTAAATAGGTACAGACTTCTTTAAATGAAAAGCTGGAATTCAGTCTTCTTGGCAATCTGCCAGCATTAAGTGAGCTTGAGGGTGCAATGAAACACATTTTTATTGGAGATGGTTTTTATTGACTTGGGCTTCTCTTCTGGTCTTGACATCTCTTTTGAAAGAAGCAACATTTGATCTTTGATAGCAATTATGCCATAGTCCTGAAGGAGACTGCCATCTCCTATTGCAGATTATCTTCTCTGAAGGGTGCTCAGTAATTTTCGGGGTTGGGCTCTTGATAGAGCATAGTGGCTTTAAAACAGAGAGTTCCTATATTAATTAACATGAATGACTTCAAATTAGTTGACCTCTAACAGATGTTGGAGTGTAAAACCTATTAGGCAGATAAAAAAGCTTATTAGCGTAAATGTGAATCACAGTTTGCCTCTTCAAAACGACTTAGATCTTGAAACTGCCACTGAACTGTGAAAGTTGGGAAGTATGCAGAACACCATAGTTTTTTTATAGCAGAGATATTTTTTTTTTTAATTCCTTGATGTCTCTCACTGGTATTAGTTTGCATAATTCAGACTTGCTTTGTCTTTGTGGCACTGTGAAGAGGTTTGCTGGAGACAAGATTCTCTGGTTTTTGCTTACAGGATGTTCTGAAGCAACACAAGTTTATATTTTAATCCCTTTGAATATTGGGTTTGGTATTGGAGAGGCATGTTAGGATTGCTAAGAACATACTGCTGCTAGGGATCTGTGGTTTATTTGTCTTGAGTGCATTGAATAGTATCTGAACAAGTAACATTGCTATTTAAATAGTGACATTTTATGATAGCTTAGCAGTTGATCAGAGTATACAGTTTCAAGAGCATCAAAATTTGTTTCAAGGGCCAGTCAGGGGATAGTTTTTGCTGCCGTCACAGATGTAAGTGTCCTTTCTATTGGCAAGGCCATTCCACCCCCTTTCTGAGATAATTTAGAAACTATATGCCAAGCCCAGATGAAATTTTAAAAATTTATTTGTGATGAAGCTTAGAAATACTTTCAAAATATTTTAATCTAAGCATGTATTTTCCAGTGGTTCTGATCCTTAGAAACAACTGCTAGTTTATTTATCTAGAGCCAGTCTTTTATTCTTGAAGAATAAAAAAGTCTAAATTCTGTTTTCAAAACCATTGGCGACTTTAACATACCTGTGATGTGTTTGAGAATGCCACTGTGTATTTACTTCCCATAAACACCTATCTGTTACATAGGGCTCAAAGTCAGAAATAGCAAATGCATTCAAGGAGAAAAAGAAAGATTACTGTAATTTGTATCAAAAATTATTTACACTGGATACTGGGAAGAATACTGGAACAATCTGGGTAGAGGTGCAATACAGTCTTCCAAAGCTTTTGAAGGACTAGTCTACAGTGTATACTTGGACCTCTGAAGTGATGCTGACAGTAGGTGAACAGTCCCTTGCATTCCTCTTATTTTATAAAAGAAGGCATGAAAAGTCTAAAATGCAAAATCATAATCTTATTCATTTCTTGATGCAGTCATTTTCATTGATAAGGAAGAAAATAATTCATTATACTGGCTTTGATCAGAAAAAACAAGCAAATGCTGCATTCCTTATAGGCTCCTACGCAGTAAGTATTTACATTTTTACACTACATCAGCTTGATAAATGTGTTCATATTTTCATATTCCATTTCTAAAACAGCAAGATAAAACCAATTATTTGCTCTTAAATAATCTTTCTACTAATGTATTTTATAATAAGGTGTCACATACAAGGACAGTTTTTGAGGTCTAGCAAGTATGTGGAGTTGTGGGGTTTTTTTTTACTCTTTACTGCAATCTCTGCTCCCAAGAAATAAAAACACCAGTAAAAAAAATTCTTTGTGAATATTTTCATTTTAAAAAAATGACTGTTTCTTTATGTTTTTCCTTTTCCCCACCCACACATAGTGTCTTTTTTCTTTGTTAAAATAGAGAAATATTATCTTCCATGAAGTACAGTACATACTTTCTGATTGCATGCATGTTTAAATACACCTTTTCTTCCCCAGCTGCTTCTTTTCTAATGCAAGGTGATCTCTTCAGTTAACCTAGGAGGAGTGAGATCGTGTGGTAGGCTTAGAGCTGGTATAAAGCCTGGATATATACAAGGTTGCTGGAAATGTACTGAGCCAGTTCCCTGACTTTAGAGGGGAAAACAACTGACTTTGCACCACAACTGCATCTAAAGAATCAGTGTTTGGTACATGAAAGTGTAGTCAAGGAATAAAATTCTGAATGCTTCAGAATGAAAGATGTCATATACCATATTCATGTTCTGTTTTGACTTGTAAAACACCTTGATTTTAACCATCTCTCTTGTTTACCGAGTAATAAAGTGAAGTGAGAACCTATGCATTCTTTGATGATGGAGATTTGAGGGGTCAGAGTTCACGTTGCCTGAGGTCACAGAATCACACAGAATTGCAGAATGGTAGTGATTGGAAGGCGCCTCTGGGGATTGTCTAGTCCAACCCTCCTGCCAAAGCAGGATCACCTAGAGCAGGTTGCAAAGGATCACATCCCGGCAGGTTTTGAATGTCTCCAGAGATGGAGACTCCACTAACTCTCTGGGCGGCCTGTTCCAGTGCTCTGCCACCCTCAAGGTAAAGAAGTTCCTCCTCATGTTTAGATGGAACTTCTTATGTTCAAGTCTGTGCCTGTTACCTCTTGTCCTGTCACTGGGCACCACTGAGAAAAGACTGGCCGCATCTTCTTGACACCCATCCTTTAAGTATTTATAAGGATTGATCAGATCCCCCCTCAGTCTAAAAAGACCCCAGTCCCTCAGTCTTTCCTCATAAGAGAGATGTTCTAGGCCCCTAATTGTCTTCATAGCCCTCTGCTGTACCCTCTCCAGCAGTTTCGTGTACTTCTTGAAGCAGGGAGCCCAGATCTGGGCAGGAGGATAACTTCCCTTGACCTGCTTGCAGAGGAGAGGGGTAGGTTAACCTCCCTTCAAAATGCTTGCCACACTCTTCTTGATGCACTCCAGGTACGATTGGCCGCCTTGGTCACAAGGGCACATTGCTGGCTCATGGTCATCCTGTTGTCCACCAGGACTCCCAGGTCTTTTTCCTCAGAGCTGCTCTCCAGCAGGTCAGCCCCTAATCTGTACTGATGCATGGAGTTATTCCTCCCCAGGTGCAGCACCCTACACTTGCCCTTGTTGAATTTCATCAGGTTTCTCTCTGCCCAACTCTCCAGCCTGTCCAGGTCTCACTGTATGGCGGCACAGCCTTCTGGTGTGTCAGCCACCCCTCCCAGTTCTGTATCTTCAGCAGACTTGCTAAGGGTATACTCTGCCCCTTCATGCACATCATTGATGAACATATTGAACAAGACTGGACCCAGTACTGATCCCTCAGGAGCACCACTTGTTATGGACCTCTAACTAGACTCTGTGCCACTGATTATGACCTTCTGAGCTCTGTCTTTCAGCCAGTTTTCAGTCCATCCCACTGTCCATTCATCTAACCCATGCTTCCTGAGTTTACCTATGAGGATGCTGTGGGAGACTGTGTCAAAAACCTTGCTTTTTCAGAAGCTCCCTGCTCAACCATGCAGATTTCTTGCTTCACTTGCCTGATTTCTTGCTCTTAAGGATGCACCGATCCTGAGCTTGGAGAAAGTGGTATTTGAATATCAACCAGTTCTCTTGAGCCCCCCTACCTTCCAGAGCCCTCACTCGTGGGATTTCTCCAAGCAGTTTCTTGAAGAGATCAAAGTTAGCTCTCCTGAAGTCCAAAAAAATGACCTCAAGGTCATTCTCGTTCTTAGCTACAAGACTGTACAGTAGTTACTGTGATGCTGGCAGTCTCATTGCTGCCTCTTCATCATGCAGTAGGTCTGTTTCCTGCTCCACAGCATTTCTCTGTTGTCTATTTCCTACAGTATTTATTACAAATTAAGAACTAGATTTCAAAATGTGTCACTCGGTATTTGAAACACATGCTTAGGAATGATGCATTCTTAAACCACATGGAAACCAGCAACATGAGTTACTAAACTTGTTTGCAGTTAAGGCATTGTGGTGACAAACCAGCTGCAGCTTTTAGGAAAACTACTTTTTCCTAGTGACTTGATCATAGCAGGCCAAGAAAGTGAGAAGGGGCTGGGTTCACTTATCAGCCATTATTTGGAGAGAAATGGGTTGGTTTTTTTCCTAAGCTTTTGTTCTGAATATGTATAGTAGTATTGTGCAGCGCAGCATCTGATATTTTGAGCAGAATCCACAGGATGGAAAGTTGGCAGAAAGGGCAAAACAATCTGATATGAGAAGTGCATAGTGAAGCACTATGTGAGTATCAATCCTGGCCTTGGTTGTGGGGTGCCTGACTTGCATAATCGGAAGTCCTAGATGGTGAAGTAGCTTGAGCTAGGTGCTGATTTTCTTTACAGTGCAACAGACTTTGGCTTTGGTACTGTTTTTTCTATGCAGTAGGGTATGGTTTCTTTCCAGATTCCTCTGGAAGGGATTGCAGTGAGGGAAGATCACAAAAGAAAGACTGCTTTTTGCCCTTTGATGATCTTTCATGATGGGACAGGCTTAATTGCAGCACTCACTGCTGAAGTGTTCAGACATACAGTCCCACATTTCTGGTTTCTGCAGGGAGAATTGGGTCATTTCCCATGGGGTGAGCAATGGTATAGGATCTGTTCAGAATGCATGATAAATGTATGTCTATAAGCATATTTCCTGATTGAAAGGAAATACATTGAGGCCTTTGTTTTAAACATATGTAGGCTTAAGCATCCACCTGCTTCTTCAGTTCAGAGTGCTTTGCTTTTTAATGAAGAAGAACAGTCCAGCTATTAGTCAAAACTTTAACATGCTTTTCTGTAATTTTAATCAGACTGTGTCCTGTTGGTAATGCTCTTTGCTGCTTGAACTGGGTATCATCATTTAATTTCTAATCCCTTACAGTGTAAGTGGTAGGTTGCCACTGTATTTTGTTTTCTGTGGGTTGAATGCGCTTTCTTCTTTGATTGGTTTTTTTTTTTTTTATAGCTTCGTTAGCTAAAGAAGTAGCTGCGTTAGTTTGAGGAACTGTGTGGCAGTGTATCAGGTTGGAGGAGTTCAGGTGGGAAAAGCAAGGAAGTAGACAGGAAAAGTTGCCTTTGCAGAGTTAGTCATGAAAATAGCACTTGTCTGCATGTGCTGTAAGGCCTTTGATAACTTCATCATAGTATTGGGTGCAAAGTGCTCTGTAGATGCAGGCCCTTTAAGTTACTTGTTAGGAATAACAGGCTGCAAGATTTTCAGGACTCGTACAGACACAATAAGTGTGTGTGCTTTATGGTTTTGTTCTCCATTTTTTTAAACATGGTCACATTTTAATACATAACTACATTAAACTATAATGAACTATACATAGCTAGTTCTCTTCTGGAACTTGTATGTCCTCATAAACATTCAATATTTTTATGCTATCAACTTTCAAGTCTGTCATTTTAATGGCTTGTTGACTTTAAATTTGTATTCTTAAATAGAGTATTATTTAACTTCTGCTTAAAGCAGTTGGGATATATTAGCATGATTTATCATTCAGCATCTTTTGTTTAAATATGAATGTGTGTGTATATATATTGGGTGAAGATACGCTCATTTTGACTACTAAGGCAATTATGAAAGTCTTCATTAACTATGGTGAAATACAAGGGCAGCTGTTAGTGTCCTGGTTTACAAGCAAGGTCTGTTCCCAGTCTTTTCTTCACAATTGGTGTGTTTTAATGTTTCACCCTCCCTTTCATCTAACTTGTCTTTCTTTCCTCTTCAGTGGAGATAGTTTCTGAACTCTCCAGGCTACACACTTCTTTCTCCCCCATCCTGCATCTGCTACTTCCTTCCAGGTGTAGTTTGATGTGACAGCAGAGCCTAGCTCAAGCTACAGGGCTGTTCAGTATAACATGACCTTAAAACTGAAGAACAAAGTTTTCAGACACGTTGTTATATATGTAGTTTTAGAATAAATTGTGGATTTTTACAGTAAATCTTAACAATGTAGATCTTAATCCCTTTAATGTTCATCTTCCATTTATTTTAATTCTGTATTTTGTTTCATTTTTACAGATGTTATACTGCATAATGGGGATAATATTCTTCTGTGTAGATTAGCATAAAATTGGCATGTTGAGCCACACAAAGGGTAGCCAGAATTCTGTGGGGGGGGTTGAGTGTTTACACTTTATATGGGTGGAGATGGTGAGGGGAAAGAAGGGAGGGGGGTGAAAAAACCCTTTGTTCTTCACCTTTTAAAGAAAAATTGCTTTTCCTTGGAAGCTATCTGCACTGTTCAGGCCTTACCACTCTACCAAAGCAGCAGTGATCTTCTGAGTTGATCTCTACAGTGGCTTCTCTTGATTTTCGCCAGGACTTGGCTGTGGGTGAGGAAAGTCTGCTTCTTCCATCTTTGCTCCTTCTATATTAAGAAAGAAAATGTACCCTCTGTCCACCCAATTCCCAAGCTCCCCCCCTCTCCCCTTGGCTTCATTAACTTAGTAACAGTGTTTTTTTTCTCAGGCCTGGCACTAATTATGTACTTGGAGGCTGACCCTCCGAGGGTACCGCCCCATGAACTGCTGTAATTCAGGTCATCTTCTCCAGGACTCATCTCTGTACTTTGTCTATTTTCTCATCTTCTTTCTTCAGGGTAAGCAGTGTTTCCTTCAACCATTCTGATCTGTAGTACTGTTTTTTTGTCTTTTCAATTTGTTAGTGTCCTTCCTATCTGTGGGCCTAATACTGGGTAGAAGATGGAGCTTGCAGAAGCAATTACAACCCTTCTGTGTGATGTTGAACTGCTCTGTTCTTACTGTGGCATTTGCAGAATTATCTCTGGCTAAGCTGTGGGAAAGCAGGGAAACCTGTTTGTTTAGTGGTCCACGCTGAGTGGTGGTAAATGGGTAACTGTGGCAGCATGCAAATTACAGGTGGGTAAACCATGTTTACCCTCAGTAACATTTTAGTGAGAGGTACTTCTGCTTGACAAGCAAGTGGCAGAGATGAGATGGACAAAGTACTGGCCTTTCATTTAAGCAAAAGTTGCCTCAACTCTTTTTGGCTTTCTGTGTTTGTGTCCTCTAAAAAGCTACCTTCTCTGAACTGTATTTGGGGAATTATGATTAGCCTTCATGACAGCAGCCTTTCCTGCTGTTTGTACTAGGTTCTTCCTCATGATGTTCTTACCAGATTGCTTGTTTCCATAAGAGAACAGGGGTGGCTCGTTGGCAGTCCCTCAAGATTAGTACTAGCTTGCTTTCTTAGCTGTTGTCAAGTACTGATGTGCCCAGCCCAACCAGTTCCCAGCTGATAGGATTTTCTATACCTCCCCTCCACTGTTTAAAAAGTAATTGGGGGTTTCTTGCTTTTGTTTATGATGAACAAAGAGAGTTGCCAGAGACAGGCAGTTATTCCCTCTCTGCCACTTTTATCCACTTAATGACTGTGTTTCTGCTTATGAAGGGACTGTTGGTCACGTGTGCACTTCTTCAGTACACCACAAACCCATGCAGGAAGCTTTTTATTTCATTATATTTCTGTTTTAATTTTGCTATATTTGACCTTTTCTTCTAAGGAATATTGCTAGAAAAACTAATGCGTTAACTGACTAGCATATCCAACAGACGTGAATTTAAAGTGCTATTTACAGACTTGAGTTGATAGTTTCTAACAGTACAGCATAATTAAATATCCTATTTAATTTTCCTGAAAAAGCAGTAAGTTATGTCATAGATAATAATTATCAAACATGTTTTGTCTTGCATGCAGCATCACCATTTCACTTGGCAATCCCCTGTATTGAAGATTACAGTGCCTTTTCAACCAAAGCTTCGTTTTCTTTTCTACTAGGAACACTTTTCATCCTATTGTGAATACTGTTTTCATGGTTGTAACGCTAATGTAGGGAACCTTAGTTTAAAAAATAGGGCTGATTTGACATAATACACTAATATGAATCAGACAATAACATGGCTTGTTAAAAACGCTGTCATTCTATGGTTGATTTTAAATGCTTATAAATAAAGACTGGGTTGCCTAGCCCTGCAAGCCCTTCTATTTCATTCAGTGAACATTATAGCAGCTGTTTGACTACATAGCAATGTTGGCAGGTGCAGTGCTTGAGTGCACCTTTCCCAGTTGAGTAACGCTTGGATGGTTCTTGACCATTCACAGAGCCACCTGCGGTCCCTTAATTAGAAACAGATGTCCTAAACGCAAAGGATGATTAGAACAATGTTAATGGTTCAACTGCTAATCACAAATTTCTGGCTGTATTTAGAAGTTCAGTAGGATTTTTTTTTTGTATGCATAAAGCGAATTTCTGAATTGTTGGTATGCAAGTGATTACACAGTGTGATAAAATGGTATGTTATTTTGGCTTGAAAGATGTCAGTTCTTTATAGTAACAATTGTCCTAGAAGGTACTTAAGTCAATGGTTTGTAAAGGATTTTAAGAGTTTTTCCATGTGTATTTGTGTGTGTGTTTGTATGTAGATGTGTATGTATGCCCATCTGCACTTGCATATGATTTTAGGAATATTCTAAAACCAGTGCAACTTGTGGATGATTTATTTCAGGTCTGCTGAATTCTCTTAAGTCTTTTTTTAAAGCTTTTTTTTTTTTTTTGTACTATTTGCCTGACCTGCAGGAACGGAGCCCCTTGGGATATCAATGTAAAATTTTAATAGACTTTTCTCCATCTGTATATACAAGAATGAACAAAAACTATCCCAAAAATTGCCAGCTTCTGATAAATAACAGTTAATATCATTGCTTGAAATGTATTTTATTATTTTTCATCTTTTTAGTAGTACTTCTTGTTGGTTGCTTTATTAGCATTAGCTTAGAATCATAGAATCATTTAGGGTGGAAACTTTAACCTAACACTCCCAAGTCCATCACTAAACCATGTCCTTGAGTGCCACATCTACACATCTTTTAACCTTAAACTTTTTAATCTTAAGAAAACAAACTTTATTTGTGAAAGTTTCTGTCATCTTAGAAAGCACAGCAGAACCATAACAAAATCAACATCTGCACAAATGAGTTTCAGCTGCTGTATGTTTTGATTTCTGGAGGTTATGTCTTTTCCCATTTCCTCTTCTTACCCCAGTACATACCTCACAAATTTACAAATGCATCTTTGTTTTGCTATTCATCAGATCATTTCCATTTTACTCCTTTCAGAAACTTCAGTTCTGCTTACTGCCTTAGAAAGTCCTTCTCTGTTTCAATACTTCTGCCTAATACAGGTCTCTGTCCATTTACTAGCTTTCTTTAGTCCTTTGTTCACCCACATCATTCCAATGAAGTTCTTAATTGTTAAGGCTTTAGTGGCCTCCTTCTGGTCAGAAACAGTATTATATATTTATATATAGTTACGTGTATAGTCATATATATATAAAAAAAATATATTTTTTGTTAGAGATATATATAACTATATTACAGTTTCAGTTTGTGTTAGGAGAATGTTTTTGAAGTGAATCTTTCATTAAACCCTGCTCACTGCATTTTGGTTCACTTCATGGAGCAGTCTAGGAGCAATCCCACTAGGTAATAGGTGTTCAGTCCACAGGACTAGCTGTTAAATTTAAAAGCTGCTGGAAGTGTGTAGTACAGATGTTGGATGTTCAGTGCTGGCTCTCAGACTACAGATGCATTTCTGCTGAAGCGCACTACTTCCTAATGCCGATGTGACCTCTGCTGCCTTGATATCTGTTGATTCCCTGGGTTTTGCTGCTCCTTCCCTCATTCCTTAAGCTTACTTGTTTCCATATCTGGAATTTGGTTCACTCACAGCCTGAACCCAGGCTCATGTTCAGCCTCCATCCAGCCTTGCTTGCATTCAAGATTTCCAGCTGGGTACCCTCTTATGGTTCAAAGCTGTGACATAAACTGATCCTGTGTCCCCTTTGTGACAGATTCTTGTGTTGTGTTACTGCTAGGGTACTTTCCTTGTGAAGTAAGTATCTGTTTATGGTCTTTTCCTGTTTTGTGTAGAGATTGAATGCCATTCTTCCCTTTTGAAGCACAACATACCACTGCACCTGTCCAGATACCCTCATACTAACCTATTTTTTTTCGTAAGCCCATTTTCTTTGAGAACAGTGTTTGATCATTTCATTAACTGCTCTTACTGCAACTGTTAACTTGTCGTATCTCTTGTGTTTAGTAGTGTCAAAGCTGAAGTGTAGTGGGATCTCTCTTTATTTCAGAAAATTCTGAGAAATCCAACTTGAAGAGCTTCCTTCTTCAGTGAATAAACTGTATATTGCTTCAGCTGTACAGAAGTACTGCATATTTTGAAAAAATGCCATCTTCTTGCAGTGTGGTTTTTTTGTACGTACTAAACACTGGTAGTCATTGGATTTTTGTGTCAAAATCAGATTGGCTTTTTTAAGTGTCCTTGTATATAGCGAGTTTTCATATGTTAAGGAAAGTCCATACACATGTGCATGTATGTTGAAAAGATGTTTCTAGCAACTTCACTGGTAATGTAATTTCAGAAGTTGGATCTGTGTTTAAAAGCTAACATGTTTCGGTATACTGTAACGTTATTTAGACTTATTTTAATACAACACTTAAAGTTATGGAAAAACCTTTCCTCTTGCAGCTGTTACACTTGCAAGCAAATGCATCGGCATTGAAGCTTGTTTTCTTTAAGAAGCTGGTAAAAGATTAGCTGAGGTATGGGAGAAATCCTTGGTCTTTCTGAGCTACATGTGCTTACAGTATTAGCTGCATTTCTATTTGCCTGCTGTACAAGCAGTACTCTCTGTATATTACCAAGCCTTACAGCACTGAATGCCAGGTTTTTTCCAGGTGACTCATTTCTGGCTAGAAACTGTGTCTCTGTTGTTTAATTACCTTCTGTTTGCTAATGCCATTTCCTGTCTCTGGTTTGTAACTTTTTCTGGGGCAGAGCTCTTTTTTTCTGATAAGCAAGCAGTGCTACGTTTATATGGTTGCTAGCAATATGTGTTCACTGTGCTGCAGGTTGCAAAGTGTGACTGTATCAAGCACACAACTTGATATTTTTTGGAAAATACCCTTTATATCCAATTCAGGCAATGAATATGTCTGCAGAATAGAAAGTGAACTCTGGCATCTGAGGAGCAGCTATCCAATGATACTCCGGGGGCTTTAATAGAATCATATAATCATAGAATTGTCTAGCTTGGAAGGGACCTTTAAGATCATCTAGTCCAACCATGATAAAAAAGCTGGTAAATGATGGAAAGTGGCTCAGTGAGAACTTCTGCCAGCTCCCTCAGTACCCTCAGGTGGATCCCATCTGGCCCCATAGACTTGTTTATATCCAGGTGTTGGAGCAGGTTCTTCACCACCTTCCTTTGGCTTACAGGGCCTTCATTTTGCTCCCCACCCCTATCTGCTACCTCAGGGGTTTGGGTACTCAGGGAACAACCAACTTTACTACTAAAGATTGAGGCAAAGAAGGCATTAAGTATCTCAGCCTTCTTCTCATCCTTTGTCACTATGTTACCTCCCGCATCCAATAGAGGATGGAGATTCTCCGGAGTCCTCCTCTTGTTACTCATATATTTATAGAAATTCTTTTTATGGTTTTTAACATCCAAGGCCAGATTAAGTTCCAGTTGGGCTTTGGCCTTTCTAATCTTTTCCCTGCATAGCCTTACAACACCTTTGTAACCTTCCTGAGTGGCCTGCCCCTTTTTCCAAAGGCCATAAACTCTCCTTTTTATCCTGAGTTGTGACTGTATCTCTTTGTTCAGCCAGGCTGGTCTTTTCCCCTGACGACTTGCTTTACTGCGCACAGGGACAGCCTGCT
>KZ506210.1:89481-130188 GCA_002844005.1 Limosa lapponica baueri
TTGAATCAGAGTCAAAATGAAAGGGTTCATCTGCTGCCATGTATGTTTTAGTTGTCTGTTTAGGGTATGTTTCAAGCTGGGTTTGTTTTGTGGTTGTTTTTTTTTTTTTTTTTAGCAACATCTGTTCCACCAGCCATTCTCACCTCAGAAGTATTTGTGTGTGTGTGGAGAGAGGATGCTGAAGGTATGCTAAGCCATTTCTTCAAACTGGCTTTGCAGCAGCATCAAAGAAATTTGAAAGGCAATGCCAACTTTTAAAAGAAAAAAATGTCAAAAGCAACAGAAAAAATGCCACTTAGATTTTTGGGTGTTTTTTAATTCAGATTCTTACTTTCAAAAAACCTCTAAGGAAAAAAGTCATCGATATAAAAGATGTAAATAATTTTATGGAATGTTGATGAAAAATGTAACTTTCTGTAGTGTGTCAAAGCTCAGTAAATACGTTTTTAAAGAAAAACTGTTAACTTGAAATGACTGAATATTGACCTGTTAATGACAGCTTGTTATTCACGTTTGTTATGTCCTGGCCGTGCTGGGAATGATGTTTGATGCTCTTGGAAGACATGATTTGCATAAAAGAGGAGTTTTATGGTATTCTTAAAGGAGAGTTTAGTGTTAGAGGCTACGCAAAAAGGATCAGGCATGTCGTGATGGAAGACCATATGGTATTTGTTGTGAGTTTATCCAATATGAATTCTGTTCTGAGTGTTTTTGACAGTAGAAAGTTTGGTACATAGTGCTTCAAGTATGTTACTTCATTCTGTTCTTAGGATTTTGCTTCTGAAGTTACAGATTTCTTTCTCTTTTTTTTTCCTTTATGGCATCTGGATTTAGTTACTGAATACTGCCTCACCAGTGCAAAGGAGAAAGTACAGGCTTTGGAATCATACTAATGTACTGCTGTAGGAAAATCAAAACATACATGAATTACTGTTTTAATCTCGTCTGCTGAGTGTACACACTGCTTGGTAGACCAGATGATCAGCTTTGCTGATATATCTGTAGCTTTTTGTGTTTGATTTACATCTTAAAAGCTTAATTAAAAAAAAAATACTAAATCTACAGACTGTCCAGTAGAATTGCAATAGAAACATGGAAGAATCCAGAGGGACGGGACGTTTTCACTGTAGCCTCCAGCTGAACAACTCCTGCACAAATCTACAAATTTCCTTTAAAAATATATATCTCTCTAGGTTGATCAGTATTTTGCATTTTTTATGTAAGTTTTATTGTTGCACGCTTGCATACATTTGTTCTTGATGCCACTCTTTTCCAGCACTTTTAAGCTTTGTGATAATTAATTATACCTTCTGTAGTAAACAAGTGACTTGAAGATATTAATATCAGTCTTAAAATAATATTTTTCTTTTCTGTCCTTTTTCATAAAAATAGATAATATACCTTAGAGAATCCCCAGAAGATGTGTACAGGCTTATATTGGCTGGAAGCATTTCATATCTTCCTTTCAGGTAAATAACAAGTTGTTAAAACTTCCTGTACCTTGATATTTTGCAGAAGAATGTAGCATTTAGCACTACCAATTCAGGGGTGGAGAGGCTGTTGAAGTATTAACACATGACGCGTTCACTGCCTGAGCTTTAAGTGCAGACTTCTGAACAGGGGTGTTAGCAGCTGATACTGAAGTGTACTGACAGAAGGTGAAAGCCGTGCTGCTTTCTACGTACTTTTGTTGAGCTTTTTGATCTACATTGCTTCTCACTTGGCAATCTGTTTTTGTGCCAGTAGTTGATAGTTAAATATACCAAAATGTCATTCATTACAAATGGCTTGTAATGCTTCTAGCACTCTATTTTTCCCACTTGTGGAATGTATGCAATAACCTGAAAAAACTGTTTTGTGCACAGAGAATGCTAGCTAACTTCCTATGGTTTATTGTAACTTTAATGCATGTCTTTTTACCCCTGAGGGTATGTAATTTTAGCTGTTTCAGGCCACACACTTCTCTTTGTGGTATATGCTTTGCTGCATAATGTATAATGTAGCAAATAAAGTCAATCTGATGTGCACAGGAACAACTTCTTAATTTCTTTCAACCAAGGGTTAGTAAAAGTTGGACTAAGCTAACGTTCCATGGGCTGCCACAATATGCAGAAAAGAATGGCCAAAAAACTTCTTAGGAGGCAAGTTTACTGTCCAAACATATTGTCATGGGGTGATTAATTCAGCCCTTGCTTGTTTGTGTTTTCTAGCTGTTTTGCCAAGAGATGGGCTTTTGATGATTTTAATTTCTATTACTTCCGCCCCGCTACCACCGAAATATAATGTAGTAGTAGCACCTGTCTTTACATGCATACTTCATTATCCCATTTCTCACTTTTAAATTCTATTTTTATATTCCCAGAAGAACAAAAATCCTCCTTAGGAAGACTGTAAGGTTTGTTTCTAAATATCATGAGGGTCTATGTGGGTGATGGAGATGGTAGCTTTTTACTTGGGTCATGTACCATGCCCAAATTCCCAGACCATCACTTCAACAGCAATACTGAAAGGAATGCAAAGATGTGTTATATATAAGACGTATGGAGAGCTGACTTCTGAAGACATGTCCAGCCTCTGAAATAAAGAATGTAGTCTGTTGAAGTGTCTGCAAACTTTACCATTTTCTTGAGTTTACTAGTGCAACTAAACCAAGCAAATAGAGGAATTCAGATTGTGTTAAACAACTGAGATGTTAGTCTAGGCCCTCTTCTTTAAGATCTTCATCTCCACAAAAAACAGTACCTTCCCATAGGATAAGTCGTCGTCAATCAGGTAGTTGCTACTTAAGGTCATTATAAACACTGAAACTTTTGTTAGCAGGATGCAAACAATTTATTTTTTCACTTTTAGAATCTTAGTGAGGTTGGAAGGGACCTCTGGAGGTCATCTGGTCCAACATCCCTGTTAAAGCAGGGCCACCTAAAGCCAGTTGCCCAGGACCACGTCCAGATAGCTTTTGAATGTCTCCAAGGATAGAGACTCCACAGCCTCTCAGGACAACCTGTGCCAGTGCTTAGTAACACTCAGAGTGAAAAAGTGGTTCCTGATGTTCAGAGGGAACCTTCTGTGTTTCCATTTGTGCCCATTGTCTCTGGTCCTGTCACTAGGCACCACTGAAAGAGCCTGGCTTTGTCTTCTTTGCACCTTCCCTTCAGGCATTTGTATATATTGATAAGGTCTCCCCGTGAGCCTTCTCCAGGCTGAACAGTCTCAGCTCTCTCAGCCTTTCCTTCTATATGAGGTGCTCCAGTCCCCAAAAAATCTTTGCGGCCCTTTGCTGGACTCTCTCTGCTATGACCATACCTCTCTTGCACTGAGGGGCCCAAAACTGGGCACCGTACTCCAGGTGTGGCCTCACTGGTGCTGAGGAGAGGGGAAGGATTACTGCCCTCCACCTGCTGGCAATACTTTGTCTAGTGTGGTCCAGGATACCATTAGGCTTCTTTGTCACAGGGCACATTGCTGACTTATGTTCAACTTCATGTCCACCAGGACCTCTGGGTCCTTTTCTGCGAAGCTGTTTCCCAGCTGGGCAGCCCTTGGCCTGTACTGGTGCCTGGGGTTGTTCCTCCCCAGGTGCAGAACTTCAAACTTCTTACTAAACTTCATGAGGTTCCTATTAGCACATTTCTCCAGCCTGTCAAGGTTCCTCTGGATGGCAGCACAACCTTCTTGCGTATCAAGTCACTTCTCCCAGTTTTGTGTCCTCAGCAAACGTGTTGATGGGTCGACACCTTCCCTAGTCTTCCTTTTGTCACCTATGTACTTATAGAAGCCCTTCATGTTTTCTTTAACATCTCTGGCCAGATTCAATTCCATTTGGGCTTTAACTTTCCTAACTTCATTCATGGATGCTCAAACAGTGTATCCATATTCCTCTCAGGTTATCTGTTCTTGTTCCACTCTCTGTATGCTGTCGTTTTGTGTCTGAGTTTGGACAGGAGTTCCTTGTTCATCCATGCAGGCCTCTTGGCATTTTTGCCTGTTTCATGTCCATTAGGATGAATTGCTCTTAAGCTTGAAGGGCATGATCTTTGAATACTAACCAGCTTTCTTGAGCCTCTCTTCCCCCCAGGGCCTTATCCCATGAGACTCCCAAGCAGATCTTTGAAGAGGCCCAAGTCTGCTCTCCTGAAGTCCAGGGTTGTCAGCTTGCTTTTCAGCCTCCTCTCTGCCCTCAGGATCCTGAACACCACCTCATAGTCACTGCAGCCTTTGACTTTCACATCCTCAATGACCACCTCCTCGTTGGTGAGTATGAGGAGAGCACTGTTCCTTATTGGCATCTGTATCACTTGGAGGAGGAAGATGTCACCAGTTCATTGCAGGAGCCTCCTGGATTGCTTATGTCCTGCTGTGTTGTTCCTCCAGCGGATATCGGAATGAAGTTCCCCTGAGGTCCAGAGCCTGTGAATGTGAGGCTGCTGCTATCTGTCTGTAGAGGGCCTGATCCACTTGTTCTTCCTGGTCAGGTGGCCTAACAGACACCCACTACAATGTCACCTTTACCCATCTTCTCTTTCACCTGAATGATGTTCTGTTATTTCGTTCTGCTGATGTTTTCCCCCACCTTTCATGGTGATTCATTAGGGAGGAAAAGGATACAAATTGTAGAAGCAGCCATCCAGGTTCTTCAGAAGTTCTTCCTCCTCTCTGTTGAAATTTGAACATGATATTTTACTTTTTTGAAACATTAATGATTCTCCGCTGATGAGGGCTGCATGGACTCAAAAGAAAGTGTTCTGCCAAGGCATAGTATTCTTTGATGTAAATTCCGTTTAAATTTATTTTTTGACTTGACTATAGTGTTCCTGTAGAATGCTTATTATACAGTGCTTATGGAATCTAATAATGGTCACGTACTAAGCACGTGCCATTCTTGGGTCAAGGGAATTTGAAAAATGGTAGTTGAAAGAAGGCGTTTTAATGAAAACTAGTTATTCTCATGTTTAAGCATAAACTATTTTATGCATCTTAAGGAAAATCTTTTAATAGATCTACACAAATATATATCTTAGTTTTATTAAGATGCTGTTCACATACACACAGAATGCATATGCACAGGATCTTTTTTTCTTCTACATGAAGTTTGAAGAAAAAATTTGCCTTGTGTTACAATTTGCTTTTTTGAAAGTGTATTTCAGAAGAAAATGTTCTAAGAGTGTATGTTAGAATATTTTACTAACTTAGGCATTAGCTTTTGCCACAAGGAGCTTGTGCCCTCTGTTCTTCGTTAACATGAACACTGAAACCTACCAGTTTCAACATTCATGTCAGAAATTGAACATGTCAGTTTTACAAAACTACAACTGGAGTAATCTTACTCTTGGATCATCTGTTAACATAACTTATTTTTTGTTTTGTTATTGTTGTAAGATGCAAAGTATGGGAAATTAAGTAATCATTTTATATAATTATTTCACCATAATTGTCATTATCTTGAAGCAATTTTTTAAACGTGTTTTAGAGAAATAGCTTCAGTTGTTTTCATTTGGATTAAAATGGGATAATTTTACTGTTTTGGTCATCATATGTTATAGGGATGCTTCCTTTGGTACTTGCAGTTTTCATCTCACATTGCTGGACTGTTTTCACGCAATAAACAAGGTTAGTAAAACAATATTTTTCATATTGCAAAAGGTCAGCTAAATATTGCCCAGCAGAAAAAGGCGGCTTAGTAAACTAGGATCTAATTAGAGCTGTGCAGTAGTGGATTTTTCTGATTATTGCCTAGGTTATTATGTATTATGCATTGTAACAAAGTTTCTAGATACAGCATCTGTAGAAGTTGACAGATACCTTATTTAATCAACTAGTGAAAATTTTAAAGAGGGAATTTTGAGGGTTTTTTAATGTAATCTCTCAGGACAGTTATTCAGACATCTAATACCTAAGAGCTATATAATAGGTTTATTCTATGCCCCCCCCAGTGTTACCTTTTAGACTGAATATAGGCTTTGAAAGTGGCTTTGAATTGGTTAGTGATACTTTTAAGGCACTTGCAGCATGTACTAATGACTTAAAGTTTTGCTTTAGTAATGCAAATGGAACAAATGTTAGTAGGAAGGTGCTTTTTTTTTTAACAACTACGAATTATCATAATCTAGTGTTTTGTAGCAATGTAATGGTGAAGTATCATGGCATTGAAGGCAAGGAAATTTATATGAACTCTTTTTAGTCTGTATGAGTAGTACAATGGGGATTTCTGCAGGTCTCCACCCTACTACTGTCTTTTGTATCATGAGTGTCTCTGCCAAATACTGGTGGGTTTACTGATTAAGCCAGTTTCTTGCAGATTTGTGATTTTCAGCTTTTTTTGGATGTGTTGGTATTGGCTGCTTGTATGCCTAAAGTGAGTTGCTATTCTTCTTAGTACTGATGAACAGCAAGTAAAACTACAGAAGATTATGCAATGAAAGAGGAGATTAGAATGTAAGGAGATTAGAATGTAATATTTTACATTTACAAATTTACATTTACATGTGCTTCGTGACTCAGCAAGTGGGTAAACTGCGAGTTACCCAACTGTTTACATTTTTTATATAATAGTAAATATAATGGTTGTGGATAATTCCAGAACATCAGGGACCCCCCTAGTGTCTGCTTAGGACTGTGTGTCTGCAAACAATTTAAAATCAATAAAGATATTAGCATCATAATGAGACCAAATAGTATTAATGAACAAAAATATTTGCAGTCCTTGAATGCAGATTTTAGAATGTGCTCATAATTTCAGTATATAATTTTTGCCAGTTATTTTTCTCTTTTTTAATTTTGTACTCCTAGCAGTAATAAAAAGACTGAATGCTTCTGTAGTCTGGAATTTTTTAGTGATTCAATGAAAAAAGAGTGGATTTGCTTGTCTAATTTCAGTTGTATTACAATTTACAAATCTGTTTTGAAGCAAGACTAAATTGATCTGTATCTTTTCCAAATAGATGAAGAAATCTATCTGAAAGAGTAGAAAATACTAAGAGGATTTCAATAACCTAAAAGAGTGATAAACTGTCCTCATTGAAAAGATGTTGTCTTTGTTAAAAGCTGTATTCTGAATTTTAGGCTTTGCAGTATGGTTTCCTGGATTTCAATACGTTTGATGTAAATGAATATGAGCATTATGAAGTAAGTGTTCAGTATCACTCTTCTGATTTGTTTGCTGTTACTAATGCTGAGATGATTGTTTATAATACGTGCTATTTTTTTGTAGTATTAGGTTCCATTTCTGTTTTGTCTCTTTAAACTTTGATTGTAAAGGTGTGTGGTCAGAGAGAGAATATTGAAATTCAGATTTAAGCATAGTCAGCCTCAAACATGGGGGGAAAGCAGAAACTGAAATGGAAATAAATACTTTTTTCCATTATTATTAAAGCCTTGGAAGATGACTGGGGAGAGGCAATTTGGCCACTTGTAGAGGCAATGCATATTCTTGAACAGTCCTCATGAGAAACTTCAAGGGCATACAAGTGTAAGTCTAACTGAATTCTGGAGAGCAATTAAAGTATTTATCTGTGAATACATGGCAAAGGTATAATAACACTCTTGGAGGTAAAGAAGGAAAGAGGGCTGGGAAACTCCAAGCCTATAAAATTCACTTTGGGGTTTGGGAAACGAATGTGACAATGAAGGACTGCAACTCTTGACTATATGCAGTCTCAGAAATGTAAAGCTGCCAGTTATCTGTAAAGAGAAAATTAAGTGTTCCTAAAATCTAAAAAAACATGATTTAAATTGTGAACAGAGATAAGGTCAAGGTCATAATTTAGAAACCTATAAAAAATTAAAAACTGGAAGCTGCCCTTCATCTGAAGGGCATCAGTTGTGTTGTTCTAAAACTGATTTAGAAAGAGGAGAACACAGTCAAGAAAAGTGAGTTTGAGAGCATGTGGCATCCCTCCGATGGAAAAGAAAGCAGGCAACTAACATAACTTCCTTTGGCAAAAATTGTACATCACTTCTATCTAGCATGTATTTTGAAACAATAAGGAAAAGCCTGAAAATACAGGGATAATGATAAACCAAGCATTTTCTCTTGACAGAGAGCAGAAAATGGAGATTTTAACTGGATAATACCAAACAAATTCATTGCCTTCAGTGGACCTCATTCAAGAAGTAAAATTGAAAATGGTATGCTTAAAAGAGGAGGTGGGGGACACAAGCCCACTGCTTTCTTAGTTGATTGTTATCAGTAAGAACAAGCTTTAAAAATTGTTCCTCAAACAGTGTGTTTTTTCCTTGGCTCTTTTTCTTTTGTAAGAACCCTGGCAGTAAAGTTTTAATGCTTGGTTTGATTGTATCTGACCTAGGTGATTATGTTAAAATTCCATTTTCGGTTAGTCTATTTCTTTATGTTGAACATGAATTCTGTTTTGATGTTTTTTTCATCTCTTGTTTATTTCTGCAGTTTGAGCCTTACTCTCTTCCTTTGTTTTTCCTTTCTTTTTTTCAAATAGGCTATCCCCACCATGCTCCAGAGGCTTATTTCCCATACTTCAGGAGACATAAGGTCACCACTATAATACGCCTCAACAAAAAACTGTATGATGCCAAACGATTTACAGATGCCGGATTTGAGCATTTTGACCTCTTCTTTGCTGATGGAAGCACACCTAGTGATACTATAGTTAAAACATTTCTAAATATTTGTGAAAATGCTGAAGGTGTTATAGCCGTTCACTGCAAAGGTATAGTGTAAAAACAATTTGTATTACAAGTGATACTTACAGTTACAGTTCCTGAGGTATTTTGCATTATAATTCCATTATGTTTATATTATATTTAGATATTAACTTTTCTGCTAAGCTGCAGCTTTTCCATACATATTCTTTCTATGCACTGTTCTGCACTTCATCTTCTAAATTTTTAAGTTCCAGAAAAATCTTCCTAGCTGTTTGCAAGAATGCTATTGGGAAAAGTGAGCTTGCTAATACTAACAGCTTTCTGCTAGAAAGTGTTAGCACTGTCACAGGATGGTTTTCAGCGGGGATTTGAATTCTTGGGAAGGTTTTTAGGTCTTTCTGAAAATACATGGTTAAATATACCAAGTCATAAACTTCTGAAAATATCAATGCAGCTTTTTGAGGAGAGTCCTCATAGAATATGAGTATTCTTCCAGAACCACAGAGATCCCTTATACAAGCTACATCGGGCATGCTGTGAATATCTGTTCCTCCAGAATTGGTCTGCCAAGGAAAAGATTATCAGAGCGTGCCCAATGCAGCTACTATAAAGACAGAGTTTTCTGGGGTTCTAGAGGAACTATGTTTCCCTTCCAACACCATCTTTAATAGTCTATCAGACACAAACTTTGCCTCACTAGCATTCCTGATAATGCTGTAATTGAAGGAGAATGGCCTTTTCTTAACTCATTTGCCTGGGACCTGCAAAGACTGCATTTTTGTTCCTGGATCTGTCATCCATTTGCTGTGTGTTTAACAAGGTTATACTGTGAAGTAGAATTGGTAAAAGCATCATCTTGACTGCTGAGAAGCAAATGCATACTCATACAGTCCACTGAGCTGATAAATTCGGGCATATTGCTTAATTGATTATGACTGGGTACTGAGTATTAAGGGTACAAGGCTTTGTTTTCTTTCAAATTAAGATGTTCTTTGGTATTTATCATAATAATAGTGTCCAGACTATTTTATATTCCTCAACCTGCTCTTACTCTTGAGAAAAGAATAAAATGCTGTAGCCTGTTCTTAAAACTCATCAAGGCATGGGAGGTGTTGTGTGGTTGTCTTGCCTATTGGGCTGTACTGAAGATTAGTCTCTTGTTAAATGAGAGAAGGTGGTGTGTGGTTTGGCATTTATAGCAAGTGATTGAGGAGAGAAGCTGCTTAGCTGGAGCTGTCCTCCTTTCCTTCTCACGTTTCCCAAGGTAAATAGAACTGTTTTGAGGGCCTTTGCAAAGAAGGTTCCTCATTCTGGAGTACTTTTTGCCTGAGTCAGCTAGTACTAGACTTGCTTTTTGCAAAATTTGTCTTTTTCTTGGCAACTAAATTAACAGGTTAGTTAGAGGAGGGATTGGAAGAGTAACTGGTTTCTGGGCAACGTATGATCAATTTGTAAGAGGTGCTTTGAGAGTTCTGGAAAAAAGCCAGATGTTTTATCCCGTGCATAAAGACCTTCTTATACATATTCATAGATAGATAAGTAAATAAAGATAGATAAAGATATTTGTAAAGTCGATGGCTTTGGAAGGTTACCTCACTCAAAAAAAAACATATGAATGTGTTAGCAACCTTGGGTATGGAAAAAAAATTCAAAAGGTGGATTGCACTTAGCAAGTTTGATCAGTAACAGGCTTGTTTAATAAACTAGGCAAGTAACTATTTGTCCAAGTAACAATGTCTGTAGCTACAGCAGATTCCAGATGAAGATGGGTATATAAAAGAAACCATTTTTTTATCTTACACAGCTGGTCTTGGACGAACTGGCACACTTATTGCCTGTTATATTATGAAGCATTATCGGATGACAGCTGCTGAAACTATTGCCTGGATTAGAATAAATAGACCTGGTTCAGTGATTGGACCACAACAACACTTCCTGATGGAGTAAGTAGATTAACTATAAATGATTCCAGAAGTAGATCTAGATGTCTTTTTTTCTTCTTCTTTTATTGTGCACTTAATAATCTTTAGTTTTATTTTGTTGTGGTTTGGGCTTTTTTTTCCATGTTATTATAGCAAACAGGCAGAACTTTGGACAGAAGGAGATATTTTCCGTGCAAAGTTGAAAGGAAACCGTAAAATTGCTGTAAGAAGAATTCTCTCAGGAGTAGATGATATTTCAATTAACGATACAAGAAACAGGAGAATGAGCCGAAAGGACATTGAACTGGTAACCATCTGAACATTGTGCTCTTGTAAAAGTTGTTACTGCTGTTGAGAATCTCTCAAGTTCTGAAGAAACCTGTGGGTACAGTAAAACTATGTTAATCAAATTGTTTTCTGTTTGCACTTTTTGTATCAAAGGATATGGGGGGGGGGAAGTTATGGACAGCAAGTATGAAAAATGAAGTGCAGTACACAGGTGAAGTAGGAGCATCCTTATACTTTAATAACTAGGTAGATATTAGAACAAAAAAAAAGTATTTAAAATTTGCAATCAAAACCACTGTGATTTTGTTTTGGATTGTCTATTACTTCATTGTATGTGTTTAGAGGGAAGAGATGAATGGTTTTTTGCTCTTTTTAGTTTCTAAGTAACTGCAATTTCTATAATACCTTTTGATGCTACCTTTTTAAAAAAAAACAGTACTGCTGTTTTAAGAAGGCAAGTGAAGGAGGAAAATGCTGTACTTGAGTGAAAATTGTACCTAAGCAAAGACTTGATATTAAGTTTCAACTGTTTTAAAGGTAGACAACATTCTGATGCATTCATGAGACCACTTAATGGTTTACAGGTTTAATGCAGCAAAGAGGAAACTGGAAAGAACAGAATTGTATTTATGCAAGTGAATTTCCTTTGATTTTATGCTGACAAACTTTCCTGTTAGGATAATTCTAACTTTAAGATTTAAGATAAGGTTAATTCTTAAATTTCTAAGTGTCTATATTTTAATCTTGATTTATGCCTTCCCTGCCTTCACTTATCCAGTACAGTGATGAAGATGAAACAAAGTGTGTAACACAAGGTGATAAACTTCGTGCTCTGAAAAGTCGAAGACAGGCGAAAGCTCCAACTGCATCACTGTTAACGTGAGTTCCTAAATGTACAAATGCAAGAAATACTTTGATCCTCTTCTTTAAGCACACTTCCCTTTGCCTCCAAGAGTTTATTGCCAAGGCTGCTTTTACTCATGTAAAACAAGCATGAGATTCACCATTTCTCTGAAGGCTTGGTGAGTGCAAAGGAGGCAGGACAACTTGTTAAAGAGCTGCATCACTCAGTTTCTAGTTTTCTGCATTGTTTCTGATTCCAGTAGTCTGCGCTTTACAAGCTCCTGTAGTATTTCTGAATGCTTTACTTTTAGTTTAATCACAAACATTTCCTTGTGCTTCCTCTGGTAGTATAAAAATGGAAGAGTATGACTCTATGTGGTGGTGTTTGATTGGCTGAAATAAAGTATGCATTTTTTGAAGTAAAGTCAGCTATCTAGGAAGAGTTGAAAGAAGAATCTTTAGCTTCCTTTCACTTCCTCTTCCTTGGAGAAGAAATTTCCCTAAATCCGATGGGCTTTGGGATAACAACTGGTAGATCTGGAAGGCAGGGAGTAGCACTATTTCAGTAAATAAATTCAAAACGAGTCCATTTCTCCTCAGGGAACCTTTATTTTAGACAGGTACTGGAACACCACCTGTAATAGAAAGTTTATAATAGCCATTGTATCTGTTGTAGCTTGTAGTAACTGTAGGTAGAAAAACTTGCTGTCTGCCCTTAAATAAACGACAAGAGAATGCAGGACTTGGAAGACATATCTGGATCTCATTTGGTTGCTAGGAGAGAAACGGTGCCCCCTAGCTGTCAGATTTTTGCAAATAACGCAGCACCAGAGCCACAGACCAAAGGCAACTTGGCTTTTATTGTGCTGTCTTTCTGTAGGGCATGATGCTGCTAGCTGCTGGCCTTTTTTTTTTTCTTTTTTTCTTTTTTATTTTAAAGACCAAACAGGGTCATCAGACTTTTTGAAAAAGTGAAAGGTACATAGTAAGAATGTGCTGAATGTAAAGTAATACGTCTTTCGAAAGCATCACACATTGCTATGTATGAATTGTGCTTTTGTCTTAAAAGATTCTCTTTTGTTCATGCTCATCATTTACACAGGCAATCATATAAGAAACCACAGATTCAGAACAAAGCCTGTGCCCAGTCAACATTAAAAAAAACCCAAAACACATCATCTCAGTTAACTCAAATAGGACAGTACAGAAATGGCTGCCTTGCACGTTAATTTCTAAGGCACATAAAGCCTTAGTTTCCACTTCATAATATTTTTTCATAAAAGGAACTTTAAGTCATGTAATAAAGGTTGTGAAAGGTCTTGTTTATTGTATGTTCCATAGAATGAATGTAGTCTGTGTATGATAATCTATTGAAAGCCATTGTCTTAATATGCAGAAAGCTTATCAACTATTAAAATATTACTCCATTCATGAAGCTTTCTGCAATGACTGCTCTAATCAAAACAAGTTAGCTTGTCCTTCTGTAGCATTAAAGTAATTGATCTAGAGCTTATAGTTGTTTTTTATAGTGTGCATAGTCACACAGGGAGTTGGAATTTCCCTCCTCCTATTCCCCTGAGTTACTTGTATGGTTTACAGCCTGAAATAATTTGGTGAAAAATTAATGTATAGCTTTTTACATTCTTTGTGCTGCTATTGTTAAATGAAAATATCACTAGGAATATTTAGCTGACTTACCTGAGTTAGAAGTCTTCCTTACTAGAAGATGTGTCAGACTTTTTTCCTTTTAGTTCAGGCTGTTAAAAACAATTAATCTTGCAGTGAAATTATTTAATTTTATCTAAGCAAACAGAAAGAAGCTTCAGAATCCTCTATGTAGTTTTATTTCACAGAAAAGAAACAAAAAAAAAAGCAAGGTAAGAGTACCAGAAGCTGGGACAATTACAGTCTTTGAGAGCTAGAGACATTTCTTACATTTAAGTTGCAAGGGATTTGTGTATAACGTTTGTTAATGTTTATTGTATTTGGCTGTAGAAACTCTGTATGCTTTGATGAATGGATACGTCTAATTATACTTAGTATGTGCTAATTAGCAATGTTCTGCACCTTTGGCAAAGGATTATGAATTAGCTTGTGCTATTTTGAACACAGGAAGGTAATATACCCCATCATCGGCATCTGTACATAAATTATTCCTACAAACTGATCTGATCTACTGTTTTAGTGTTAAAATACATGATTGTCAAGTAGGATGTGTGAGTACAGGCTGATGAAATTGCATAAGAGATGGCAGCAAGTGGTCAGAGATGTACTGCCCCAGCATGTGCTTATTTTCAAAAGAGTAATGTAAACTTTCTTTGGAATAGATGACTATAGTGAGGATTTCAGAAAATTTGCTTTGATTCCAGCAACACATGGATACTACATTTGGCAATTTATCATTGCATGGATTGTTACAGTCATAGAAAGTAAGAAAATGCTTGGCAACGGTTATAGAGCAATACGTGTTTGAAGAACTTGAAACAAGCTAAAATGCACCAATAGCTTTTGCTTTTGAATTTTTGTTCATCTTTTCCTCCCCCTCCAACCCCTTTTTTAGATGGCTCCTAGCTATGCTGGTGTCTACATTGTGTAGCATTGTCATCTGGTGGATTGTGTGTGGCTCCCTTCTGCCCAGCCTGCTATTCTGTCTAGATGGTTTAAGAACATAGTAACCATCAGGACCCCCTGAGAGAGAGCCACTGTGTAAGTGTCCCATTCCATTTCTCTACAATACCTCACGCTTTCTGTCTAGTATCTCATAAATGCATGTTTTCATGTCATGTTTCTTACCAGCTTTGTTGCAAGAGTAAATTTCACTGCTCTGGCTTTGTTGTGTTTTTGTATATATTGTTTGGAATAATTGAGTGATTTTTATGGCTGGCTTGCAATACAAAAAGGTGCAAAGCTTTTATAATTAGGATAATTTCTAATTTTAAAGCATTTCTTCTCTGCATGCTCCTGCAGATAAGCAAAACTATATAAGTAAAACTATGTTTGTAAAAAGGAAAAAGTACTGCTTTAAAATATGATCCTATTCTTTGTGTGTTGCAAATTAAGCTCTTAGTGCCGGTTTTATTTTGAAATTCATGAATTTGTGAAGAAGCTTACTTTCCCAAAGGATGGTTTTACTCATGTGAACTGCCAGGAATTAGAATTTGTTAGAAATGTCAGTAAGTCTTTGTTTTTACTAAGAGGTTATAGTATTATATGCCATTAAGAGGCAGTTAGATGGGACTTATTTTTTCCTTTTTAACATAACAGAAGACGAGACAGGTTATAGTATTAGGTCAAGGGTCACTTGTTTACCCAGCGAGTCTAGCTTCATCTTCTTCTGATCTCAATTATTTTTTTATAGAGCTTTATGAGACTACTTAAATCCCCTTTTTCTGTTACTTGAATTCAGGAGCTGAGTAAAGCATTAAAAAGGTATTAGTTCCTTGAGTACAGTTTTCACTCTTTCTCCCTACTGCTTTATTCAGAGTGGCTGCAATGACTGCTGTACCTTGCTTCCACTTAAAAAGTGCAATGTTTTCATCAAATGGCAACTTCCATCTTTTGGCCAAACAAAACTTCAGCAGCTCGTGGAGCTGCCAGAAACCAGAATAGGTCAGAAAAAGTGTTTTACACCAGAGTACTAAGTAAGAAAAGGCATTCTCTCCTGGCAGAACATTAGGGCTAGGAGATTCTGTCTTTGTTACCTTGAGCCTTGCAACTTTTTGTCCACACTTAAAAAAAGCATGAAACTCTTTCTGCTAAAGTAAATGACCTAATAACTAAATAATGAGAACTGGGGGACTTGTGGACAATTCAGTTACCCTATTAGCCCTAGCTGTGGTCATCTTAATCTATTCTTTTGGAAAAAAAAAACAAAAACAAGCCAAACCAAAGCTGAACTAAAGGTCACTTTAGCTGGTTTTTTTTTCATTGGTACCTAACTTTGTCTAAGAAAATAGTTCAAATGAGAGGCTTGTTGTCAAAGTTTTACACTGCATGTGGGAGAATTTCTTATCCCATGTTTTCCAGAAGTAAGACGTCAGATTTCCAAACACAGTGTAAAAAGCTAAACTTAAAACACTGGTTAAAAAAAAAAGAAAAAAATCTGTCCTTTGTTTTCCTGTACTGTAAGATCAGTTTCACTCAATTACGATCCTTTTTTTTCTCTTACAGTTTCTTTGTTCTGTCTAAAAACTCCCTTGCTAGAGGGAAAAAGACTGTTTGATGTTGGTAAATGTGTCACGATGCAAACAATTGGATTACTGCTGCTGCTGCCTCGTATTCAGGATTGACAATCATGCAGTGTTGGTTTATGTTGGAGAAAACACTTAAGCTTCCCTTAAAAGTTAGACTAACATTCTCTCCATTATGCAGCTAGTGTCCCTTGTGTTTTAAGAGATCAAATGATTAATCAGTATCATGGATTTCTCTGGGCTAGCCTGGCAGTCCTTTTGGCTGGAGCCCTGTAGACTGAAAAGTATCAGTCACTTGTTGCCTATCAGTGACTTGGAACAGTGGTAGAGATCTCTGGCCTGTTTTCCTAAAAAACCTGAGGTGGTGAAGGAGAAAGCAATATTGCATTTGACAGACCTTATAAAATGGATAGCCTTGGCAAGAATACAATGCCCACCGCAAGTCAGAGGAGACATACTCCTGTGTAACCTCTCTTCCCCTCATCCCTTCTTAGGATAATGTAATCATTTTTCTTTTAAAAAAGCTCGTTATGAGGATTGATTTCTCTCCTTGCTGGTATTTCAAGTTTTTTGGATTTTGTCTTGGGTTGTGGGGTTTGGGCTTTTGTGTCCTCACGGTGTACCTAAATGGTGAAAAAAAGTTGTGAACTATTGAAAAGATGGTGCTACTGACCCCAGACACTGTTCCATTTAGGCAGGTTTTGATTTGTTTAAAGGCCAATGTATTAGCTTGAATAAGAAAGTAGTATATAAACTGGTGTGGTGTTTGGGGATTATATTAGGTTCACAACTGCCAAGTGATGAGTCCATTACAGAGTAACTGGAGATGAAAAATTCTTATGCTATATGGATTACCAGTTTTAGTAGCCTACAGCATCCTCTACCTTGTGTTCAGGAAACATTCTGCTTTTTCTTAAAAAGAAAAAAATATCATATTTAATTGAGTTAGAAAACCTTTGTATGTTGGTTGTTGTCACGTACAACATGACATGCTATTTTACATGAACAGTTGCAAAGCATTAAGGTAGGTGTCCTGAGGATCCTACCCTTCTCCAATATAGTTTGGGATTTTATATTTTGGTGCTGAGATTTTGAAAGGATTTCCTCTATACTGTGGCTTCATTATAAGACCTATCAATTACACCTGTTATCAAGTGAGGCTGCTAGTCTAATTGTGTTAAATCAAAATTCCATACATTGAAGATAGTTTCTTCTCCTACCTTAAATACTCATGCTAATAAAAGCTCTGCTAGCACTGTTACTGCTCCTAAGATGACAGTTGTTGGGCCCAAAGGCAACTTCGGGTGTTTAGTTGTAACATCATGTCAGATGATTGTGTAAATGGAACCTCATCTGTTTCCCTTGAGGTGCTATCAGCCTTGGAAGTCTAGAATTTTAGTTTGATTTAAACATATCTGTTCATTCAGCAAATATTTTGTTCACAGGGATTTCAATTAATCTTTATTCTTGCGTAGCAGTGTGAAGTTGTATATTGCTGAGATGTAAAAATGACATATCTGCTGAAGAGCAGATGATGTTATATGTTCTACCATGCTCACAACTGGCTCTGATCACCCATAAGCCAGGTCCTTTTCTCCCTACCCTTTGGTAGATACAGCAGTCTTAAGAGGATGATGTTGTGGTTGGTTTGGTTTTAAGGTGCAATTATATGTGGTGACTATTTTTTGTGAGTCACGTTCCTGTTTAAAACCTCTTTTCTTTCTTTGTTTTGAACTGATAAAATGAAATTCTGTGGGAAGTAAGGACTTACCTATGATACATTATAAAGATGAAGTGTTTGTGCAAGATGGTATCTTAACCCTTCATGGTGTTTCCATTCATACTAGCTAAGTATACAGGACTAAGCCATGTATACTGACCTGTTTTCTGAACTTTTGATGTCTGGAAAGAATGGGCACCTATAAGAGAAAGATTATAACCACTAGATGATTTTCAAATAACTTGTTTTCTTTATATGTACATTATATACATTTCATACATTCATTCAGACACTGTATGTATACATTTAAGGAGAAAACATGATTTTTCCATATTTCTGTCTGCTTGAGCACTAATAAACCAGCATGTGCCATGATTTGATCATGCTTATATTTCAGTGACTAAATGTTATGAGGTTAAGCCAGCTTCGTACTTTCAGTTCAGTCCTGGAAGTTGCTAATTGCACAGCTAAAAGGTACAATGTAGGTCTTTTTTGCAGCTTACCCAGATTTGCTTATGTTGTATGACAACTGTGGCACTGAAAAGATAATTTTAAGTTTTAATATTAGAACACAATAGAAATTATAAAGTGAACTTCCAGGTTTTGAAACTTTCCACTTGGACATGCAAGGAGAACAAGTTTCTATTAGAAGAATTTGTGTTATCTACAGAAGTGTGATATGATGTTGAAGATACCTGGTTTTTGTTTTCAGCCTCTTGGCTAACTGAATTCCTCAAATAACCGACTTTTGAATGTGTTGTATTTACAGTATACTATGCTTTGCATTTTATTAGTACTTACCATTACAGTCTTGTATCTTATCTCAGAGGAAGAGAAGACTGTTTGGTTTGGACTTCTGCAAATGAAGTGACAAGAATTTGCAAGTCTGAAATATTCAGAGAGATTTTTTCAGTTAGAAATTTAAAATACTTGAACTTTGTGGTTCTGTAGCCATCTGTTTGCTAAACAATCTAGAAGTATGTGGTAAATAAGGGTGCTGATCAGTTTTACTGCTGTACAGAATTTATTTTAGATGAAATTGTGTTATCTCCAAAGCATATCCTAATTCTGTTATCAAACCCATATAAAACAGTGAAAGCACAGAGTTTTTTTCTGGTTTTGGTGAATATGTTATGTGAGTATGAAAATACTTATATTTTCTCATGTGTTTTTCTGTCCACTTTTGCTCCAAAAGTTATATTTCATGTTCATATCTAGGATTCCTTGAAAACAGTTTCTTCAGAGTATTTATCAACCAGACTGCCATTTATACAACTTAATGAAGGTTTTGATTTCCAATCAAAGGAGGGGGAAAACAGTAATTTACTCTTAGCTCTGAATATATAAAATGATGTATAGTTTTATAGTTGGAAACTTGCACAGATGCAATGACTAGAGAACAGACATGGAAAATGATGCACTAAATAGATATCTGTGGACTCCATTGACCAGTTGTCACTTTTTATCTCCATAGTATCATGATTTCACTACAAGTATTTAGGAATACAGAAGACATGGTCTCCCTATGAACCGGTTGGCTGGTGGCTAAAAATAGTTTGCATTTCACAATCTGGAATTCTGTTGTTACTGATGTAAGCAACAGTAGGATTTATCTACCTGTTTCGGACATAGTCAATATATTGCTCTAGAGTCTTCCAGAGAAGCGGTTAAGCACAACCAGCATGTAAAGCTGAGTTTTGAGTGTGGTTTAGTAATTTCCGGTAAGCACAAAATGCCAACATATGCAATGATTTTCCTACTGTATTTGAAAGGAATATATCACAGTTAATTGCCGGAGATTTAGACTTTGACCCTCACAAATTGAATTACTTGGGTTTGTTTCTGAATTCCTTTCCGTGTCAGTCTGGAAAATAATGTATGTTTTTGTTGCATACCTGAGATTTTATCTTTTTGTTTTGTTTTGTTGCAGTAATTTAAAATATAATTTCTTAGCTTTTCATCTTCCAAAAACCTAGCAGGAAATTCAAAACCTTTAATTTAATCCATTCATTGAAAGCAAAGAAACAAAAACCAAACAACAAACCAAACTGCTATGCCCTTAATAAAATAACTTGCATTACCATAATTAAAACAAGAATGTTAGAAGGATGTGTTCCAGGCAGAACAATTTGCTTTTCAGAATGAGTTGTGAAAAGCCAGCTGATACTTGTTAGCTCTGCTGCAACCTCTTTTCAGTTCTCCTAGAAACCTTCAGGTTATATAATCTTTCTCTTTTTCCTGCTCTTTTCAGAGTAATTCTGCAGTCCAGTGTTCAGAAAAATAAAACCTCTGAACCTAGCATTTCTGACAGTACAGACATTACTAAAAGAACTACCAGGTCTGCTGCAAAGAAAAAACATTTTAAAAAGGTGAGAGTTACCCTCTTTACAGATCCAGTAACTGTTCTCTAGGCATATACGTTGAGCTGGCATATCCATTGCTGACAGGAGCTTTTGCCACAGTTCAACTTCTCCTCCAAGCAATGGGAAATGAGAAACAATTTTATGGTTTATGTCATGTACTGAGAATATTTGGAACTTTAAATCTTAAGTCATTTGTTCATGTTGCTTAGTCTTTCAAGTTTGAGAGTTTTGTATTGTAATTCCTAATGTGAGTCAGAATTACTGAAAGTGAGGGATTTTGGTAACAAAAAAGCGCCTTTCTTTACCAAACCTCTGCTTGGAGTAAGAGGTGGAAAAGTTGTTCACAGTGTTAAGTCAATTATTAGTCAGTACGTGAAGTCAAAAGTAAGAGAAATTTGATGGATAACTAAAATGCAGTAGTAGTGGAGAGGTGAAGTGGATAAAATGCATGTGTATGCTGTTATAAGATTTTGTGCTAAGGGTACAACTGATAATCTGAACTCAACGTGTTCGGTAAAGCTCAATGAAATTTTAAATTCAAATCGATTTATACAAGACTGAAATTGCCTTTTGGCCCAGAAGCACGTGGCCACACTACTAGTATATTTCTTTGTGTGTGCAGCTATGGCAGCTCTCCAGGTCATTATCAAAGATGAGCCTGGGAGTGTAGCTTAACATAATTTCCAAGCAATTCCCAGTGCTTAAAATTGACCAGAATTTGTCTTATGCTTATAGTGAAAACCTTTTGAATGGGTCTGTCAGGTGCTGAAGAAACTTACTTTTGTTGAGGAGAGTAAAAGGTGGCAAATAACATCAGTAGTTATGTAGCTTGATTTATAAATATTGCTGAAAATTCCATGTTCTTGTGCAGCTTTTTCCCCACAGAGCATTTCTTCCCCCTTGACGGTAACAGAAATGTGAAAAATTCATTCTATCAGGCAACAGAAATAGTCATTAATAGTAGACTGCAGTAAATTCTAGTCAGAGAATTTTTAGCTGTGGCTGTATGTTTTGGTTCATATAACAGTATGTTAAAATATAATCTCTTTTTCCTGGAATGCAGATTTTACTAAAAATCTGAAGTATTTCTCAAGGCTTTGGTGTTTGGTTGGTTGGGTTTTTTCTCCGTTTTGCATCATTTTCACCATGTCAGTTTGGATCCAAACAGATTGATAGAATTCTGCCTGCTGTTTTTATTCTTCATGCCTCTCCCAGTTTTAAGCTCCTTGAAACTCTTGGTAGCTGTATACATGCACATGCATAATTGAACAGAGATTTTCAGTTTCTGGAAAACACACCCCCAAGTTGACCTTTGTGTTGTGTGAGATGAGAATATCTATCCTTAGGTAGGAATCAACATCCCTAAAATAGAGTTCATAGAAGATTTCAGTTATTTTGAAAGAAATCCTTTAGGTGTATTGCCAGATTGGTGACTGTGTGGACCAAAGAGCAGATTGATCTCAAACTTCATAAAGTACTTAATATTTTAATTGATTTTCTAAAACTTCTACCCCAAATATTTCATTCCACATACAGGTTCTTTCCTAATGACTTTTGAGGTCAAAGAATTTCAGTGACTTTATGCTTGGATCCAATAATCAAATTTGTCCTAAATAGTTATGTTGCAGTTCTGGAGTTCTTAAATATCTTGTCATCTGACAGGGCTAATTGGGTGCTGGTCCTTCTAGAGGGTTACTTCAGTCTGACTGTGCAATTTCATGGAATTAGAATGCAGTACTTTGTTGTTAATCTTGTAGGTGTCTTTTTATTTTTCCTGTAGCATTTGACAAAACCTTACTCATTTATTTTTTGAGCATCCCTTTTTTTTTTCTTCATCTCTTTTAAGTGTATTTAATTTCTTGAAGTCTGTGCGTTTTGCATTACCTCATAGTGCTCAAATTGATTCACCTATTCAAGATCAAGTGGATTGCAGAGTAGAGGAGAATAATTATTATTACAAAATTGGGATCGTGCCCATCATGTTGCCAAACACAACATCTGTGTTTGTCAAGACCTTGTTGCCTTCTTTGAACTTCCAGTGTTACTGTGTATACCCTTATTCTTTCATTTTCTTGTCATTTCTGTCTTCTGTTCCAACAGAAACATCTTGCAGTATTTCTACATTAATCTCATTTGTTGATGCCTTACGTTGTTTTAGTCAATTTTTACTGTAGATGAAGCAAATTTGTGACCATCCTAACACAATATAATCTGCAGAGCTGCGTAATTCATTTGCCATTTTGTCCTTCAGACTGTTGGGCACACTATCATGGAATGTCCCCAGAATGATTTTTTAGCCAAAACAGCCACTTACAGCTAATACACTCTATTCTGGCTTTGCAAACAGAGTTTAGGTAATTTCAATACTGTTCATAACATTCACTGAATTTCCTTCGCGTAACATCTCTAGATGTCAGCTGCCATCTATGAGAGACCAGTACTGGTGGACATAAAACATTATATCTTGTGATTGAAATAACACTGTTGTCAAACTGCAAGAAATCACGTTACTAGAGCACTATCAACAGTCTTTTTATGTGGATGCCTTTGTTTCTACACCTAAGATGTCCGTGTAAATTTGCCAGTTCATCTTTGTATTTTAACAAGGTGCATACACATACGCATACATATTGAATTATAGTAAGACTCAAATGAAACAGTCTTTTCCACGTTACCACGCACCACAGAATTAGGATTATGTATACAGTAAGTAATTGATTAGAAATTAAATCCTGAATGGTGAAAGAATTTTGGTAGGTCAAGGTGCTTAAGGGAATGCAGGTCAAGTTATTACAAAATAATAATTGGGAGTATGTGGGGAAACGTATGAAAACTGTATTGTATAGATTACTGCTTTTAAACAGAGAGGTATATCACAAAAACTAACAAAGAGGAATATGCTTCAAAAATCGTATATGCTTTTGCTTTGCTGGGAATTGTAAAGCAGCCTTCTGCACCCTTGTTCAAACACTGATAACTACCTGCAGCATTTTGGAGCTTCTCTATATGTGATCTAAATCTAGCTTTAAAAAAAATAGTGTTTCTTTGCTATTCTTTCTACTTTTCCTACAATCTGATACCTCAGAGGGAGAGAAAGAAAAGGAATGCTTTACAGCAAATACGCTTAATCAAATTATGGTACTTTCAATCCTCTGTTGCTTTTCTGTATGGAACGCCTCCTTTCTTCATACTCTGTGTAATCAGACCAGCCTATGCTTTCTTTATAACCAATATCGCTATGTTCTTAAATGCAGTGACTTTTATCTTCTGTTTTTTTCTTTGAAGTATTGTTTGCTCATTTTACCTTGCCAGAAATGTTTGCTTGAAATACATTGACTACATATTTAACTTTCTTCCTCAAATATGTTTTATTTCAGCAGCCAGTCCATCTCAAGGACTAGAACAGTATTGCGTTAAATTTCGAATAAGCAACCAGCGTTGGAGAGGATATTCAGGAATGAAGGGGATGTGACCTCTAGAGGGGACTCGATGTTATTCAGGGAAGATTACTATGGCTCCATTTTTCAGAAAAAGTGAAACAGAAGAATCAGTTCCGTACTTGCAGAATAAAATGAACGTCAGCATGCTTGGTAGACATTTTTCTAATGTGCTAACACTTCCCCATACAAAACCAACAAAAGCTGTGTACGTTTAGACTCAGGTGTAAATACTTATGCTCTCTATTATAAAGAGGGTTTGCTAGTATGTATGATGCATGTGTATAAATTGTGATGGCAATCACTTAGCTGCTGACCACCAGAAATGAAAAGATGGTGGGAGCTTTTAAGTATATAAATCTGTGTTGTTCATTCAGACTGGTCTCAAGTCCCTACTTGAGACTGAAAATCAACCACAAAAGCATTTTTCCTATAGTATTGGTACTCTCCTGTGTTAATTGGCTATTCTTTATTATTTTCTATGAAGTTTTTTATGAAGCTGCAGTATTGAGTACATAAAGTAAATATTGTCCACCAAAGAGTGCTTTATTTTCAAAGGTTGTGTGGTTTGATTATTTTGAAAAAGCTAACTATAAGTAATTAACTTGTTTTTAATAGTAATAGATTTTCAGTTGTTCACAACCAATGGCTCTTTTAACTAGTTGTAATTGCTTTAAACCTGATATGATTTTAAAGGGGAGGAAAGACAGCATACCATTTAAAGCAGTGCTGTCATATTGAAATATCATTACTGTTTCTTCTCTTCAAGTCTTCTAGGTGAAACTTTAGATTAACGTATCTAAAAGGCTGGAATTTTTCCCAGGTTTTATGAGTACACTTAACATGTGGGTGTCACTGTTTTTTAGCTTTGAGACACTTAATGAGTGCAGCACACAAAAAAGGGAAAATAAGGTTGCTGTTCACTGAGATTAGTAGTGGAACTCAGGGGTAGGTATAGCTTTTAACATCAAATTAACACTTTAAAAACTACAGCTTACCTCTGCTAAAAAGCAGTGTAATTTTTAGAGGAATATGTCTCAGACTGAAATTTTCATCTACTACAAGCATTTCTTCCCCACCACTTTTCACATTATGAAAGCTCAAAGCTGACTTTGCAGTGATGTACCTTTGTCTGCCAACTGAAGTTTATAGCTGCATATCTTTCAGATGAGGACTGTTACCACATAGCCTTAAATATGATAGTTATCTGTTGATTTAGTGACTCTTACAGTAGAAGGTAGAAGAAATTGGGAGATCTGAAATGTTAGCAATGGAATGACTGAAGTTTTTAAAGATACAGATTACTTCTGCAAGGAGGGGAGAATTTTCTTTTTATGAATGTAAATGGGCACGTTCAGTGAGTTGTTTCAATCTTACATCCTTTAAAATTAAGCTTTCTGTTAGGCTGGTGATTTTTGAATGCCAGTATGGAGAACCACACATTTTCTGGCAAGAGCATCATGATTCAGACAGGAAGTGGGATGTGAAGTGTAAGCTTACTGTTAGCATCCATGAGTTTGGATTGCCAAAATTTGCAAATATGAATACAAAGAAAATAGAAGGGGCTTGTATGGTGCAAAATAAAGGACCGTTGAGGCTCAGACCCCAAATTCTTTTTGTTTTCCTCTTAACCTTCACACTCACCACCATTTTCTTCCAGGTGAAAAAGCACCTAAAAGAGAGGGACAGAATTCACCCTGATACAGTGATTAAAATTTCCTGTCTTGTCTTGGTTTTGTTTTTTGTTTAAGCCACTTGCCCAAAAGCTGAAGTACAGGTAACCACAATAGTAGGTCTATTGTGCAAATATGAATCTGTGTTTATTTTTGAAGAAAATTCTTATCTTGGAAAGCAGAAGGGATGCAAGTAGTGAGACTGTTGTCCAAAAAGTACATTTGTTGCCCAGTGTGCAGTGAACCAGTTCTGACACACAGGGGAGATACTGCTTTTTATTCAGGCCTGGGTGCTTGGTGGATTTCCACAAATCAGGCATACCCTATGCTGGTTTCCTGGTTATATTTATAAACAAAAGTGAAAGGTAGTACATGCCCAGTTACAATGACTGATTAGTAATTTACATACAATTATAGTATCTGCTGTGTCATTCTCTTCAGTCACTGTGCCTGCGTGGAGGAAGGGTTTTCACCTGGGTCCTTTTGACATCTCTGTATGTGTTTTAGTCTTATAATGAAGACAGTTAAGAACACCTGGACTTGGGTTTTCACTGTCAAGTTGCCATTGTTTGTAGAAACATCTTGATTAGATATTCATTTAAGGTCTTAAGTGTCCCAGGAAGACCAAATAATCAGGCTACAGATGTTCCTTCAAACAATTCACTTTGATCCACTCCTTAGCAACTATCTACAATCATCCTTAACTATAAAGTCAGTACAAAGAAGCTTGATTAACTACAGAGCTGTGGTTAAATTTAAATTCAATGGCAGATATCAAAGGTGAGAGGGTAAGAGTCAAAGCAAGAAAGATGTAGTAATATTTATTGTGTTTGGCTTTGCCCTTCTCTCAGCTGAGCTTCCTCTTTTAGTGTCTTTGTTTTTAACCTAAAAATGATCAGTCTATTGCACACTCCTTCCAAATACCAAATTGGAGTTTGCCCTTTTACAGTAACCAGCAGAGCCATTAGCACTTTCACGTTCATCAGAAGTAAATTTGCATAAAACAAATGCACAAACACACAATAGCAACTGTAGCTAAACCAAAACTGTATGTTTGGCATCAACGTGTTTCAGGATACCCCTTCCACTACCCAGTATCTTAGTGAGAAACACATAGATGTCATTGAACTCTCCAGACAGCCTTACATGGAAAATTAACTCATTACCTCATTTTGTCCCATCTAATTTTCTTGCTTAGTTTGTTCTTCTGAATTTTTAGTACTTTGTCTAGCTTTTTTCTTATGCCATACCAAAGCTGTCTTAAGTACAAGAATGAAGAGTGGGCATGGGTAGGGATGGTTTCTTAATCTTTTTTGAACTGTGAAGTATTAAGTGCCAAAATGGAATATGTGGTGGCAGCTGCATCACCATTGTTCTGCAGAGCAGCTGAAGGTAGTTATTTCTGCTGTCATCAGTTGGGAGTTTTTCCTTAGAAATTCTTTCCCTTCTTTAAAATACATGACAGATGGATTCTCCTTTGATCTCTTCTTCAAAAGTATGCAGCATACTCAAAAGCTGTAGTATCTTGGGTCAAATCCCAATTTGGGCAATCCCAAGCACAGATATAGGTTGGGCAGAGAATGGATTGAGAGCAGCCCTGAGAAGAAGGACTTGCAGGTGTTGGTGGGCGAGAACCTCATCATAAGCTGGCAATATGCAGCCCAGAAAGCCAACTGCATCCTGGCTGCATCAAAAGAAGCGTGGCCAGCAGGTCAAGAGAGGTGATTCTGCCCCTCTACTCTGCTCTGGTAAGACCTCACCTGGAGTACTGTGTCCAGCTCTGGAGTCCCCAACATAAGAAGGACATGGACCTGTTGGAACAGGTCCAGAGGAGCACCACAAAGATGATCAGAGGGCCGGAGCACCTCTCCTGTGAAGACAGGCTGAGAGAGTTGGGGTTGTTCAGCCTGGAGAAGAGAAGGCTCCAGGGAGACCTTATAGCAGTCTTCCAGTACCTGAAGGGGGCCTACAGGAGAGATGGGGAGGGACTCTTTATCAGGAATTGTAGTGATAGTATGAGGGATAATGGTTTTAAACTGAAAGAGGGGAGATTTAGATGAGATATTAGGAAGAAATTCTTTACTGTGAGGATGGTGAGACACTGGAACAGGTTGCCCAGAGAAGTTGTGGATGCCCCATCCCTGGAAGTGTTCAAGGCCAGGCTGGATGGGGCTTTGAGCAACCTGCTCTAGTGGGAGGTGTCCCTGCCCAGGGCAGGGGGTTGGAACTAGATGATCTTTAAGGTCCCTTCCAACCCAAACCATTCTATGGTTCTAAATTGATAGCTTCCATTACAGCATCAATAACTTAATTCAAATGTTAACCCAGACCTTGTCTTTTTGCCCCAATATGACAATAGAGGAAGTGCTGCTGATTTAAAAAAAAAAAAAAAATAATAATTTGTAGAAACTCATGCATTAAAATGGAAAAAAAAAGAAAAATGTGGTTTCACCAGTTTGTTGCACTGCAGTTTTTGTATTCATGGTTTGCAGACTGTTTGTCCTGCATAAATTCATGTACAGACTATCAAGATCTAAAATTTCTTGATTAATCAGTACTGTTCATCCTGATTACTTTTAAATTGTATATTTCTAATCATATTTTTTTAACTTGGATTGACAGAATGGGAGTTTATTTTGCTGAAGGTATTTTTAAGATAAAGCTTCATATTATCTTGTAATACTATGTAGTTCAATAAGCGTTTGTGTCTCATTTAAAAATACTGCATATTGTATTTGATTTTATACAAAATATTGAATAGTGAGAAATCTCAACATGAATTGTGTAAAATTAAATTAATAATCAGATGTTTGTTTTCTTACTTTTATTTCCAGTTTTCTTAAAAAATTTAGCACAAAACCATCATATCTGTACCACACTGACTCATATGTGCTCTGAAAAATAATGCAAAAATCTCAGCTGCCTGAAAACCTTTAATTAAGCACAAATCCTGAAAACATATACTTTTCAGATTTCAAAAATAGAGAACTTCTGGCTCTGTATCTCAGGGGACTCACTTTGGAAAACAACAGTAATTGAATTTGAATTGTTGGGATACTGTTACCCAGTAAAAAACACAGATAGGGTTATGGTTAATTTGTTTCTTTCCTCTATGACTATATAGTACTCATTTTTGGAAACAGGCATCATATTCAATACGATACACTTCGACACCATGAAAGTGAAGGTTTCTCAAAAGTATTTTCAGGAACACTTCTTTTTGCGTAAGAGCTGATGGTGGTCTAAAAAAAAAAAAAAATCCAAATATAAAGTCTTTTAAAAAAAAAAATCCAAACACAACAGCAAAAAGTACTGATCAACTCAAATACTTCTATTCAAAAATGTTCTTCCGAAAACATCATGCTTCTAGAACTGAATCTCTACTCGGTGCTCACACAGGTGACATTTGTCCTGGTGTCTTGCTTCTAGAAGCTTTTTGTCCATCTCCTCCACACCAACATCATCTCTGTTTTTGAGTGATGTATTATTTAATGTTGGTTTATTTGTATTTCCTCTCCCTTATTTGAAGGGTTCCTTCCCTTCCTCCTACTCTCAGACCTTTTCCAGCCTATGGTCCTCTTTCACTTCAGTGGAAGCTTCATTGAAAAGGTTACTAGTTTTTACTTTTCCCACAGTAGCTTCCAAGGTTCAGAGCCTTTGCTAAAGCCAGGAAAATCTCTGAGCATTCAATCCATAAGTAACAGAAATATAACCAAACCACAACCAAGCACAGAATTCTTGAATTATAGTGTGTCAACTTAGTTTTTCTCTTGTCAGAAGAGAATAAATCTGTATCTTGTTGCTATTTTTACCTTTTGGCAAAGCTATCCTGCTAATTCAATTACATTATGCAAAACAGTATCTTTCATTCAAATAGTAACTAGTGTACAAACCTAGACAGAGGAACTACCATTGCTAAAAGCAGACAGCAGCTTATTGAGTCCTGTTAACTAGCTGTGAAATATTGTACAGACAACAGAACATAGGATATGGATATTCACACTAGCTACGCAAGAGAGCAAAAACTTTATTCAATTAATGTCTCATTAAGTCATTCATCTCAAACATAACGCTGCCATTAAATGTGATGCAATATCTAAAGCTGCTCTGAGGACACAGCTATCTGCAACTTTTGTTGCATCACATCTTCAAAAAGGCCTGTTTGCAGACTAATAAAACCCAGCTGAAGATTTAATGTATTTCACATTAAATTCTAATAGAGACAAAGTGTTACTTCTTCCAAAGACTGAAGGTTTTCCCTGTTCCAAACTGTTCAGTAGTTGCCCAGCATATGTTAAAGAGAAAAGCTCTTAATTCCATGCCAGTTACTCAGTGACTGAAATGTACTTTTTCTGCAAAGATAACCATGTTTCGCATTCAGTTGTTGATCCAGTGACAATGAGTCAGTGTTACATTACTTTCAACACTGCACATATATATGTGTGTATATATATATATATATACTTTTAGGTGGATGTGGGTGTATATGCACGTGCCTGCAACAGCTCTGAAGGCAAAAAAAAATGGCTTGAATATTGTGTAAGAATAATCTTAATGACAGAGGTCTACAGATATTTTTTTTTTCAGGTCTCTGAATTACAGGAAACTTTTTTTTTTAGGAATTTTAGGAAAGCAAACTTCCAGCTCTTCATGGAGTTAGTTAGTCAGTCAATATGATCCCCTGGGAAGCTGCCCTCAGGGACAAAGGAGCAGAATAGAGCTGGCAGATCTTTAGGGACTCTTTTCACACAGTGCAAGATATCTTGATCCCCAGATGTAAGAAATCATGAAAGGAAAGCAAGAGACTGGCATGGCTGAGTTGAGACCCAGTGGTCAAACTAGAGGGCAAGAAGGAAATGCACAGGCAGTGGAAGCAGGGACAGGTATCCTGGGAAGAGCATAGGGATGCTGCCCAGTTGTGTAAGGACGGGGTCAGGAAGGTCAAGGCACAGCTGCAGCTGAAGTTGGCAAGGGATGCAAACAATAAGAAGGGCCTCTACAGGTATGTCAGCCAGAAAAGGAAGGTCAAAGAAAGTGTACTCCCCCAATGAGCAAGACTGGCAAACTGGTAACAACAGACAAGGAGAAGGCTGAGATTCTCAACAACTTTTTTGCCTCAGTCTTCACTGGCAACCTCTCTACCCACACTGCTTCAGTGGATAGACAGCTAGACAGGGACTGGGGGATCAAAGTCCCTCCCACTGTAAGATCGGGTCTGTGACCACCTGAGGAACCTGAACATACGGAAGTCTACAGGACCTGACGAGATGCATCCCAGAGTCCTGAGGGAATTGGCTGATGTAGTTGCCCAGATGCTCTCCATGATATTAGAGAAGTCATGGCAGTCAGATGAAGTTCCTGATGAGTGGAAAAACGGAAACATTGCACCCATTTTTAAAAAAGGTAGAAAGGAGAACCCTGGGCACTACCAGCCTGTCAGCCCCTCCATGCCTGGGAAGATCATGGAAGAGGTCCTCCTAGAAGGTATGCTAAGGTACATGGAGGACAGGGAGGTGATTCAAGACAGCCAGCATGGCTTCACCAAGGGCAAGCCCTGCCTAACCAACCTCATGGCCTTTTATGATGGAGTAACTACATCAGTGGACAAGGAATGTCATCTATCTGGATTTCTCTAAGGCCTTCAACATGGTCCTTCACATCCTTCTCTCTAAATTGGAGAGATACAGATTTGATGGGTGGACTGTTCAGTGGATGAAAAATTGGTTGGATGGTCAGGTCCAGAGGGTAGTGGTCAACAGCTCAATATCCAGATGGAAATCAGTGATGAGTGGTGTCCCTCAGGGGTCCATATTGAAACCAGTACTGTTTAATACCTTAATCAATGATGTAGACAGTGGGATGGAGTGCACCCTCAGCAACTTTGCTGACAACACCAAGCTGAGTGGTGCAGTTCACATGCCTGAGAGACAGGATGCCATCCAGAGGGGCCTGGACAAGCTCAAGAAGCGGGCCCACATGAACCTCATGAGGTTCAACAAGGCCAAGTGCATGGTCCTGCACCTGGGTCAGGGCAACTTCCAGCATCAATACAGGCTGTGGAATGAAGGGATTTGGAGCAGCCCTACAGAGAAGACTGGGGTGTACTAGTGGATGAAAAACCGGACATGAGCCAGCAATGCATTCTTGCAGATTGGCCCAGAAAGCCAACCATTTCCTGGCCTGTATCAAAAACAAGTGTAGCCAGCAGGCCAAGGTGGGCGATTCTGCCCTTCACTCTGCTCTAGTGAGACCCCACCTGGAGTAGTGTCCAGCTCTGGAGCCCTCAGCACAGGAAAGACATGGGCCTGTTGGAGAAAGTCCAGAGGAGGGCCACAAAAATGATCAGAGGGATGGAACAGGGATGAGGACAGGCTGAGAGAGTTGGTGTTGCTCAGCCCAGAGAAGGCTCCAAGGAGACCTTGTGGCCCTTCTGTACTTAAAGGGGGCTTACAGGAAAAGAGCAAGACAGACTTTTTTAGCAGGGTGTGTTGCAATAGGTAATGGTTCTAAACTAAAAGGGGTAATGGTAACTACAAGAGGACAGATTTAGACTGGATATAAAGAAGAAATTTTTTATAATGAGGGAGGTGAAACACTGGAACAGGTTGCCCAGAGACCCATCCCTGGAAACGTTCAAGGTCATGTTGGATGGGGCTCTGAGCAACCTGATGTAGTTGAAGATGTCCCTGCTCATTGCAGGGGAGGTTGGACTAGATGACCTTTAAAGGTCCCTTTGAACCCAAACTATTCTATGATTCTATGATTTTGGGTTTGGGGCAAAAGGCTGCACTTGCTCCCCAACCCTGTTTTCACATCAACAAGTGTAACCAGAGCTGAAAGCTCATCGCCCACGGGCTCAATTGCCTAATATTCCTATTTATTAACTGAAGTTTTTTCCAGGGCTTTTTACTTCTAAGTCTCTTTAGTTATTCTTCAGTATTCTTATGTTAAGCACAGACATTCCTTTCCTCTTTCATTTAAAGTCACTTTCATAGGAATATACTCTTACAATCCTATACCATGTTATGACAAAAATTCAATTCAACACTATCATATACAAATGACAGTTGTGGAGAGAGATGAATTCCTTTCTTTGCAAACTTACTGTGATTTACTATATCTAAAACTCAAAGCTGAAATGGAGTAGTTTTTCCTAGGCCACTCACAACCGTAATCCAAACAGCAAAGTACCTTCTAGTAGTGCATTACAGGGTAACATGACTAAGATCTGCAACAGAATTTAATCTCTTCCTTGATACATGCCATGTTTTGCTACTGTTTGTGTATATATGCTCCCATCTGCTTTACATGAAGGAGTGAAGCTCTTAGTACAGCTAAACCAGGAATGACTGTTAGCAGTACACATGTGCTTAACAGATACAGTTATTTTGGTACCTTAAATATGACAGATAACTGAGATTTAGTTAGTTCTCTTTTCACAGCTAGGCAAAGGAATCTGATCTCTGTCATCACTTAAAATTAGTAATTTCTTCTCTATACTTAGATACTATCAACCAGAGAAACCCTTAAGTCATATTCAAGTCTGACAAACTGTAAAAGAAAATTGTAACACCTAGCTGCTCTAAGACACTTTTGATTTGATGAGCAGTAACCAACTGTATTTAATCTCATTCTCACAAAGTTTTGGGTTGGGTAGGTTGTGGTTTTTGTTTGGTTGAGGGGTGTGTGTGTGTTTGCTTTGGGTTTTTTTTTTTGTTTGGGTGTGGGCTTGTTTGTTTGTTTGTTTTGTGTGGTTGTTTTGGTCTTTTTTTCATTAAACAGTCTTAAAACCAGCCCACTTGGGTTTTTTTTTAGACTAGGAGTTTTTAAACAAGCTGCTGACCAAATGCTCATTATACAGATACACTTTGACATGTCCTTTAAAACATTCCCCAAAGAACCTATTTGCCATTCTGTTTTGAAAAACAGATCAAAGCTAGAGGAGCAAACAGTAACTTTGCAGCATCAGGAACCACGCTGAAAAACAAAACAATCCTTTCAGCCTTCCCAGAGAACAGTCAGAACTGAACCAAGTGCATTACACCAGATTCCGCCCACTGGCATAACAAGGTTTCAAATTTCTAGTAGAAAAAGGAAGGGTGTCTTTTAAGTATTTCACTGCTTTCTTTAGCAAAACCAGGTGCTAGTAAAAGAAGAGGCTACATCTCCAAAACATGATGGAAAACAGACTTTGAGACTTGCAAAGCAGCTTTCCACACCTATACATACACCCATCCCTGCAAGCAAAAACATAAATAAAATTTCAGACACGTTCTTCCCTGTCTGATGGGATAGGATGGGAAGAACAAGTGAAAAAATTCCAAGACCCACATAGAAAAAATCACTTCTGTTCTATAATCATGAAATTGCCATTTTTGGCAGAAACACCCAAACACCTATTGAAAGAGTAGTAGCAGTGATTTCAAGTAGTAGCTTGCTCCTAAAAGGTGCTCCTAAATCACGTTTACGTGATTTACTCAAAAAGAAGCAGCAGCACGTGTTCCTCTAACACCAACATTTTGTTGGCTTTTGTACATTCTTTCTACTACAGGTTGTCAGAGTATCTCTATGCCACTAAAATGAGCTCCTTGTGGCATTCCAAACTCAGACGAATTGTCATACGAGTAAATAAAAGATGTAAGAAATGTCCTCTCAGTAGCACTACTTTGCAGACTATCTGTTTGGAGCATATAGAAAAGAGTCAGTAGTTTTTCTAGGATGATTATATCCTACTTGGGTAAAGCCTTACCACTGAGATAAGAGTTACTTTAAGTTTCTGAATACTCTTTGAGCTTACTCTGAAGCAAACCTTTTTTGTCTTCAAGTCTCATCCACTTCTTGCTCTCAAAGAAACTGCTTAGAAGTGATAAAAAACAACAGGAGAACAGGAAAAGAAGAAAGGTTTATATTCATCTGCTTTCCCAGTAAATTGAAAGAATGAAGTTGAGCAGGCATTTGAAGATTCCTTTGAGGCCAACAGCTACTTCTAAAATGTCCAGTGGGGTTGTCCTCGCATTTCTTTCTTTCATCACTTCCTTGTTTCTCTCAGATCCCTGAGAATGGCTCCAAGTGTCCCATTTGACAGGGAACAAGTTAGGGTATCTGGCTCAAGTGAGGAAGTATGTTAAAGCTGCAAGGAAAGGACATCCCACCTCATCCCCAATGTCACACAAACTTCTTGGTAAGGCATGAAACATTTTAGTTTGTAGTTTCTCCTGCTAAAATTAAAAGCTTCCTTAGCAGTTGAGTTCTCTCTTTTACTTCACCTTCGACATCTTCAAAGTAGTTGCAGATTATATCTTGTTACTGAAGCAAGACTTATGGTTAGCTATCAATTATAAGCATCTGTGCTGCCTTAAAGATCACTTGTGTTTAGAAAGATGTTCATTGTTTTGGGTGAGTAAGGTCTACAAACAGTAGGTTTGGATTTTGTGTTTCTTTCCACACTACATTCAAAAAGCAAAAGCTTCAATCTGCTACTCTGACTTGTGACAATAATACCTCACACCCAAATCAATGAGCACTTGTCAAACTCTATAAAGAACTGTAACTTTTGACTGTGTAAAATATACACTTCACTCAAAGGAGCAGGGAAAGCAGCTTTCAAATATACAGTGAAATAGGGTCCCAACTGCAGACCATGTTGTACAGTTTACTTTTCACCATAGTGTCGAGGATAACTTGATATAATCTCTATATACACATTTTTAAACACTGTGTTGAACTTCATCTGAAGCCTTGTAATGAAGTACTGTAACCCCTCACACAGTTTTCACAAAAAGAGGAGGCAGACACCAGGACCTCTGAAAGGATCCCAGTCCACTGCTATCTCCAGAACCCAACAGCATTAGCAGATGGCTGCTATCATTCCACACCAAACAGCTTTTCCAGTAGAAACAGACTTTCTTTACCCACACCAGCATAAAACTGGTCTCTTCACAGCTACACCAAAGCCAGTTTGAGGTAACACCATTCACAACAGTTCCTCAAGCTAAAGCTGGAAAATCCTCAGGGTCATCAGGATCTGGAGCAACAAGCTGCACCTATAAAGTAAGAAAGGAAGTTTTATAAAACTGAATGTATTTCAAAAGCATCTGACAGCTATGTATACGTATTTTACCCCTGAAAAGGGTTTTTTCTTCTATTACAGTTAAATGCTTTGTACCCATCACTATCACAGAAATGCAAAGCATTTATCTCAGAAGTTATAACTACTATAATTTCTTCAGTATTTATCCAGTGAATGTATTTATATTGCTGATGTACTGCCTGGGGAGGACCAGAAGATCACAAGTTCTGCAGCACTAAAGTGATGGAAAAAAAAAAAAAAAGTAAAGCAATCTCACCCAAAATACTGTCTGGTTTTAGAAGTAATTATCCTTTAACCATTCTAAGGCTACTGCACATATTGGATTACAGTTTTAAACTCTATATTCTGTTATTATACAGAGCCTTTTTCATTCAGATGAAACAAATGCATTAAATCACTTCCATATCATTCTGTAAGTTCCCAACCTTAAAGTATTTTACTTACACTAGACAAAGATAAACTGAGACCTTCAGTCAGTATGAAAAATAAACATGTCATTTTTCAGTGTGCAAATGCTTTTTCTTTTTAAGAGAAAAAGGCAGAGGAAGTTTTTTTTAATGGTTATATTGAACATTCGTATCATTCTGTACAATGCTGTACAAATTCATTCTGTCATCTGCAGGATTCCAGTTTGATGATCTCACTCTCAGTAATCAAAGTACTATTACTGTACCATATTGAATTTTTTTTTGGTAAGCGATACAAGCCTTAAGTCATTTTAATTAATTCCCAATTTGTATCAAAACTCACTACAGAAACAAATCTTCATTGCATTCTTTCCTCTAGTTACCATTACAGCTACTAGTAATCAGACCTTTTGAAATTTATGTGTTAAGAGTTGTGAGCCTGAGCTGGTATTTAATTTTGAGTAGCATGATATGGATCAGGAACTCAAAATAACCAGGCCAACATACTATGAGGCAGAAATCAGAAACAAAGTCTGTCACTACAGATACCAGTAATTCCACACAAAAAAGGGGCAGGACACACAAACATACCAGTAACTGAAAAAAATCTTCAAGCAAACAACAATAAAAAACATAAAAACCATTACCACTACTTCTGGTTGAGGTCCTGTTTCCTCAGCTTGTTTGCCATGACCACGACCACCTTGGGCTCCTCTTGATCCACCACCAGGGCGAGGAAGACTCCCAAAATTAATATCCAGCTGAGATGTTATGTCATTCACTGGTCTTCGAAAGACATGAGAATCATCTTCAAATTCTTTTTGCAACTAAAAAGAAGATCTGGTTAAAGCCTATAGCTTCCATGTACAGCATTCTCGCCTCCCTGACACATTTTTATATTACAGACTAATAAGCAGATAAATCAAGATGACATTCAGAATAATGGCCTGAATTAGGCCTTAACTTGCACAGGGTTTTGCAAGGCAATTGTAGCTTCCCTGCTAGTTAGGATAATTCTTTGTTGGATCAGAGAATCCTGGCAACAACTATCTTCTGTATTAGACCTATAACACCAAAGAGGTTTTTCAGAAATAGCACCTACAAGGTTTTCTAAGGGACTAGAGAATCAGGCTTAAGCTACTTACTCCTACTACTTAATTAGGTTCAAGTGATGGTTAAAAGGCCCCAGTAAAGTACAGTATTTGGCTACTAACCAATATATTAGTCTATTTGTCTGCACCTGACTGCACAAGTCACAGGCGATAGGACAAGAGGAAATGGCCTCAAGTTGCACCAGGGGAGGTTTAAGATTGAATATTAGGAAAAATCTTTACACTAAAAGGGTTATTAAGCATTGGAATGGGCTGCCCAGGGAAGCAGTTGAGGCACCATCCCTGGAGGTATTCAAAAGACAGGTTGACATAGTGCTTAGAGACATGGTTTAGTGATGTGTTTTTTTGTTTTTGTCAGAGTTAGGTTGATGGTTGGACTAGATGATCTTAAAGGTCCCTTCCAACGTAGACAATCCTATGACCTATGAAATTACTGCTGTTTTAACTTGGTGTTAGATCATGGATGTAAGAATATTTCCCACCACAATTTTAATGTGCACTGTAGTAATGATAATATATATGTAAACTGATCCCATATAGTAACTTATATCACATATAGACACTTATTTTATTCAGTATCTACTACAGAGATTCGATTTGTCCATGTTATACAGTTCCAGTACCTCCTATTCTATGTTCATTTTGACAAAGTCCCTTGAGCGTGTCAGCCAAGAAACTTTACAGGCAAAAGAACAGAAATTTCCATGCACTATTCACACACTTGCATACTCTCTTCAAAGCTTGTGGAAAATATTCTCCCCACCCCTACCACCATCTCCCTCAGAGAAGGAATAGAGGATAATGGCAACTGTGGCCATCAGAAGCCATGCAAAAAAGGCCACTTTGGTATTAGTGCCTGTCCCTAAAAGGGCTCAATGACCTAAAGTGATTAAGGCTTAAAAAGTTGGAAGTTTTGATGTTAATAGTATAACTAGACAAAGGATAATAAGTGTATTCATATGTGTATGCAGATCTTAGTGATCAAAATTCCTTTATGCTATACTATAAGTATATTCACATACTTCTGTGACTACCCAAAATCTGAAATATAAGCAGGCACAAATCTGTGAAAGAAGCCTCCCTTCTCTCGCCAATTATATCAATAAACTAGAAGTTCTCCCTGAAATGTCAGCCCCAGTGATATGGTGGATAAAAGTTAGAGAAAAGGGGGAAGAAAAAGCACGTTACTATAAAACAAGCTCTCCAGAATTAATTCTAAGAAGCAGGACCATAAAACTGGAAAAAAAATATTTATGTATTTTAAGCACACAATGAAAGCTGGGATCCATCACAGATGAGAAACAGGACATTTAGCATCCAGACTAGCAGATGCTAAGACCCGAGTTTAATATACATATGCAAGTATATACTAGCAAGCGAGCTAAACAGGATTCAAAGTTAGGATAAGAAGCATTTAATAAACCAAGTTTCTCTAGCAGCATTACCAGAGACCTACATAGGTGGCAGCAGCAAGGACACAGGTTTTATATAGTCAAGACTTAGCCATAAGGCAGAACTACTTGCTGTATTATGTATTTGCATACAAAATAGGCGTGATGATCTGAGAGAAGAAAATGAACAGACGGTTAAGTTTAAAGCAAGTTTTGGGGCACATATATGATTACAGTAACAAAGCTTAGATACTGATTTCTAGTCTGTTCAGATTATACTAAAACTAGTAGAAAAAAAATGGAGACAGTTTCCTAACTCTGGGCATAAAGCAGAGTTTACAGAATTCCTGAGGCAATGCTTACATCATCGCTGTATTTTGACTTGTGAATCACCACTGCTTTGGAGGGGACAGTGGATTCTGGCTTCCGGATGTTGAATTCAAGCTTTGGTCGATTCTGTTGCTGAAGATTTTTCCACTCATCTAATGTCATTTCTTGAACTACTTCCATAGGCTCTCCTTCAGCAATTCTAAAGGTTTATAGTTGTAAAGTAAAAACCATTAGCTTGCAACATGCCAGGATGAACAAGAGCACTAACCTCTGAAATAAGGATACTAAACAAAACATTTGTAATGTTTGTCACCAAATTACTATCCTCAGTTTCTCCTATTCCCCACAGTAACTTGATGTGCAAGTTTTTCACTAACGCAAGATGGAAAATATACTTACGGCCTGTTGGAAATCAGTCCTACGAACAAATGCTATCTCCAGCCTCCTGCAGCAAGTTCTGGTATTTATCCAGTCTCACTGTAAGTTCAAGCACTTCGGATTCTAGGCAAAACCAGCCTGTCTTTTCATCTGGCACATACTCAACCCTATTGTTTAATACTGAATCGACTCCTAGCAAATATAGCCATAGTAAAAAAAAAAGCATACCAAGCAGTTTTAAAAACCCCAATTTCATGTTTTTATTGACTTGTACTGCAGGATGACAATGAGATGGATTCGTGTTTCAGTGCAGCTTTCAATCATCAAAAAGACACAATGATCACACCATGGGGTCTAGGTAATTATTAAAATTTCCTTTGTTAATTTCACAAGATGCTTCTTTGGTTTCTTTTGTAGATGTAGTAGCGCACAAGGAAAGACTACTTATCACCTGGCAAAACCAGATTAATCCTAGTCCAGTTTTAATGTGTCACAAAGTACAATAATGATGATATGTTCAAGGAAAACAGATGGAATATGTCAGTCTGCCTTGCATATTTTTGAACTGTAAAGACAGAATCTAAGGCTTTATGTCTGTATTCATAAGATACATAAGACAAAACTAAAGACTCTTCTCCATTCACCACTGCTTGACTCCTCTTCTCTCACTTTTCTGATGCTGACCAAGACTTATTTGCGCAGGACCAGCAGCTATTACAGTACACTACAGGTGTACCTTTTAATGATATTTGCAGATACCTGTTCCCTACTACGCAGCATCACATTCAGGGAGCATAACTCACTTCATCATCATAATTGTCTGTTGCAGAAACAAGTCAAATAGCATGAACTACAGGATAACCTTCACTGACTACTCCCAGAAACCTGAGAAACCATTTCTCCCTTCTTCCATGCAAAACTGTTGGAATAGCACAGTTGGTTAAGTATTTCCCTAACGTTGATTTTTCCAGAAAACCCTTTCATTTGATCCCTTCTGGTGGGAGTACTATGGATTTGTCTTTCCTCACTCAATTGCAGTTCCAAGTCATCTTCTGAGAGAATATGATGAATTTTCCAATATAAATATACAATTAATTAGATGCAATTTGGAAATGTATTTTATCATGGAAAGATGCAGAGTCAAATGACAATCAGTGAACTGTGCATTTTGTTTTTTAAGTAGTACATGCACCCCAACAGAACACACACATTTGTTTGGGAGTGCTCCATACATTTAGAACTAGCCTATATAGGAATAGGCCTGCTCCCTCTTCCTACTTGATCTTGCATAGAACCATTCTATTTCTTGCCAGTCAAAATTACAGAATATTTTCCTGAAGCATCTCATATGTGACAGACAGAAGCAGAACTGAACAGTAAGAGAGCCTTAATTTTGGTCAGGATGAACATGGTTTTAAATGCACTTTGCAGAAAAAGTAAATAAAAAATATGCAAGTCCTGTACTATATGCCTACCCTCTGACACGTCTTCACACCCTGCTATTTTGAAAACGCCAGCTATATCAACCAGAAGTTAAAGGTTAAAAGACCGGCAAGCATTTTGTAGTTGCATATTGATTAAGAAGGTCTGAAACTATATTAGAAGGACTGTTAAGAAAAAAAATAACCTGTTTAGTGAGTTAAATGAAAAGGATACTGGGGGTAAGTCAGAGATAAAGACAAGACTAGGGAAGATGTGGGCCCTCTCTGGAAGGAAACCAGAAGACCTGGTCACCCAGGATATGGAGAAGGCTGAGGTACTCAATGACTTTTTTGCCTCTGTCTTCACCAGCAACAGATCTAACAACACCACCCAAATTGCAGAAGGCAAAAACAGGGCTTATGAGAATGAAGAACCACCCAATATAGGATAAGATCAGGTTCAAGACCTTTTAAGGAACCTGAAAGTACACAAGCCCATGGGGCCTGATGAAATCCATCCACAGGT
>KZ506210.1:148854-166343 GCA_002844005.1 Limosa lapponica baueri
AAAAAAAAAAAAATCACTACAAAAGACTGGAAACAAAATCTTTTTTGTTTGTTTTTGGATTTTTTTTTTTTAATAATAGTTTAGTCATTAGTTTCACCATTCAGTAATTTTAATCAGTATTATTTACTTCCACAAACAGAGGTACACTCTTCTAGCAATGTGCCCACCATTAGAAGCCTTATGCCAAATTGAGCTGGTAGGAGGCCCTTCCCAAGTGGGTAGGCATTGTCAACCATTAAGCTGATAGTCTCCTGAATCTTTTACTGCATCCAGAAGTTTTCTGGTTGAATCCTCTATAACAAATTAACTTTATATGGCCCAAATAAAAAGCTGCCCCCACTCTTCCAAAAAAACCTAGGTTTTTCCCTCAACCTTTCACTTGTTATATATTTGTTGGCTATGCCATCATTGTATTTGCCCTAAGTTCAGAAGGTGATCTCTCTCCTTCAGAGCAGGTTTGCTCAGACAGCACATCCAAAGGAGGAGTGTGCAGATAGGACCGAGTCTCAACTCTCTGCCCTGGTTTAGCATCCTGAGCATTATGCATTTGGAGTCCTTACTTCACAACAAGCCTGATACATAAACCCACAACACACACAAAACCCAGGATAGATATTTTCTCTAAAGGAGAAAGCGCTGCATTTTTCAGACCATGTAAGTCTTCTTAAGATAGATGTTAATTCACTTTCACAAAGGCTACTATAAGCCAGCAGTCTTTTCTCCAATTTAAATTAGCAGGAAATTAAAACAAGGTGCACATACCTGATGTCTTTATACGAGAGAACTGGGCTTCTTAATATCAAGGTAGCAGAAAATAGTTAAACATGCTCCACAGGGCCACTGTGCATTACCCCAAAATTACACTCAGAACCTGTATGTTTAAGACACCTAGAGACAAGTAGGAGGTAAATGATGCTCTTCACATACTGCCATGCTCCTGATAGGTTACTGATAACCACCAGTTCTTCAAAGAAGACTCTGCTGTTCACTGATCAGACTCCTTCGCCTTCTGTTGATAACCACAGCGAAGTATCCTTTAAATAAAACAAGTCTGTTACTAGTGTAAGTATTGGTCTTACAGGCAGAGATCTCTGACAAAGTCACTTAACAACTGCAGAGGAATCTCAAAAGATATGTTTCATACAACTGTCCAAAGGGACAGTGACAACTTTATAATCCTCTACAAAGATGCTCATTAATTAGTACATATTTGGCATTGAAAGATTCTCCACTCCACAAGGTCACATAAACGCCGTGGGGACAGTGTAAGGCTGTAAGTCTAAGCAATAGAATTGGTAATAATGGCAATAGCGTATTGGAGCAATAACCCCAACTCAAAGGCCACACCTTTTTCTAAGGCATTAAAACAGACAGTTCAGTCACTGTGAATTTAACAGAAGCTTTTACTATGGGAAGAAATTGATACGTTGAGAATAGTTAATGTGATAAACTTCATTGTCCGCTGCAGGAAAAAGGGAATTTACAACAACTCAGGAGGGTAAAAGCAGAGTCTTTTGTGCAGAGATTCTCTATATTTGGAAACCATCAGCCAGCTCTCAGATACTTTTAAGTACTGAGTCCAGCAACCTGGAGCTCATTACCAGGTAAGTAATAACAATCACACCCACAAAAATGCCTCCAAATGCAAGGAGCTAAAGCCCAGCAAAGCCTTCAGCTGCAAAGAGGACTGTGCCCGATACTGATAATAAAAGCTGACTTGGCTCCCTATTCCCCCAAGCAACATTTAGCATCAAAACCCAGCAGCTGCCAAACAACTCAGACGATTCCTGAACACCGTGCTGAAGAGTTCACCCAGGAAATGAGTTTTTCTTCAAAGGTTTGGGCATCAACGGAAGCCTACAGCAACCTAAGCACAGATCCCCAGACACATTATAACCCCGAAGAAACTGAAGAGACAGAAAGCTCACACGTACTGAGAAAACGAGCCTGGAAGCATCACACACATAAGGAAAACAGCCAGGCTGACGAGCGATGGAATGCATCAACAGGGATGCCAAACGCTACAGATGCTGCAGTGGAAAAGTCGATGCTCTTCCATTCGTCTCCTGGGACCATTCCCAAAGTTCCCACTCGCACATCCACAGCCCCGCTTCCCTTCGGAAGCCTCCCCAAGGCCGGCAGAGCCCCGCAAGCCCACCTGGGGCCCGTGCCCGAACACGGCCATCCGCAGCACGGCTCTGCTCGTCACTTGTGTCGCCGAGGGGACTTCCAGCTGTGCATTCACAAAACACAACCAGTCGGCGTTCTTCGGCCCTGCTCTCACCCTGCTATCCACAACCGGCCGGCCACCACCACACGGCTGCCAAGAGGCAACACGGAGCCAGCGGCCGGGCTGCCTGCACCGGCACCGCCCGCCGGGACCCCGCACTCCGCGGCAACACCAGCTGCCGGCCCCGTCGCTCCCCCCGCCTCGCCCTGCTGAGGCGACGCCTCCGGCGTACCGGGCTGCGGCGGCCCGCCGGGCGCCGGGGGACTGCCGGGCTGCTTGCGCTCCTTCTGGGACTCCCTCTTGCCGCCGGCCGCCCTGCCGCCGGCACCGGCTCTCCTGCCGGCCGCCACCGCCTCGTCGCGCTTCTTGCGCTGCTGCTGGCGGCGCTCGACCTCCCGCAGGACGTCGAAGGGGTCCGACTCGTCGTCCAGGAGCTGGTAGAAGCGGTTGGCGACGGCGCAGCCGAAGCTCTCCTGCATGACGGCAGCCACCGGGCTGCTCACCGTCCCCTTCATCATCGCCTCCGGAGGACCTCCCTCCTCCCCTCCCGAACCAGCCCCTCGGGCAGGCGCCGCGCAGGCCGGCGGAGCGGCAGGGTCACCGCCCGGCGCTGCCCAGACCGCCCCACCATTACCGGCTCCGCCGCCCGCGGGCGCGGCCAATACTACATAACAGCAAGGTCCCAGCAACCAATCCCGGCTTTAGGCTCCGCCCCGTCCCGCCCCTGACGTGCGGCGACTGCCAATTAGCGCGCGGAGACGGCGCAGTCAGTACTGGCCCACCGACCGGAGCGGTGTGCGGCTCGGGGCGTCCGGCCTGGTAATTATTGATGAACTCTGCCTTATTCCGCGGCTGCTGGCGGCGGCGGGACCGGGGCTGGAGCAGTGCGCTCGGCTAGCGGGTCGGTGGGCACCACCACGCCTGATTGTACGTGCTCAAGGGTTTTCCTCGGCGTCCCGCAGCAGGGTCTCGGCCAGTAATCCGAAGGAAAAAAAAAAAATATTAATTGGAGTGGCACAGCAGTGAGGGGTCGTCCTCCAGAGCGGGACTTAGAAGCCAGGAACGCCTGGGCAGTTGTACGCTTCCCACTCCATGCGCCCCCTCATGCCTTTGGCACACACCACCTGATCCAACGGTAATTTGTGGCCTGGAGCCCTCTTATTCGTGTCCAGATTCCTGCTCCGTCTGCAGCAGGGCCATTAACTGTTCTTACTCTGCCAAGCTGCATCCTCCGCTGGCAGCGGAGCTCGGAGCTTCCTTATCTCCCAGTGTGTTCCCATCTCAGGCCCTTCTTCTATGTGACTAAGTAGAAGTTCAAAACAAGTTCAACTTGCCTAGGTGAGTTTGCAGCTGGCGGCCCAAAGCTCCGGCAACTTAAGCTACTTAGGCAGAGTGAGTTCTACATAAGCAGTACACCAATGTGGCCTAGCACTAAATGATTAATTTTATTTACACTGAACCACTAACATTCCATATTCCTTTACAGTATGCATGTCTGGGTAGACTATTTAACAAGATTTTATAATCTGATGTCATCACATAACTGTAGTGGTGTTCCTTACATTGGCAGACCTCCGCCAGTGCATGCAGTAACACTTTCAACAGCTAAGTGCAGCACTACAGCGAGATGTGTGGGTTTCACAGCTTAACCTGGAAAGCTGCCCTGCCCAGCAAAACCAGTGAATGGACCTCCCCAGACATCCCTAAGCCTCTGTGACAAAGACTATGCAGCTACCCCTGTGGCTGTAGGAGCCATGTCGGCCACAGCCAGCAACACCTGGAGCGAGGCGCGAATCCTCTTACTTAATATCTCTGAGGTTTATAAATATGAACAGCAGTGCAAACACTCCTGGGGACTTGACAAGGTTTCTTCACAGGGGACAGGCAACTGCATAGACAAAACATCCCTGCCCCCTCTTATCAGCTACAGTAACCCCAAACACATGCTGTAAAAATCCCTGCCCTTCAGACACAATTGCCCAAAGAATGATGACTACAGACTGATTTCTGTGATGAAAATATGTTTATATCCTGATTGTTTGTGGGAAACTAATGCCTTGTTACATAACTTCAGCGTACATCCCATCTTGCTTTGAAATTAATCTTTTCCTTAGTACAGGACCTTGAAACTGAGACTCCCTGTTGTGCTTCAAAAGGCAGGATTAGAGAGCACTGGCAGCATAACAATCATCTCCTCCCTCCCTCTCAGAGTGCAGATAAGTCTAGGCACACCATCGTAAAACAAAATATGGCACATCCCCTACGCATTACTCCAAGCCCTGAACATAATCAATGCATCTCCCCTAGCTTTTATGTAGACCCATTTATGTAGGGCATGCTTGCTACAGAACAAAATGAATTTAATTAAAGTGTGCCCTTTCTAGCTTCATCCTCGTTCAAGACATCATAAACAGTTTTGCATCAACGGAAATATTGACAGCAACCAAATTAGGGGGATTATCTGCTCAGAAACAGCTTTAAAAAATCCTGGTAGTCAAGTCGGATCTCTTAGGCTCTGACATGTTTCAAATTGAAGCAGGAAATTCTCAACAAAGAGAATATATTATCATTATTTCTGCATAGTTCTTAAATTGTAAAAAATACGTAGCTAGAATTGAAAATTAAATAGAAGTTTCTGAAGGTATCTCCATGAATATGATACAGTAATAAAATACTGTATAAGAAATGTTTATCTAGATCAACTGTGCTTGCCTCTGAATAGTTGCTTTATTTTGTAGAAAGATGAAGATACATGTATTTTCACTGAAAAAAAGGAATTGGAAAGCTACTTTGTCCAGTTCTGTTCTGGAGAAACCATTAACAGCACCACACTACCACAACACATCAACAAAAAAACTACCAAATCTTTTGCAGGCTTTCACAGAGCCTTTTGGTATCAATTGCAGCATCCACACTAGATTTCCTCAACCAAGGACTGTATCCAGAAAGCTTTTTAGAAATTTTATTCAAAATATTCTACAAGCTTGAGTCAAAGCCTCCTGAAGTTATGCTGTGTATGAAAGATGGCAGACAAAAGGGTGCAGTATTGACAGTAGAGACACTGCACTTGCAGATTTAATAGGCATTTTGAAGGTCATAGTATCTTTGGAGAGGGACGAAAATGAGGAATTAAGAAATATTTCATCAGTAAGATTAGAGATTTGGTTTTTTGTGGAATCTGGCTTTGTTTTCACAAAGTTTCAAAAGAGGAAAAAAAAAAGAAAGTATAACTTCTCAGAGATTCCACAATGACAACCAAAAAATAGCACTAGTTATATCTTGCATAATTCTCTTTCTAAAATGAATGTAAGTATTTACAAAAAGTTCTTAGTTTTCTGATGCTCTGAATTATCAAACAAAAGAAAATGTCTCTAATATAGATTTCAAACCCCAAACTGATTAAGCATCTTGCATGGCAGATTAAAGTAACCTGTAACCTGTTCATTTGCAGCTTTTCACTATGGGCAGTGTGTGATTGTCAACTTGCATACTTACACAAAAAAGAGTTGGACAAAGAAAGCCTGAATTTTGCAGTTAACATGAACCCAAATGTTCTGCTTGGATTTTCACATTGAAATAGTAACAGTGACGGATTCTGTATGATTACATATTTGCACACAAATCCTGAATCTCACGTTTGCAGTGCTGAAGCACAGCTGCCTAACTTTCCTGACACCAGACTACTCATCTTACTTCAGCTATGATAAGGGCTGCCTGCCAAAGTTGCTCCTCCAGCCAGGTTCTCTTTGCAAGTGGATTTTTCACATGTGCAGAACAGCCACCCTACACAAGCTTTCCAAACAGGTACAGATAAGGAGTATCGCATCTTTACCAGCAGACACCTTGGTTGGTTTTTTTTTTTTTTTTCCTAAAATGCAAAGGTGCCTAATTACAGGAGACGGTGGAGGCTGATGTTCCTCTGACTTTTACAGCTAAGCATTTAATCACCAGCAAGGGGCATCTTGTCCTTGACCTTTCCTACAGCCACTCTCTCATCCCCAGACATGAAACTCATTCTGTAGCACCTAAATATGCCCTGCCTGGAGTAGAAGCATCCCAAAACCACCACAGGGCTCAAGGTCCCTCTCCGGAGCAGGGCACTCGAACGGGTAGAGAGAGTAACACTGTGTCACTTGGTGGATCTAGCCATCACATACATTTTCCATCAATGTAATTCTACTGAATTCAATTGACTACATGAAGTTTTAAGCTGAGCAGTAAAGAACTACACCACTGAAGATGGACCTGCTTATGGTAACTCCTATTCTTTGATCATCTTAACAAGAAGAGATGGGAATTTATCTTTGTTATGGGCATGCTTACCTCATTCTGTTTCTTTCCCTCTGGAGCATTCAGTATCTGACCTCAAGTGAGCTATATGAACATAAGTAATGTTATTGTCTTGATATACTGATTTGATATAAAGCAAAACTTGGGAAATGTAATAAAAAACACTTAGATAAAAGATATTATGACTATTGGTAAGTTATGCTATAAATGTATATTACAACATACAATAAAGTTACTTGCAATGTGATTAAGTATTTGCTATTATCTACCTAAAGGCCATCACTATCTTGAAGTTTTCTGGTTTGAACTTTGCAGTATCACTAGAAATAGCTGAAGCACGCTTCAGAGACAAAGAACCTTGTTTCCTCTTCATTTATCAAGTATTCGTGTTCTGTTTCAGTTTGAGAAATATAGCATTTACCCACCTCAGAGAGTTAGTTTTTATTTCTGAGTTTATTATCCTCAAACTCGTGAATTGTGATGTCCTTCTTGAATCTAACTAGCTGGGTAGAATACAGGTACTTATTCCTTATTTCCTACTGAATTCGTGCTCCCTCTCCTTTCACTATTTCTTTATTATGTTGTGTGTAATAAAAGGTATGTTGTGTTGTAATAATAGTAGGATTTTATCTGATTGTAGATTGTATAATGTTTCATTATCTTAGAACTTTCTCTTGTTTCTACACTAACACTAAAATACTAATGCTTTTATACATTAAGCTAGTAGCATAGCATCAAAATACCATCAAGAGCAAACACATTAAATATTGTTAAGATACAGTATCTTAGAACTGTTTTTACATAACACTACATGAACAATTAGTTTAATATGTATGACTGTATGTACTGAAAGGCAGTGTATTTTGAGGCCTTTAGGCTACATGCATTGTGTGTGTGTGCATTTCTTCTTCCAGTAGCAGGATCTTGGCAGAGAGGCCACTTCTCTCCTTTTGGTCATTGTTATTACTACATGAAAAACTATTGTTCAGAACAGTTAAAATATCAGAAGTGGCATCAGCTCACCTCTTCCTTCTCTGGTGCTGCCTCCCTTAACAAACATCTACAATTTGACATTAGAAAAATTTACAAAATCCATGTTAAAAAGTTAGTCTGCTGGCAGGCCCTTGAATGTCATTACAAAATTTAATGTCCACACTGCGGTGGCATAGGGTAAGTATGGAGATATCCAGTTACTTGCAATGCATTGCACCATTCTTAATATCTACAATTTTATGTACCAAATCATAACACTAATTTCATCAGTCACTGGAGTTCCTCAGCAGCTACAAGCACTACTTCAAGCATCGGTTGTGTAGTTTTGGAAAGTTACGAAGGTATTCACAGTTTCGTTCAGGGATGCAATTATTTTAATACGAGTCAGGCTTTTTTTCCCCTGTTATATTTTAACATATCTTTCTGTATTACCACTCCTCTACAATATTGTTCTCTTACTGGAACTTTCTTCCACGGGTTATTTTTAAGGGCTGAAGCTTTTAAAGTGAGTTAGATCTAAGCACACGAAAACGTTTGCTCATTTTGGGAACAAAATTTATAGGCTAGTGTTTTCTTTCTGACCTGGTAAGCACAGCCTGACCTGGCATAGTAGTGGTAGGACTTTGACATATAACACCAAGTTTGAGAAGCTGAGTAACCATTTCTATGAACAAGAATTTACTTAAGCAAAACTTAGGGTTTTTTTAGTTAGTTTAAAAGGATAGTTGTGACGAACTATGTAATTCATAATGAAAGGGCTGCTTATCTCTGGATGGATACTTAATACTGAAGTCCAGTACTAGTCTTTATGTTGGAAGAACTAAGAGTTCCCAATTACCCACTTAGTAGTCATACGCTGCAAATTTGCTCTTCCCTGCACTTTCCTGTTCCTGTCAGTAGTGATGGTTGCTAGCACTCTTACAAGGCAGCATTCTACAGCATACAAACTGCAGTGAATACAGCAGAAAAGGGAAAAAAAAACTTCACTGCTTTTACAGTTTCCTGGCTTCTTTGTGCTCTTGATATTTATCTCAAAATTTAGCTATTAATGTAAGACATGTGAGTTACTTATGTCACAGCCTATAACTAGTCAGTAAAACCCACTGTGATAGCATGACAGTGAGGCAAAAGTAGCATGTTAATGTAATGCTATTGGTTAGCTTCAGCACAAAAGGCCCACACCAAGTGCCAAGAAATGTGCTCCTGCTTTAAAAAACACAGAAAACCAGCAAAAAAAATTAATACTGCTGTATCTGATAAAGCTAAAGCCTTTTTAGTTCCAAAGTATTCAATAAATGAGGCACTTGCGTAATAATACTTGCAGATTTAAAAGCTGAACATATGACCTGTTTCATGCTTTTACCAGCAAAAGCCAGATCAGTGTATGCCACTGTAACCCCAAATCGCTCCTCGCTACCACAAAATCTTTCACAGATCAGCCACATAGACATCTTAACTCACACAGGTGAGCCAAAGTCGAGACAAATCCCCCTTTCCTGTGGCCATGGCAGCCTGGCACTCAAGCTGCAGCCTCCCTGCATCCATCCATTTGTGCCAAGCAGAACTAGATTGGGCCTCTGTTCCAAAAGATGTCGACTGGAAATCTATAGATTTAAGATACCATTTTAGCACCGTAGATGGATAGTATAGATACACATCTTACACCCCTGGGACCGCCGCCTGCCGCTCTAGCGCAACACGGCGGCAGTGCCAACGGGCCCGCCAGGCAGGCCAGCTCCGCCAGGCCAGCCCCGCGGCTGCAGGAGGCCCGCCAGGCCGGGCCGCCACCGGTCAACGCTCGCGAATGCGGGGTGGGGGGGCGCGGCTAGAAGGGGCCTCCCGCCGCGCGCCGCCCGCAACCGCCGTAACGGCCGCGCCTGCCGCCGCCAAAGCGCCGCGCCTCACGGGGAACCCTCTCTTCCCTCAACGACGGGCACACCGGCAGCGGGGGAAAGGCCTTCCCCCTTCCCGGGCGATTAGCCCCGCCGGCCCAACAGCGAAAGGCGCGCCCTGAGCCAGGCCGGGCGCGCCAGCCACCTCCTCCTCCCTCTCCCCTCACCCGCGCTTCGGCGGGCCAATCAGTGTCCCCCCCCGAGGCAGCGGCGCTGCGGCGGGCCAATCAACGTCTCCCCCGAGGCAGGGCGGCTCCCACGGCCCCGCGAGCCCGCTCAGTTTCGAATTCTGCCGGCGAGCCGAGCGGCTGTCCAATAGGGTGGCAGAGGCGACGCCCGCGCCCAGCTCGGGCACCGCCCCCCGGAGGGCGTGGCCCACTTAGCGGTTGGTCGGCGGGAACGGCCGCTGCGTGACGCCAGCGCCGGGTTGGGTGATTGGTTACGCCCAGGCGCGAAATGTAACGCGGGAAAATCTGGGGCTCGGCCTGAGTTGTGGGCGCGGAAGGGTTGTGGCGGCTTCTCCTCCTCGGGCATCGCCGGGACCAGGTCTGCCAGCGCGGCCGGCACCGCTTCGGAAAGGTGCGGAGAGGCGGCGGCTGCTTTGCCCCGGCCGTTTGCTATGGCCGGGGGCCGCCGCTGACTTTGCGGATCCGCTCGGGGTTGGCCGCGGAGGGAGGGAGGCACTGAGACCCCACTGGGAGCCGCCGTGCCCAGGGATGAGCGACTGAGGCGGGTCCGGGCGGCGACAGGTGGCGGCGGTGGCGGCTGCGGGACCTCCGTGCCGCTCTACACCCCGAACCCGGGAGGCGAGTTCGGACGGACAGCCGGGTTGAGCCGCCTCGGAGCGGCCCCACGCCCTCACCCCGTTTCCGCGCCGGTGCCTTGCGAGGGGTGGGCGATGGCGGAACGGCTGCCGCCGGGCATCCCGGTGATTTTTTGCCAGGACTCGCCGAAGCGTATCCTGGTTTCCGTTATCAAAACCACTCCGATCAAGCCCCGCGAGGAGCCGACGGCTGCCCTGCCCGTCCCCACCAGCCCCGGCTTCAGCGACTTCATGGTCTACCCCTGGCGCTGGGGCGAGAACGCCCACAACGTGACCCTCAGCCCCGGCGGCACCGCCGCCCTCTCGGCCCTCCCGCCGCCCCGCGCGGTAGCGGGCAGAGCCCCCGCCAGGGACGCGGAGGAGGCGGGGAGCCCGGGCGGCGACGGTGGGCATCGGAACCTGAAGGTGAGTGCGGCCGCGGGGCTGGTGCGGGGCGGGCGGCGGAGTTAAAGGGTGAGTCCGCGCCGCGCACCCCTCCCCCGCCTCCGCCCGGAGATTTAAAGTGAAGTCACTTCCGCCGGCGGCGGCGTGCGCGACCGGGTACCGTCTGGTGTGCGGGGGGTGCAGGGGCTGAGGAGGAGGAGGAGGAGTGGGAGTGGGGCTGGCCGGGCCGCGGAGGCGGAGCGGTTTCGGCGGGGCTGCTGCACTCCTGCTGTTTAAAACTTAAAAAAAAAAAAAAAAGAAGGAAGCAAAAAGGTTGTCTTCTGCTTTGTCTGTCCCTCCCCATTTCGCGGCGCGCGCATCAGAGCGCTGTCGGTGCCTGACGTCTCCCCCCGCCCCCCCGCGTGCCAGCAACGCTCTGGGAGAGGGCTCGGCACCCCCCGGGTGGGTTAGCGGCCACCTTGCTGATGCTGCCGACGTCACGGCGGCCGTCCTCCGTCACACCCCTGGCTTCACATATCACTTGGAGGGGAAAGTGGTGGGTTTTGGCTGAACTGTAGAGGTGGGAAGACGTGGGGCTTCAGTTGGGCGGTTATTTCAACGCAGGACAGGTTGCGGCGTGGCCGGCCAAGAGCGGACACCGTCCCGGAGCTGATCAATGAAGGGGTGCACTCCTCCAGCAGCATCCGCTGCAACATTTGCTACAGGGTCTTTCCACGAGAGAAATCACTGCAGGCCCACAAACGAACTCACACCGGTGAGTAAAGGGAAGGTGCAACTGAAAAAAAACCACCCCAAAACCCCCGACAAACTCCACCTGCTACTATTCTATTGTAACTGTTAAATTAATCATACTTCCAAGGCTTTTTAGTACAATCAGAGTCTTTGTAGCTGAGTTTGTTAAGGGGAAGCATCTCAGCATATCTGCTGCTGTCAGTGGCTTACTGTGCAAGAGAGAGAACCTTTTTGAGTCTGGTGCTCTGTACATGGTCGCTCTCTTTATTCTGACTGCCTCTTCTCTATGATCTATCTCCTTGCTGGTGTACTTTTTATACAGCAATTGAAGTTTAGCTGTAAGAGGAGACAGTAACTTAAAAAGTGGCTGGTAACTAGTAGTGTAACACACTAGAAGTCTAGCTTAAATGCTGAGAAAAGAGTTCAAATGCTTAAAATCACCATCCAGTTGTCTCTCCTACCGCCTAGAATTCATTTTCTGGGATGGAGGTGGTCGTGCTTATTTACTGAACTATATGTAGAAGGCAACTCACAATTAAGTTAAAATGTAGGAACAGCTCACTCAATACACATCTGAACTGAACAGGAGATGTTGGTTTTTGTGTGGTTTTTTTTTTTTTACACAAAGCAAATACGTTGTTGGTTTTTTGTTTTTTTTTTTTTTGCTTTTCATGTTCCAGCAGAACTCTCTAATTGCAATAAAGTGTGACCTAAGGTAGCTCACAACACCAACACTCTCCCCCACACCTCCAAACCAAGCAAACAAAACCCCAGAAGAACCATGGCTCCCATGGTCTCTTTTTCTCACTCAAGTTGCTAACACTAATCTAGATACCAATATTAAACAGCAGTTCCCTCATGCTCTTTGGTCAGCAGAGGTTTTTATTTCACTTGGTTGTATTAGGTGTTGAACTTGTACGAGCTACTTACCTGAGCAGAGCTTACCCTGGTGTTATTCCTCTGACTTAGTAAGTCAGCACTGCCGTGCTTTTGTCACCCTTCCTGAGGAGAGGTGGCAGGGCATGTTTTTGCATAGTTGCATGCAGTCAGATCCTCTCGAGGGAGGAATACATGCCATATCTGTTCTTGTTGCAGTTGACACAGGGAAGTCTTCCTTGACTGGCCAAAGAAAACTGTCTTGGCTTAAGTCCGGAATAAGTTTCTCTTGCAACCTCCATTTATCTATTACAACTTTTCTCAAATAGTCTTCCCTCGTAAGATACTTCTTCAGCTTTGTATGTTACTATACTGTTGACCTCAGTTATTTGACCGTAGTTCAGGCTATGTTAAGGATAAAATTTACCTGGTTGCAACTTGAATTGCATTACATGTCCATTTACTCTTTTCACTTCATGTATTTCTTGCTCTGTAGGTGCATAGTTTCGTGGGACAAAGCTTATGTAGTGCTGTGCAAGAGCCTTAAATCAGAATATATGGCAAGGAAAAACATAAATTGGGTTTTGGGATTTTTTTTTTCTTTTCCCCTCTGGAAATAATTGTATTATCCAGTAGCGTTGAGCATGTACTTCAGATAAAAGATCTGTTTGGGGTAAAAGTGGATCTCTGCTATTTGCTACGCCAGGACTTTTTAAAGTGGTTAAGAGGAGAGCTTGCTTGTGTAAGTTTCAACCAAGGGACCACCACTGGATACTGTGGCTCTTCTTGTATATTCAGCTTTCATAAATCTGTTCTGTTATTATTTTTAAGGTGAAAGGCCTTATTTGTGTGACTATCCAGATTGTGGTAAAGCCTTTGTTCAGAGTGGGCAGCTCAAAACTCACCAGCGTCTTCACACAGGGGAGAAACCTTTCGTCTGCTCAGAGAATGGTGAGCCATCGGAGAACAATTTGCAGCTTTCAGAACTGGGGCCAGTCTAGTACTGGAAATGTATGCATGTCCATGTGGCTAAGATCCACAAAAGCTTTGGATTTTAATTTTGGAGCAGCTTCTAAAGAAGGGACAAGCCGCACAGGACCTGCATTAATCATGCAAATATGTATCTAAGGATTGCATATGTTATTATGTAAGCAGGTTGTCAGTAATTCTGTCAGTTGATACTAATGTGTAAATGATGGGGCATGTTATGAACCTTGCAAGTAGAACTTGCTGTTTTCAACCAAACATCCCATAGATGCTGTACGTTATGTATTCATTAGTTGACTGCTTTCCATAACGTGTACTTCATTGTCAATTTGTGTTTTCTAAGGCTGTTTAAGCAGATTCACACATGCAAACCGTCATTGCCCCAAACATCCATACGCCCGACTGAAGAGGGAAGAGCTCACAGACATGCTGAGTAAGAAGCAGACGGCTGACAATAAAGCTGTGGCTGAGTGGCTAGCAAAGTAAGTTCCATCATGGTGTCATCTTTGTCTAAAAACTTGTAAGGGTGGTTTGAGACAGTATTTTATTCTTAGGGGCAAAAAAACCACCAGCAAACCAAAACTACCTGTTCCTTAGCCTGGCCGTTCCTTTCCTTAAAGAAGCGCAAACTCTTGATGATGACAAAGTTCCTCATGAGACCTTTTCTTATATCTTTTTTTTTTTCTTTTTTCTGTTCCCCCCCCTGCTTAAAAGCTTCTCTTTGCTTGATCAACACATGCTAATACCTTGTTAGTTAGTGCTGTAGTCTTGCTGAATTTATTTCTGTATGAGGGTGAACAATTGTGTATGCCTAGGAAGAAATGCCTGCTGGGAACACCATTTAGAGAAGAAACCTGTCAGAGATGTTCACTTGAAATACTGAATAAAGGAGGTTTTTGACAACTTAAATACTACCATATAAGGGCTGAAAGATAAAGCTAAATGCAGTGCTTAGTCAGATGCAAGCTAGTACTTGAGAGGTTATTTGCCAGCTTTGAATTGTTGGTGTGCGAGTCAGTTGTATATATTTTAAAAGTATTCCCTGTGTTTTATTTTGTAGGTACTGGCAGACAAGAGAACAACGTGCTCCTTCGTTGAAAACTAAAACAATCCAGAAAACAGATCAGGAACAGCAGGACCCAATGGAGTATCTTCAGTCTGATGAAGAGGATGGTGAAGAGAAAAACAGCGCTCGTTCAGCTGCTCGCCGCAGCCGCCTCCAGGAGCAGCGCGAACGCATGCATGGCGCACTGGCTCTCATTGAGCTTGCAAACCTTGATGTGGCACCGCTTCGACAGTAGAGTGGAGCGGAGTCTGCCTATACAAAATATACTTCCTGGTGGTATTTAACCAGTTAGATCCTGGGCATAAGCTAAGCACCTTATTTGCTTATCATAGGCTGCTATTCTGTAGAATTTATGAAGAATGTTGTTGCCCCATAACATGGGGTAAGAGAATTGCACTTTTCGTAAGGTAAAAGACAGATGTAAAGTTTCTAAATATTTTGTAAATACGGGACTGCATAATGCAGGGTGGACAAATTTATGTGTTGTGGGAAGCTAGATTTTGCAAGGTTAACTCATTTATTTGAAACCATTTTCACAGGAAGCACTTTCTGAGCACAGTGTTTGTGATTAACAGAATGGTACATGTGGCCAAAGAAGGCTGAGGAAAGGGAAAGTATTTATCGCACTGTTTAAGCAAAACTATATTAAGTGGTAAGTCTGAAGATACTGTAAGCAGAAATGGAACCAAGTTTTCTACTGTCAGTGTATTTTTACCTATTATCACTAAGGCAGAAGGCAAAGCTTAGATAACTCGTAAGAAACTGCTTCATGTAGGAAATTGTAAGATAGTTCAGGATCTTCACTGTGACTGCTCGAGGTATGAGGCTTGACTTCGCTGTTTTGTTTTCTGATTTGATTTCAGCAGAATCTCTTGGTAGCACTTGTTATTCCTAGCATGTGATGTTGGGAACTTTTGCACATTGTTGGGTTTATCTGAAAATGATTAGTCTTGCAAAGTCTAGACAAAGGTAAACAATTGGTAATATTTTTTTCAGATATTTTTGGACCCTGTAGTGATTTGGCACTTGATTTTGTTAATAAAGGGGGTATTTACAGGGTGGTATGGATTTGTAGTGAATTATTCAAGATCCTCTATTAGCAAACACTAAGTTTTAAAGTATTGCTTTTATATGATTATTAGCAAATAGAAGCCTCTGTACTTTCTGTGCATAAAGCCACCTTATTGCTTTACTTCAGGATAACATGCCAATTTTGTGTTCACTAACTGTAGCACAGCTATCACTTAAACACTGCAGAAAAGTATTCACTATACAACTAGAAAATAGGCTTCCAAAGATAGTTACAAGTGTGTTAACATTGTAATTTCATGTATTTCCCAAATAAATGAAGTTACAGAATGCTGCCTAGTACTCAGATGCTGATATAAAATGTTTAGCAGAATATTTTGTCACTTTGTGAATGTTGTATACTTTCAATAGCAATGTCTCATGGTGATCTTTTTCTTTGTTTTGCTTTGAAGGCAACCAGAGATTCCTAATACGCTAACGAAACTTTATTTTCAGATTGGACTTCTTGTTGTGTGGTTTGTTGTTTGGTTGGTTTGTTGTTTGTTTTTTTTTTTCCATTAAGCTACTGCTTTAGGGGATATTAATAATTTGTATTTACTGATCTGCTCGCTTTAACTCCTTCCTCTCATTGAAGGTCAGGAAATTCAGATGAGAAGGGAAGCCACTTTCCCTCTCGTTTAAGCAAGAGGAAGAAATAATTTTATCAGTCACTTGATATAGACTGACCAGATGTATACAGCTGTTCAGAGAAGCGGCATGATTTTACACCAGAAACTGCAACTGCTGGATTCTGTTCTCTGATAATTGATAACATGCTGTCGCTGAAAACCTGATTAACCCAGTTTGTCATGTATTGATGCACTTAACTAAAGAGTAATTGAATAATTTCAAAAAAATCACTTTAATTGAATGTAAATAATTTTGCACCAGTGATACGGTTTAACTTTTGCTTTCAGCTCCTAAACTTAGCTGACATCAAGCTAATTTGTTTCTGTTTTAAGTCTTTTAGGCTTAAAAATAAGAAACATTGTAATTGTCCTAGGCTTCTTGACCTATGTAAAACGCCTAATTCCTGTGCAGAGTTTGGAGTTTGTCAAGTAAGTTACATGCAACTTCAGTTGGCTGCATGCGAATGGTCTGATCCCCAAATGGACCCTCAGCATAACTCTGTTGTACTTCTGAGTCATAACTCAGAATTGCTCCTGAGTAGTATTTCACAGTGTAATTACCAGCCAGTTGCAGACTGGAGTTGTAAATTACTTCATTAGGATTGATTTTATTTCTTTTTTTTCCCTCCAGTCATCTGTAATGCGTTGGGCAAGTGGCAGAATATTTCTTCAAGTATGACAAGTACACTGAATTGTACTTGGCTGTAGAGAAAATTCAGACAGCTGAAGCAGTTTTATGTCATGACAAGTTTTGGATAAAATACCAAGTAAAAAAAAAAAAGAGATACGGAAAACTGCTTTCTGTTTTACGAGGCAGTGATTACATACAAGAGATCTTGAAGTGGTCAGTGCTTCAAAAGATTAAGTTGTAGTTTGGTGTGTCTTAACAGCAGATGAGTGGATGTGCTGTCATTTTAATAGACGCTTTGAATAAAAACTTGGTTTAATTTTCATGTTTAGTGTGTGTTCTTTGGTAAAGTTTTAATACTTGGGCTCTTCCTTGCTTCTGTAACCCCACCAGCCTGACTTGCTGCAGAGCACGAAGGTGTTCCACCTGTCTGTTGAAATTTGACACAAAGTTAACCACCCAAAGCAAATTTTTTAGACTTTTTTTTTTTTCTTACGGTTTGACAAACTTATGAGAGCTTCTGTGGAGCTGAGTCCAGGCCGTCTGCAACTCGGGGGGCCACAGCGGGCTGCAGCCCGAGCCCAGGTGGTTTCACCCCGCGGGCAGGTGCTCAGCGACGCTCAACACCTCTCCCATGAGGCCGGTTTAAAAACCAAAAGCAGACAGTGCCGGAGGGCGGCAGGGGCCACAGGGGTGCGCCTGGGAAGCGGCCCCGCTGGCGTGGCGTGCCCGCGGCCGGCACGTGGCGCTGGACTTTTACCCGCGCCTACCGTCCCTCTCGATCGGGCCCCGGAGGGCGGCGGTGGCGGGGGGCTGGCGCTCACAGAGACACCCCCGCTGGAGACCAGGCCGGGCCGGGGGGCGGCGGCGCTCCCGGAGCGGCGGGGAGGC
>KZ506210.1:166442-194789 GCA_002844005.1 Limosa lapponica baueri
GGCGGCGGCGGCGGCCCGGCCGGTTGTGCTCGTGGAGCCTGCGGTGGAGCGCTGCCCGGCGCCGCCGCTTCTCGCCGCCATGAGCGCCGGGCAGGCCGCGGGGGAGGTGGCGGGTGCCGCCGCGGCCTCGGCGCTGCCCAGGTTGCTCTCAGCCCTCTTCTATGGGACGTGTTCCTTCCTCATCGTGCTGGTCAACAAGGCCCTGCTCAGCGCCTACAGGTGAGGGCCGGCCAGGCCGCAGGCCGCGGCGGGGCCTGTCGTGGCCCGGCCGTCCCCGCGGCTTGGCGGCAGTGTCGTTCTTCTCCCGGTGGGGGCAGGTGGTGCTTCGCTCCAGAAGCCGAGCGGGGCCGCACTTAGCAGACGATAAATGTTTCAACATCTGTAGATGCTGAGCATTTGAATGTAGATGTACAACATTTACCTAGCTACCCTCTTTTCACAGGAACATATTGCTAGTGTGTTTGGGCTGTGGAGATAAGCTTCCAAGTTAGGGCAAGTGCAAGAAATATAACTTATAACATATTAAGAAATATAACATATACTGTATATGTGAAGCCACTTAAAAAATCACACATTTTTAAGAGTTCTCCAAGTGTGTTACCTTCACTGACAAATATCCCCAAAACAATTAGCAATTTAGAATTATCAAGCTATGCATATACTATAATACTTAGATGCAATGTGTTTTGCTGTAGAAATAAAACATTAGAACTCCCATAAGTGTAGCAGTTTCTGAGCTCTTCTGAAAGACAGGCCAGTCATCCACATGTACAGTTTTTGACTTTGGTGCTAAATTTAAACTCCTTCTTTTATTATTTTTCCTTCTTTTTTTTTTATTTTTGTTTCCTCACAATTAAGTACCTGTTTATGCTTTTCAGCTTCCCATCACCAATGTTTCTTGGAATTGGACAGGTATGTTCACAAGTAAAACACACTAAATGCACTTATTCTTTTGTAAGTTAAACTAATAGAAGTCTATTGTTGGGGGAGGAAATCTCTGTTATACTGCACTGCTTGTCTTCTGGATTAGATACACTGTAAGAAAGAATGATTTGTTGTAGTGAGATCAAGGAGGTTTCAGCTAAAGTCAAAACTATTGCCTGGGAAGAGTCACGTAAAGGACTGGAATTGACATTTATTTCCCCTTGTAGAGTTCAGTAGTTAACACTTCTGGCCTTCAAAACTGTAAGGATTTGTTCTAGCAAGTGCATAGATTCTATGAGAGTCCTTGAGTGTTTGTGGATTATATACGGAGATGCTGTCCCTATTTGTAGTCCAACCGTGTATTTCCTCAGAAATCTCTTCCCTCTTTCCCGTTAGTTTTCCAGCAGGACTCTCACACAATTTTGGTTCTTTGTTCCTATATTTGGCCATAGACAATTTGCAGTACTGCAGTAGAAGTATGTTTTTTGTTATTTTTGTTGTTAGTAGGCGTCATAATAAAACCAGAGTTCAAATGTTTGTGTACACAGTCCATAAAAAAAGAACGTGTGACTTTGTAGAGAGATGTCTGGGGAAGATGGAGCCTTGAAGCAAGGGTTGTTTGTGCAAATACATTTAAAAGAGAGGATTTACTTTCTGCCAAGGTTACGAGCTAAGGGGTAGTGGGGAGGAGGTGACAACAGGATACTGCAAGTCTGACATCTCTACTGGTTGGTGCTGGATAGAGTAAAATGTCTTGTAAAGTCTTTGCTGTGTGAGAGGGGGAAAGAGACACACATCCAATCTGATCAAGGAACCACACATCATGTTTCAGTGGAAGTCAAAGACTAGAAATTGTGGCCTTAATTCACGTTAAGGGCAATGATACGGCTTTGTTTCTTTGCAGAACCTAGGACTCAGTGACATTTCCATTTTTTGTTGACTAATCCTTCTAAGATTTCCCTGAACACTTTGTAAAGTGCATGTAGTATGCACAGCAATGATACAGCTTTGTTTTGTTGCAGAACCTAAGACTCAATGGCATTTCCATTTTTTGTTGACTGATCCTTCCAGGATTTCTCTGAACACTTTGTATAGTGCATATAATATGGTATAATGCTTTAGCCTGCAGAACATGACTCCACCTGATCCTCTAGATAGCCAATTATTGTATTTTTGTATAAGGAAATTTTTTTTTTTTTTCCCTCCCTGGGGCCAGCATAAACTCTTATGGTATGTGATTGCTCAAGTACTCTCCTTCATTCTATCTGTATCTTTATTATTTCTTCATCAAGTTTTCAACAGACTGATCAATGCACAACCCCTGTCTCACATTACTGAAAAAAGCTGTAGGAGTGATTTCACAGACTAAAAAACACTCTGAGTGGAAATAGCATGACTATTCTGGGCTCATGTCCTGTTTTATTTTCTCAGCTCCTTCTCAGCATGCATTGTTTCACAGGGTCCCGCTAATTTTCTTAAGCTAGTAAGGCATATGTCTATATTGTACTTGCAAAATTGATAAGAATTAAGTTGCTCCAGTTTATTAATTGTGTGCTGTGTTGTTCATTGAAAGAAATACATAATACAAAATGAATTTGTCAAATTCATACAAAGATTTTGGCTTTGATGGAGTTCTTTCATTCGTACATTACAATTTTGCTCTTACATGACTTCTTGTTTTTTCTTCTTGTTTAGATGGCAGCCACTATACTTATATTGTATGTGTCAAAACTGAATAAGATTGTTCACTTCCCTGATTTTGATAAAAGTATACCTGTGAAGGTAAGGATTACGTAGGTCTTGATATTAATAAGAAAACGTTACCTCTTATAGTAGCATTCTTATGGAGACAAGATCAAAGAACAGAAAAAAAATCTGCATTTGTCAAGTGTGATTATTTGTATCTTTGTTTCATTTAATATTGGATTTGATCATTTTAATTTCACTGCAATATTCTGGCCTTTTGTTTGCAGAGCAATCTAAGTGCCATTTTGTTATGCAGTACATGGGAAAGGGTGCTGTACTGTCATACAACTGGATGCAACTCCTTCGAATTCCTGAAGTATTTTTCTGGATGTATACAGCTACCTGTGGGATTGATGGGACATCTGTGTTTAAGAAAGAATTTTGATCGCAGCATGGAGGGAGAAAGGCTGCTTGGAAATTTGAATGGGACATGTGATAAAACAATAGTGAAAGAATATGTGATAGACCAAAAAATCGACCAACAGTTGACTCTAACAATAAGATTACATAGGAGGGGCTAAAATAACGCTTATTGAAAACACTGTAGGTCGGGGCTGGCTGCATTGTGCAGACCTTAAGTGTGTATAGTCTAAAGAGACAGAACAGAGAAAATATGAGAGAATCTTTTATTTATCTCAGATTGGGAACTGCGATGATCCTTGTAGATTTTTATATCCATGGTGCAAGGTTGCTGGAGCTTTACTTTGATGCATAAGCCTGTGCTTTTATGGCTTGCTGCAGGGTATTGGTCAGTGTTTGCTCAGAGATACAGAGGGAGTTAGCTCTGAGCTCTGCTGAAGGGCTCAGATTTCATAGCTTTTTAGGCCAGCATCTTCATTGCAGAATCTTGTCTTATTATCAGTATGAGTTTTACTATAAACATCTCACAGCCATTGGTGAATGCTGTTTATTCTTAATGCATATTGAAATCATTGGCATTTCTGCATGTAAAAATCTTGCAGGAATATCTATAGCATCAATTATAAAACAGACAGCGCTTATTTTTTCCAAAATATGAAAGAGGAAGTTTTCCCAGTGGCCAGTTTTGAGTTCTGTGTATAAACAGCTTGTTGAGACCTCAAGAAGTTTCTTCCTTCCACCTGCTTCAGTCCCACTACTCTCTCTCTGCTGTTGCCTTCACTTTAACATCAGTACAAATGCATTAAAAAAATACACCACTCATTTTCTTTGTTCTAATAATATCTATCCTTTGGAAGACTTTCCTGCGTGTGCTGGGAGCAGTTGACACTGCAGCATCCAGAACTTGCTTGTAGTGCTGGATTTGACCAGTCATAGTGAATCAGCTGGGTTGCTCTTTGTTGATTTCTTTATTTTCTAAAGCACCCTTTGACTGACTGTTTATTCTTTTGACAACTTTTGCTTTCATTGACACCAAGATTGTCATTGCTTTTCACTCCTGGGCTGATTTATGTCCTTGGTGTTTTCAGCTGGGGTTTTAAAGTAGCAAAGTGCTTATTTTAGTGATGAAGCTTTGGAATTCATGACCATTTTTGAGTAAATGTTTCACTGATCTCTGACGTTGTGCTGGGTATTGTAATTTTGTCTTCACAATAGACAAAGTCCAGAGGAAAGAGAATGTAATGTCAGCTCTGTTTTCATCCTATGAATGAAATGAAACAAATTTTTCTAAATAAAAATCTGCTGAAGAGATAGTGCATTACAAAATGTTTGCAAACTTATGTGAGCAGGCTGAATATTTGTTGTTACTTATACTCCTGTTTATAGTCCTGTTTACTTTTACTGTTACTTTCATTTAAAAGTTAACTTTAACTGCCCTTTTCTCCCCTCTCCTCTTTGCTGTAAAAGAAATGTAGAATTTTTAACATAGACAAAGTGCAGCTCACTCCTCTTATGCGTTTCCAGCACACAGTGGTGGACGTAGCCTCCAACACACACAGTGTCTCCTGAAGCGTGTGTAGGCACAACAAAAGAAACTATTACACATGTTAGGATAGAGGATCTGTTTTGTCTTTCTGCCATTTTGCCTCTGCTTGACTGATAGTAAATGGAACTAGATGTACACACCAGCTTTCTCCCCGTTGCTTACTTTGGTTGCTATTAATCTTCTGCAACTCTTCTGTAGTGAGAGAATTAACAGCTTTGAGCTGCAGCTGAATATTGCATAGGGATCTCTGACTTGTACGTTTTATTTAGCCTCTGAAGTTCTATTGTTGTTTCTCTGTATTGTGTTAGGGGCCATATATTTCTGTGTGAGTCAGTCTTATTATGCAAGAAGCAAAAAAAAGGTAAAGTTTAATTTATGCCTACTTACCTTTCCTTTCTAGTATCTCGCATAGCATAATATTTTGGGTAGATCTAGTGGTGTGTTTTCCAGGCACACTAATACATGTGGAGTACCTAGAGAAGCACAGCATACTTACAGTTTATTCATTGTTTTATTCCACCTGTTCTCCTGCTTATTTAGCTACTGTTATTAATATTACTTTTATACCTAAAATTCAAGTGTTAGAATGGGTATTAATGTGAGGATTACTGTAATTAAAATAAACATGATTAACATTTACATTAATGGAGTCTGAGTCCCATTAGAGGTAGATTGCAACTCTTCTAATGAAATCAGTGAAGTTGTGGTTCGTGCATGGTCACATGAATAGAGCTGCAGCTCAGTTTGCAACATACTTAGATTTTTTTTTTCCTTAAAAAAACCCTCTTCCTTGCTGAAAGTGCACTTGATATTACAGCTATTAAATTCCGTCAAGTAAAGTTTCTCAACAATTCTTCAAAACATAATAATCTGAGTTGTGCTTTTAATTTTATTGCAGTTGTTTCCTCTGCCTCTGATTTATGTTGGAAACCACATAAGTGGTTTATCAAGTACCAGCAAACTCAGGTACAGTAAATAGAAGTTATAAGTAAACTCTTTGGATTTTACCCGTTTCTTTTCTGGGAGCGAAAAATCACTAAAGAAGAGTGTAGGGACTTAAATGCATATGTCTGTCTGTCTAAACCCCTGATACTATTATGAAATTCTTACCCAAACATTTGATCTGTTTACAAGTTGTATGCTTTTTTTAAGGGGGCGTGGCCAGGCCTGTACCGACAGAAAATCACAATGCTCCTCTGTGACAATAAAAGTGCTTTCACTTTCCCCTCACATCCAAGCATCCACCTCTTCCTGTGTGGGAAGAGGAAAGAGTTTGAAAACTGTAAGAAAGATGGTTTTGAAGAAAGAAGAAGAAGGAAAAGATTTATACCATGATGTCGGTACAGATTATTTAGGAGTCACCAAGAGATGGAAAAACTACGATGCAGTGGGGTGGTGGTGGCCTTGCCCTTCTGAGCACCAAGAGATTTCTCAAGGGCTCGCTGGCTCCTGTATGCCTGTAAGCATAGATTTATGAGAATTGCTTCCATGCTAATACTAAAAAAGTGTAAGTTATTTAGAGGGCCTGCTATAATAGATTGAATGACCAAATTTTCTGTGGAAGAGGAGTGCAGAAGCATGATGGCTGCACCACGATTGGAAGATACAGCACTACCATTGCAGTGGTTTCTTGTGTGTTATTACAGGCTTCCGAGGATTTTGAAGTAACCTAGATGGAGAATTTTTCACGTTTTCAGCATTTCATAACTTTGAGACAGATGCTGGGAGATAACATGTACAACTTTTAATTTGTTTACATTTCATTTTATTTATAGAATTCATTTTCTCTGACTAGCAATATTAGATGCCTGATTCTGCATCTTTGTTGTAAGCATTCAGAAGTTGTTCCACTGAACTGACTGTTCAGGCAGACATAAAGTGCTGTTCCTAGTTACACTTCAGCCAATGTGAATATGAAAGTAGTTTCAGTCCTGTAAAAGTTTGCTTCATGGTTTCTTCTTTCCCATTTCCCTAACTGTAATTTTAAAATAAATAGTAGGTAGTTTTCAACATAAGTGCACCATCTTTTCCCCCTGTGGCTGACATATCTCTTTTAGATTTACCATTCATAACTAATTTTTATAACAGAAAAGTAAGAGTGGCTGCAGTGTTTCTACCATTAACATTTTGTTACATTGTATTTTGTTACATTATGTAACACTTATTTACATTATGGAATTTTCCACCTTGTTTGGGTTGTCTGTAAGATGTAGATGATCCTATGCATAACTTCAAAATGTCTGTTGTTTAAAGTGATTAAACTCTGTGTTAGGATTTGTATCATTTATTAATGCAGTTGGTAATAGTTACCTTAAGCAGAGGATTAATTCGTCCATATGGCCACTCTATCAGATTTCCAGTGCAGATGCAAGTGTTTTCTCAAATTAATCAAGAAGGTTTCCAACTGCATTACTTCATGTAGACCAACAATATGTTGTTCAAAAGTAGCTGTTTGTTTGGTAGTTGCAGCTGGTCCCACCTTTCATGTTTCTTGTACTTTCTCTGATTTTTTTCTTGTGGATCTATTTGACTTTTTTGGAAAGTACAGCTTGTTTACTAAGCATGTTTGCTTTGTATTTTATTTTTGTTCTGTGTTTTCAGAGACAGGTTTATATTGTGTCCTTTAAGTTTACAATAGAAATAATTTTTACTTGCCCTGCTCATGAATTCTACAAGAGAATTATTTCATAGGGTCTATGGCAGTAGAAAATAGTTTTTATATTCAATTTCACTCATGCAGAGGGATGTTTTAAAAGGTAGCCAGTTGCATTGTTTTACAAACTGCCAGATCTTGTTATTTTTCAGTGATTTGGTTATCTAATCTGTCTCTAGTGTCAGACTGACATTTTTTTCTATATGCTAAGTGGCTGTGAATTTGTTTTGGTTGCTTATTGCTGGACTAACAGTTTCATCCTCTGGTTAGTAAAGTTAGATAAGAATTAGAACATAAAAATGCTGTTAATCTGATACTATGCTTGGATTTTTATCTTTTTTTTTGACAGTTTGCCGATGTTTACAGTGCTCAGGAAGTTTACCATTCCACTTACTTTACTGCTGGAAATCATCATACTTGGGTGATCCTTTTTTTTTTCATTTAAGATACCTTTATTTTAGATCATATCAAATGGATTACTTGTGGCATCTCCTCAGAATATAGAATGAGTGCTTTTTACTGACAAGTAGAGAAAAGCAAATAATGTGGGTCTAAGTAGCTTTTTTGAAGACTGATGCATGCATTTTAGTGAATACAGGAAAAAAATTCAGCTTGTTCTCATTTACACAGCTTCTGCTCTTGACTGTTGCACAGGAATCATGTAAGGAGAGCACAACTTAAGATGCTTTTAGTGGTTATTTTTTGTGTCTCTTCTTGGAGGCCCTTAAGCTGCAAACTGCTTCAAACAGATGGATCTTGATGTCACAGAACAGTGATGATGGTACGGCAGTCTGCTTATGTAGAGTAGCTTTCTAGGTCAAGTCTAAAACCATACCACTTTAATGAAGCAAAATGGTATCTACCAGTGTGCTGTTAGATCAGAAAACTCCTTAATTATAGATACCTCTATTGATTTTAATGAGAAATTAAGAATTGTATGCCTTTGCAGCTTGACATCACTAGTTTCAGTTGTACTGACTTGGAAGAACATAAATATAAATACATCATGCTTTATCACCATCATAGTTCTACCCAGATGGCTTGTGCTTGGTTCAGGTGAGATCACAAGAGGAAAAGCAGCTTGTTGAAGCTGAACCTGGGCAACATGAGAGTGATGGTCAGGGAAAAAGCTTTTCAAAAAGCCCCCAAGCAGATTATCCTCTCCTTTTGGCTGAAACAACAGTTATCAATGTGATTCATAATTGAGGATGCTCCAGGATTCTTTTCTAGTTTTAAGTTCTCACAGGGCAAGCAGAACTTGCTGTCTTCTCCTGTTGGCCTGAAGACTCCCGCAAACAAGTAAGGAAAATGTGAGTCAGTGAGGCTGTCATCAGCTGGACTACAGCAATGTGGTGTATGACTGTAAGCAACATCCTAACCTAAGGGAAGCTTACGAGCAGAACACTGTATTCATACAGACTGCCGCAGTGTATTTCCTCAGGGCTGAAAATGAAAAGACTCCAGAGACTCTGTGCTGGTTTACCTCAGGATTTGAAAAGCAGTGAAGGTTTTAGTTGCTACTGTCAAGAGTCATTGTGATCAAAGCCTAATATATCTAGAGACTGCATACAGCTTTATTGTTGGGACAGTGGTCCACATCTGTGCTCCTTTGACAAACAGGATTTCTCCAAGAGCATTGTACATTTTGTTTCGATGAATCTTTTCTCACAGGTTAGCTCAGACCTGGAGACTAGCCTGGGAGAATGACTAGGGGAATATCTGTAAGGCACATTGTGGCATGGTGCAAAAATAAGTACTCGAGACATTTCTAAATAAAGTAATTCAGGTGTAAGAAGCAAAATAGTTTTACAGTATGCTTTTCCCTACTCTGTGGCAGAGCTGATGTAGAGGTAGTGAAGAATATGATAATCTTTTGTGCTTTTCCATTCAAGTACAAGTTTTCGGTTTGACTTCAAAATAAGTATCTATCTGAAAAATTGCCCAGACAGTGTGCTATACAGGGTCTTCTCCAAGAAAGGTGAGATGAAAAACTACATGAGAAATGTGTAGTGATTTTCTTTGATTGGATTACTGGAGGACACTGCAATATGTCCATTATGAATACCAATACGCAGTAAATTACAGTTTGTTCCAGCGCTGTTACTTTAAACCTTTAATCTTTACTTTTAAAATTATCTAGCAGTGGATTGCTTACAATGCTTTTTCAATCTCTGTTCTCAGGGCCAAGGTCTGTTAACATGGCACGTGGTCAATCACATTGCTTCTGTATGGTTATCAAGACTGTGGCTAGCCTGTTAAATCTTCTGTCATTACTAATTGCTGTGAAACTTTCTCAGGGCCAAGGTCTGATAGCATGGGACATGGTCAATCACATTGCTTCTGTAAGGTTATCAAGACTATGCCCTCCAGTTCAATGCTCTGTTATTACTAATTGCTTTGAAACTTTTCAGGCAGATAGCCATTTAATCTCCTCTTCAAATAATTAAAATGTGAACTGTCTAATTTTTGTCTACAGGAAACGATACCCACTGAGTATTATAGTCAGCGTATTTGCCATCATTCTGGGGGCTTTCATAGCAGCTGGGTAAGGTTTTCATTTGTTATTCAAGGTCATGTTATGAGAGAAAGGACAACAGGAGGATTTTTTCCTTATTAAGTTCCAAGTAAACCTAGGTTGAAATCAGTTGCTCTGGATTAAGTTGATTTGGAAAAATCTCTCTACTGACGTCATTGGGAGGTGCAGGAATACAAAGTGAAAAAATTAACTCCAGCTGGAAGTATTTGTGTGCTTCTTTTTCCCCCCAAAGGTTTTCCATGTTTGCAGGATCATAAATGTAGCAAAGTTCAAATTATGTGAGGAATGCTGCTTTTATTTCATATTATCAGTGTATTTTAGTAATATTAGAAAAATATATTCTTTTTCTGGATAGAAAGACTGATTTTTTGGTTGTCAAATATTGTTTTGAATTAGGCAATGTCTAGGTTTTTTAATAACTTTGAACAAGTTCAAAGGTGAGGTTAAGTTTACAAAGCATTCGTATAGTAGTTTCCTCTGTTTTCTTTCTGTTTGAATATTCCTTTACTTAACTGGAAATGTGATGTTATTTTTTGTTTTTTGGCTTTGCTATGTACAAAGGTAAATAATTTCCACGTGATGTGACTCGGCTAGACCCATGTCCTATTAAATGAATTACCCTATATGCATGAGGTAACTAGGCAAAACAGAAAGGATGACAATATGTCTGGTCTGACTGTAAAAAACAAATAGTCAGGCTTTATTCCCTAGCTACTTTTTGTGTTAAAAGGAATAGATAAGTATACTCAGTAATAATTGGACAGGTTGTCAGGATCTAGACAGATGGAATTTTTCACAGAATGAAACTGAACACTTCCTGCCACTTCCACACTGAGTACCGGGAACTCTCTGATGACTGATTTGTGATGGTCCTGTGACTGGAGAAATATAAAGTACCTTGACTTACAAAGAAGGCTTAAAGGAAAACCTATGACTTGCTGGAGTTCTTGGGATTACATTTCCTCATTTATGTTATTTCTCTAGGTAATGCAATGCATTGTATACTCTTCGCTTGTTTACAATATACTATTTTTTTCACAGGTCTGATCTGTCTTTTAATCTGGAGGGTTACACGTTTGTATTGCTAAATGATATCTTCACAGCGGCAAATGGAGTTTACACAAAGCAGAAGATTGATCCAAAGGTAACTGTGGGGTGATGGCTGAATTTAATGTTATCACAGTATGGTAACAACGGGTTTCTTATTATATGACTATACAAATATACAATTATGAACTGATAAATAGTTTCATTTGCTTTCATATTTCAGGTGATATATGCATCCTTAATACAGAACAGCCTGGAAAGAACTTGTTATTAGTATCTCAGGACAGGCTTAGATAAAGAGTGTATTTCATTTTCTCTCAAGTCTTTTAGGTAGAGTTTGTAGTGGCTTTAAAACACTGCTTTTGGCTAAAAAAATAAAATAAATCTAAACCAAAAGCAAATTGTTTGGCTGCAACCTTGATATATATATCTAAGGAACATGACTTTTTGACTAGAAACACACTTTAAGTGAGGTTTATGTAAAATAATCTTGTCGGTAGGAGCTGATACCTGTCCAGTTTGAGCCAATAACCACAACAACTGATATCTTTTTTGGCTATTTAAAAGCAAGTCTACACCAAAACCAGATATGCCAAAGAATTAGGTGATACTGTTATACAATATACTTTATGTAAACATTGAGCAGGCTGCTTTTCAAGTACAGTGCCATAAAAACATACCAACCCATAGTGAAGAGTAGTCTTGGAGATGCTGGATAGAGGTTTTGTCACTGACTTTTGTGGTTCACTCTGTACAGTGGAAATACATATCTTTTAATAATCTCAGGAATCACATTGAATCCAGACTCTGTATTTTTCTTTATAAGCAGCGTGTAATGGCCTCACAGTTTTCTGCCAAGTATGGGGTTTCGTTTAAAGCAAGAGATAAGCTGGAGAGATTTACTAAGTAGTATGGCTGAATCTGGAGGAAGGGAAGGCTGCTTTTTCATTCCCCCCATCTTCTGCCTTTGTGTGAAGCAAGTTAACCAACAGGATATATGGCATCCCTCAAGTTGCTTGAAGTTATATCGTTACCAGTGATTAGAGATGCTCCATCTAGGACTCAGAATTCATTAATTTTCCTGTTATGCTGGTCCCTGGGAGCCACCCTGCCTTATGCTTTCGTGGTTGATTTGCAGTAGATGGAATAGGTAATCCCTTGGCCAGGCAGAGACTTATGTGGAGTCTAAAACAAAGCAGTTCTGAAACAGTGCCTTGGGAATTTTCTGACTAGCTGGTGTTGTAAAGATACTGTTCAAGGTACAGCTGAGCAGTAATACTCTACTGAGTGTACAAAGTGACTGGAAGTGGGAACTCTGCTCAGTACTAAACACTGAACCCAACAATCACAAGCTTGTATTTTAAATTGAAGTGTACTATGTTTTGTCTACTCATTGACAATAATTTCAGAAGGATTGCCAGAGTATTATTTATTATTTTGCTCCCAAATGGCTTGTAATTCCAAACACCATGTTTCGTTTTTCACAGGAGTTGGGAAAATATGGTGTCCTTTTCTATAATGCTTGTTTCATGGTGATTCCAACAGTTATTATTAGCTTTTCTACTGGAGACTTTCAGCAGGTAAGGAGCAATATTGCATATCTCAGACTGATAATGGCTTTTTGTTTGTTTATTTTTAAAGAGGTAGTCCTATCTCCATGTTAGTGTCTAGTTCTTGAAATATGTGACTTGGACTTGCCCTTCACAGGTAAGAACTTATAATTATTCACTCTAAGGAGAAGCTGAATTTGTATGATACCCCTTATATGAATCTTAATTTGAGAACTAATGTATGACTGGGGACTCTCAGCTAGAGCAATTAGTTGGGAATCCAGCTGCACTGTGTGATTTGCCCCATGCTCTAAAATAAGATTGCAAATACCGAAAACAGACAATTTCCAGGCCTTCTCTCATTCTGATGCGCAGAACAGATTCCTGTTTAGTCTCGGTCTAGTTTAGTAACCTACATTTTACATTCTCAACAGCATAATTCTCTATAGCTAATCATAATACACTGTGATAGTGTAGGCAGTATGTCCTGGCACATGAAATATCAAACCAGAAGGCTTGTGTTTTTCTGGCTCCCTCACAGGCTTGCTGAGTTGTCTTTTTCTTACCACTAAAATTAGTCTAGACACTTTGTATTCCTTTTTGGAAATGTTTGAAATTTGCCACTGAAAATTGTTACAGAACTTGGGGGGTGTCACAAATCATTCCGGTGTCCTTTGTTGTATGTTGTGCCCTGGACTCACATAATTTTGTCATTGTGTTCTTAGAAGTCTGCTGTAAGTGGAAAAAACATCATTCCCTGAAAATGATGGACTTATATCTCCTCTTATTGTGAAATCTCTTCTTGTGATATCAGTCCAGCATGAACTTCTGCCAGTTTAGCAAAATGCAGCTGATGCCCTTCTTGGCAGATGTAGTGGGTGCCAAGTTTGTATGGCTGTAAGGTTTCAACTGCTTTCCCAGCAGACAGAGCTGGAGACATTTTGGGAGAACCGGACAGGGAAGTGTACCTTGTTGCTAGGTTTATCGTATGGGAAAAATAAAGATTGTGTTGTGCCCACATGTTGATATGTCACAAACAAATAAATGCTCAATTACCTGAAAAGAATAAATGAATATCAGAGAAATGCATAATGCCTATTGTGAGTTCTCATTGGGTTGATCATTTGATATTAAAAGTTGCATTAAATGATGTGGATGACTACTGGCAATGTGATGCACAGGAATTATCAAAGAAAAAAGACACAAAATAGAAAAATACTGATGAAAAGTCAAGAAATCATTGTAGATAACAGCTGTGTTTAGCAGAGTTTCAGGCCATAGAAGTTGGCTTGCTTTTACCCTAGGAGAGCTTTTTGCCTTGATCCACCGCAGACAATGCACAGCATGTATCTTTCACCAGTCAAAATATTGGTATCGTGTCTATGTGATAGGGAGATTGCTTCTGCTCCTCTAGCTAGTTCTGGAACAGTGGCTATCACATCTTGTATAGACTGCAGTTTGTGAGTGTCCCAGTTATTCAGTTCTCCTTCACCAGCTGGCTAACTAGGAGACAGGAAAGCAACGGATGCTTTGGATGCAATGGAAGAGAAAATAAGCCCCAAAGTGTCTCTCTGGAATACTTTGCAGTTTGTTTTTGCACACCAGCACAATTCTAGCAGGGCAGAGCTGCCTGAGATCCATCTAATCTATTATGTCAGGTGGTGGAGGCTCAGCTAGCCACAGCTCAGCATGGGCAAACAGCCTCTCTTCTGTTCCTCAGGGATGTGTTCAGCCTTTGCTGAGTTTTGTGCTGATACAGATGACTTTAAACTAATCAGATTAAGATCAGGCATATCCTTGAGTTACGAGAGATGGAAAAGAATCTGTGACATGTTTCTTAGTGACTGTTGTGTGGCCCTGTGTGTTTGTTAGCTGCACATCACTAAGAAGCAGACTTCAAAGTGATGATTTAGTCTTTCCATTGACCTTCATCGATGAGAGACCTTAGTAATGCTTATTTAATCTACTTTTGAGCTCAAAAATGCAGTCTTGCACCTTGAAAGCTGATCATGAATGAACCTATGGTATGAAATAGATTTCAAGGAGATTATTAATTTGCTTTTTCTCTCTGTCTCATGTCAACACTATTTATTATATAATATTAATCACGGTGTTATCTGTATCAATAAATATAAACCCACAAATTCTCTTTATTGTATTCATATTGTATTCATTGCTTGTAGTGTGCAGTGTTATATCTGTACTGCTAATACGTGTTACAAGAATGTGTCTAGGTGTCACGGGTTGTCGTCCTGTTGTCTCTGAAGTTAAATGCATCAAACTGTTCCCAACAGTAATATAAATGTTTCATAATTATAGTATGACTCAAATGGATTTTGTGATTTTGCACGTTTTCATATTAACTACATTTTATATTTGGTTAAAGACGATTATATAGCACATAATTATTTCTCTTTTTTTTTTTTTCAATAGGCAACACATTTCCAGCACTGGACAAATATTTTATTTGTCTTTCAATTTATTCTTTCCTGCTTATTGGGGTAAGGACACAGGGCAATCAAGTAAGACGTTTTAATGCCAGTGTTTCAAATTGCAAATCTCAAATGTAAGGCTCCCTAATAAGTTATGTTAAAATTCAAAGCAAATATATTTTCCCACAGGCTTCTTTCCTGCCTTCTAATTATTTCTAATAGTGTAACTCTTTCAGTACTATCTGTGTTGTTGACCTCACAGTACAGTGGTCAACAATAGGACAATTAGCCTTTTACTTTCTGTACTCAGTATCTCTCTGCTGGTGGTCTATTCTGATTATCTAACTTCTTTGCAGTTAATAGAATGTAAGCCCTTTAGTATAGGGACTGTTTCACTGCATTTGTTCTTTAAAGTACCTGGAAAGATATGAGACACTCAAAAGTAATGAAATAATGCTTTGTTTCTCTTGGAACTGCAGAGTCAAGGCAAGAATAAAAAAATCATTTGGACCCTGTTCTGCCCTTGACACATCACCAGCAAAGGGGTCAAACTAACTTCAAATACTGACATTTAAGAAGCACAGAAAATAGGGATGCTAGAGCTCAAGCAGCACATTTTAATTTGTATTTTGAGTAGTCTGTGTGTGCACATCGACAACTTAAAATACAGATCCACAGAGTCTTTTTTTAGGGCTTGGAACAAGTGGGATTGAAGATCCCAGCAAAATACTGATCCAGAAAATGTTGAACATTTCAAAGTGTTGCTAAACTTCTGAGCTCTCTGGAAGGAATTTATAAAAATTTCTCCTTTGCTTTATTTAGGTTTCTCTTGATGTATTCTACTGTCCTATGCAGTCATTACAATTCTGCGCTTACAACGACAGTAGTTGGTGCCATCAAGGTGAGTTATGGAGAAGAGGGAGATGAGAATGATCAAATAGACAGGGAAGAGCATTGATTCAGCAGTGACCCTGATTATACTTGGAGCTGGAAACTCGAAATGAGGGCTAATACTGAGACACTGCTTGTGCCATACATTTTGGAGATCCACACAACAAAGTGACCTTATTTTCTTCCGTTGAAGCTTAGGTATACTCTAGAAAGCAATGTGAGTATTTATTTATTTTTATTTTCCTACATGAGAAACTTGAACCACTTTAATTAAAATGTGCTTCTGTTCAAGTTGCTGTGGGTTAGTCAACGTAGCCTGATGCTGATCCATTGCAAACTGATACAGACTAACCCACTTTCACTTTGGGCTGATCTAGTTTCTGTTGCTGCTAATAAATAGGGCATTCGTAGATACAGAATAATGGCTAAGCTCTAGTAAGGAGTTTATTGCTTCATGGTTCACTGCTTCTGTCTCTGTGAGAACTTGTGTTCTAGCTAAATGGATTCTTTCATTTTGGTTTGTATAAATTCTGGTGAATTTGGTCAACACCAAAACATGCCTGTCTTAAAAACTGAACTTGGTGTCCTTAAAGCCTGTTTTCTCTAACTCAGTTTAACTTGAAACCAGTGCGACTTCCTTTGTGTTGACAAGGCCAGCATGTCTGAAGTGGGAAGATCACTGACTGCCAAAGCACCTTTTTGTAGGCAGTTTGGAGAGAAGCTTGGAGCTGTAAGCTGGAAGAGTTTTAGCAAGAGTTAAAATTTGCGCAGATGTGGGCCAAACAACTCTCAGAATCCAAACCAGCTTAGGCACAGGAATAACAGTCCTAAGGGTGCTCCCTGTCATGGATGACTAAGGAAAAGAATACCTCCAGCATAGCAAAATCAGCAAAAGGAAGATGGTACTTCTCTTTCTACAGTTGTTTGGGTTTTGGTTTTGTTTTATTTTTTTTTTTTTTGAAGGCTGGCAAGATTAATCTCGTAGTTTTCATTCTGTGGTCCTGAAAGCATTCTTTTAAATTTTATGTATCTGCATTGAACCATTAAGATGGTTCACTTCAGATGCAACACTATTTCTATTTTCTGAGTAATAATTAGTCTTTGAGAGATTCTGAACAGCTTTAAAGTTGAGAAGCACTTTGTGATGCAGTAGTCCCCAACAGAAATTGGTAGAAATGATGTACTTGTCCAGGCTAACTGCTAAAACATTTGAAACCAACAAAGTATTGGTAAAATGATCACACAGTTCCATAGCTTTCCTTCTGTCTATAGGGAACCATTTTCCAAAAGCTTGATGGGGGCAGGGTGAGGGGTAGAATCTTTAACTTTAAACTGTGCCTGTCTTGGACTTCAGTCAAGTGCTTTCAATGCATATTTAATTGACAAAGTAATATGTCTCCTTACCTTTTAAAGCAATAGTAAGGAGCCTTTATTATAATGTTAAAGCATAATTTTTATACTTGAGAACGCCAAACCTGCTTTTAAGAAATAGGATTTGAAATGAGCCTTCCAAAGATTAAAACAAAGAACTTTTTCAGAAGGTGGCCATATTTTACCTAACATAAAATAGCTTATTTTCTTCTTCTTCTTCTTTTTTTTTCTCCAGAAAGTCATTCAGTGCATTGCCCACATTTAGAAAACATACTGATTTTATTATTCTGTTTTGCTGTTACATTACCCATAAAGCTGATATCCTGTGAAAGTAATTTGAACACTGATTTTAGAGTGACCAGCATTAGAGTATAGCTATTTCCTTAGAAAAGTAAATTAATAGATATAATTTATATTCTTGGAGGTCAAAACTAACTTCAATAAATGCATGTCTTTTGTTTCCTTTTAGAATATATCCATTGCTTACATCGGAATGTTGATTGGTGGAGATTACATATTCTCCATGTTAAACTTTATAGGGCTAAATATTTGGTGAGTAGAACTTGAATAGGTTTTATTTGTTAAAGCTGCAGATTTCTCAGTCAGGTACAGTTTTATGTTTTGTTTGATTTGGCCCACATGGGTGATGCGGTTTTGAAACTACTGGCCTGAGGACTCACTGCCTCAGGGTGTAAAGTTCATTACAATTTGTGATGTCTTTTCCTGTCAGTTTTCAGATGTTGAATGTTACTGTGGTAAGATCTTAACTATGGAAACATGCCTGCAGTTTTACTATGTCGGGTTTAAGTTCATTCCTTTTTCACGAGCTGCAGTTCTGAGCTGTCAGGCTTCCAAGTAAACGCCAAGTGATGTGGGAAATGAGAACACTGACTGAATGAGTTGTGCCCATTATAAATATGAGTTATGATGTGTGAGTTGTTACTTTTTGTGTTTGGATGAGCTGTTGCATCTGTTTATATGAATCTATTGGAGCAACTGATAATTGATGTTTATTCAGGGCTCATTTCTCAGATGGCTTAAGTAGCTCAGAGGCACTCCTAATTTATGCTATATTTATGCTATTTACCTATAAAATGGTATATGCAACATCAGATATCTCTGACACCTCTGTTCATTCTCTTTTCTTTAGTATGGCAGGAGGTCTGAGATACTCATTTTTAACATTAAGAGGAAACAGCAAGTCTGTGCAACCTGGGGATGAAGAGAATGTGCTTCCTGAGTCAAAGAGTTAGCCAAAAGGCCTGCCTTGAAAGAGACTGAAGATACAAGTTTGTTTAGCATTGCTGAGAACTTTAAAACAAGTATGTGCTGGAACATATTTGGAACAAGAAACAAAAAATCTACCTCAGTTGCCACAGATGTGCACACAACTCATTGATTCAGAAATATTCTTGTATGCCATGTTTTTTACATATGGACAAATTTAATTTTTCACCATGAGCTAATTTATAGGAAGGAATGCCATGAGCAAATCTCAAACTGTAAATTTCTTCTTTTACCTGTACATTGGTGCTGTTTGTTCTGTTTCAGTGTCTACCCGTACTCTTTGAGGCAAAACTGCCTGTAAAGATCATGAGGCTTGATTCACCATTGCCTTATGCCATATGCAATCTTTGATAGCAGTGAAGAGATGAAAGATGATAGTGATTCAGAATGATTTCATGTATGCATTTGTTCTTGTGTAAGTGACAGTAGAACATATGGGGCAAAGAGGAGATAAGATCGTTCCCTGTGTAAGTCTTGACTGAAGAATTCAGGATATGGCCTAGTGTGCTCGGTATGCACTGTGTAGACGTTTTCTCTCAATCTTTTCCTCATCCTTAATAACATCATGGTGTTCTGCTGCAATTGTCACTGTTGTTTAAGTGAAATCTTGTAACTTTGCTGCAGCACCATGGAGAGAAGGAAATTGAGAGAAAATTTTTTGTATTTAAAAAGATTTTTTTGTGTATGTGGGCCTGTACCAAACAGGTAATTAGGAGAGATAACAAAGGTGAATATTTTTGTTCAGGTACATTTGTCTTTGCACAATCCCCTCCTCTGATGTTTTGTCTATAATTGCCTTTTAATGCTGCAGAGAAATGATGCTAGTATATACAAACTACAAGAGTAGTTTGATTGATACATGGACTGATTGATATATGGAAGACTAACTTGTGTTTAAATGAGGAGAAAGGATCAGTGTCTTGTTGTGTCTTATATATGCAGTGAAAGCTTATCTGGTTCTAGTTTGTGCTTAAAATTCAAAATAAAGAATCATAATAAGCCCAAGGGGTTGCTACAGTAGACAAAGCTTGTCCAGTGGTTTTAAAAAAAAAAGTCTGGAATCTGGTTGTTTGGGTTATCACCCAGTACAATAATGGCATCACTCCGTGTCCTAATTTTCTCTGCAAATACAATTGATAATGCTTACCTGTGTCTCTGAGGATATAGCATTAGTCTTTGAAAGCACCGTAGAAGCATTGCAGCACTGGAGGACAGCAGAGTAATTAATCTTCTTGAAGATTTCAACTTCCTGCAAGCGTAATCAAAATAAACAAATCAAAAGAAGATTTTGGAAGATCATGATGTGGAATCAGGGTGGTCTAATGACTTGTTTTATCCCTACTTGAATTAAATGTAGCTAAATCTGTAAAGCATTACTCTGTGTGTAACATGAATGACTAAACTGGATTAGATCTAAGAAACATGTGAGTAGCTCACACCAGAAGCTTCAGGGAATGACTGGGCTGCCAGCTACCTGCGTGGATTTGAATGGCAAGAGGACGAGTGACTGCAGATAGTAGAAGTGGAATTTAAGGGCACAGTCAAAGTGGAAACAGAAGTTTGGGCTACCCAGTTTCCAGTATCCAGCTGGCTAAGAGATGTGACTTACATTTTCTACCTATTGAAGAGCTGGGAAGGGAAGGGGTCACTGAAAATATTTTAGAGATCTGTTTTTAGATTTTTTTATCCTTAAAAAGCCTTTGGTATTTTTGAGTGTATTCTTTTATAGGATTCCTCTTTCTCCAGATCATCTCTACCTCCAGATCCTAATTATTAAACCTCATCTAACCTCATCTCTCTGCAGTGGGACAAGTCATTGGAAGGTTTTCATTAATTATGAAAAGGTTATGAGAGCCACTTGATTGCAATACAAATGGACACATAATGGTACCTGCTAAATAAGATTTAGTTCCCACAAAGGAACAGCTACTGTATGCATTTAATTCATGAATATTTTTCTGTACCTTTTACAAATAAAGAGATGCAGATTATAATTTTAATAAGTTTTTGGGTTTTTGTGTGGATGGACACATAAAATGCTTTTAGGAACACCTGGATAGCACGAATATTTTCTTTCTTTATGATCAACTGCTATACTGTTCTTGAAGGAGTTTCATTAGTTCATTCTGTACTGTAGTGGGAGGGATTTTGTTTAATTCATTGTTCATGTCATGTTTTTGAAGTCCTTCAGACTTCTTACCTAAAATACAGACCTGATTCCAAAAGTCTCTATATTACTCAGAATCATTTCAAATATAAATTTAAGAATAAGCAAAAGTAGGTATTATCTAGAAGAACTTGCAAGTGTTTGCATCCTTTCACAAAGCAACTCAGCTTCAGTCACTTACTACTTGAGGAAAGTAGCTGCAGAGATAATACTGATTGCAGTAAATAATACTGATTCCAGTAAATTTGGTGGTTGAAACTCTGGGAATACAGGCTCAACCAGGCACAGCTCTCACATAAGAATTTACGCAATTATGGAAATGGCTATTTCATTAAGAACCTCAGTAATTGTGTCTTTCAGTTAATGAAGTAGTAATTTACAACTGATTGCTCTTAGGATACATCTGTAGATAGTCCTAACCTTACTTTTCTACAGATTTCCTATTTGCTTAATGAAATATTAAACCAGTTGTAAAACTAGATGACTTATTTGCTGTGTGAAGCTTCATTTTCTTTTCTTTTGGAAAAATGGTAAAAATTGTTAGAGAAAATATTAGTCTTCAGAATACATATTTGAAAGAATTGTTAAGTAGGCTAGTTTTAAGAAATAATTGGATTGACTTCTGAAAGTCACATTCCCTCACCAAAGTGTCTTGTGGATACATGGATCAAGTATTAACAGATGCTTGATTTTCAGAAGTCAGTCCAATATTTTTTAAACTTTTAAAGTTCTACATGTGGCAAGGTGTATACAAGGGAACATACAAAAAACCAAAAACGGTAACTATTGAAAAGGAGTACTGTACTGTATGTTGATCTGTTCATACTTTTAATTTTGTAGGGATTGCTCAGCAGAGGGCTAGCTGTAATGGAATGAGATTAAGAGTGAAAAAGTACAGTGGTCACCAAAAGAAGCTTTTTTACCCATACAACATGTAAGGTTCTTGCAATGATTCTTGTGAGAGCCAGAGAAGCAATACCTCAGGAAAAAACTTGGAATGGGCTGGATGAACAATTCTTCACATTCATAATAATTTATTATTTTTACTTTCAGTATCTTTACAAATTATGATTTACTAATATTAGGCCCATGAAGTACTCTAAGCATATCTCAGACTCATTACCAGCCTCGGAAAAGAAAATGTCAAAGAAGCATGAGCAGAACTGGAAATGCAAAAGTAAAGACTGGCAGCTATGGAAGTTTGCATTTTGACTCCATTGTCAAATAGAAGTGGTTTTGTTTCTTTTTCATTTAAAGGAGGCATTCAGCACTGTTGTTGCATATGAAGAAAACGGTGCAACTTAATTTAAAATATTCCTTGACTAGTGAGTGATGCTTTGGAGAATTTGTGATTATATGTAAATATTTTTTGAAATTTAATATTCAGGTCTTTGTTGATCTGCCTTGCTTATGGGATAAAACAACAGGTGTTATGGAATGGACAACAGTAATTATACTGAAATTCTAAGAGAGCTTATGTGTGAGGAGCTGAGTTGTTGAGGTGGTAACGATTTTTATATGTTCTTGTTACAGCTACAGTTAGTGTTACATTCCTCGTGATTCAGACATCATCTGTACTCTGTAATATGTCTGCATATTGTGGTTTTCTAGCTGAAGGTGTCCATAATATGACACTTGACATATATTGCTGTTCTTCAGTTGGAGATTTCTGGATGTCAGGTTTAGGTTAAATTTTAAGGATGATTCATGTTAAATGTGGAAGAATATCATTAAAATATATAGACAAATTTTATTTTATCCTAAGTGCATGTGTAAGCATCAGCGTTCCTCTTCCAGTTTAAACTGATCTTGAAAAAGTGGATGTTTCAAATTGCCACTATGAGCAAGAGTGAAGGTTGTTTCTTTGCCTTCCCTGAGAAATTCCATATGTTAACTTTTTAAATTTTTTTTAATCACTTGAAGTCTGAATTTCATTGATTTCATCTTTACCTTGCAGTGAGATACTGTTCTTGTAAGCATTTTTCCCCTTAAGGTTTTGATACATGTCCTCAACCTTAATACTAGTTCAAACATACTTTGTTCAGAAAAGCTGAAATTCCTATTCCCTTGTTAATATATTACTGCTCTTTTTCATGCCAGAATCACAGCATTTGTAAAATGGGCATAAAGAGTTTTCAGAAAACTCTTTGAAAAGTTGTGTCTTTCTCCGTATAGAAATAATTAGGAGACTTTAGTAACCTTTCATTGTTTTGTCTTCGAATTTGTAGATAAATCTATTTTCCACACAAGTTCGGTGTCAACTTGCACTAGAAGTATCTGGACTAGAGTTTAACTCTTCAGCACTGTAAGAAGTAGTGCTGATGTGTGCTATCCCCAAGGTTTGGGGTATTCTTATCCAGAATTTTGATTTAAACCCATCTTTAGCCTCTATGAATCCTAAGCAATGAGAATAAAATTCTTTTTTTTCTTTTTGTTCTTGAGTAGTTTCCAGAAAAGGAGTGCAACCTTTCCTCTAAAGCAAGCATTGTTTAGTTTGGATTTTTTCAGTAGTTTACAAATCTCGGTGTAATGTAGAGTTGTTATTCTAATCTAAGCCCTGGACATTCCTTGGAAAAAGAAAATCACGTGATTTGATTAGACTTCTCACTTCTCTGCCAGTGCTCAGAGACTAACAGCGTGCTGGGAAGAGGCATTTCCCTGGGGGAGAGCAACTGATTCGTACTAGCTCACTGCCTTCACTCACCATGGAAGCATTCCAGCACCAGCTACTCACTCTTATTGGGGGTCTGATCTGTTTCTGTGCTCTGGTAAAATGCATCAGATTTATGAAATATATTTTCCCACATATCTGGAGTGCTTTGCCTGAGACTTTCTTTCGATCGCTGGGAAAATGGGCAGGTAAAGGAAACTTCTTCACCTTCTTCTTGTAACTGAGTAGTGGATCGTTACATGACTAATTGGGACTGGCTTTCCTTGCATTTCCTTACCCTGTCCCTTCAGAGAAAAACACAGTTTCCACTAGGTGTGGTTTGTTTAATTTCTTTTTGGTTTTACCTAGTAACTTCAGTTTTATAAGCCTGAAGGTTTTGCGTACTTAGGGAAAATAGAAAAGTTGTCAAACTGGTAATAGCTCACACACCTGGTGTGTAGATGGGAATTCCCCCCCCATTCCTATCTGTGATTTTTTTTCTCTACTGCAAATGCTTTAGTTTTAATAGCATTGTCTGTATCTTCAGTTTCCTGATATGTGAAACAAGTAGTTTATGTGTAGCATATGGTGTCTGCTTTTCAAAGCAACTTTTCTTTGTTCCTGGAAATGTTTCTTCAGTGTGTTTTTTCCGAACTGGTGACCTATTGTTAATGGTATCATTAACCAGCCAAATCTACTCTAGCCTAAAAACTTCAAAGGCTGCAGCTTGACAGCACTTTTTAAAAAATATTACACATTCTCATAAAATAACAGAAATGTTTAATAAACATCTTTTTCTTCCTACTGTTAGATTGTTAGATTATAAGTATGAAACAAGAATGAACAGGTATACAGTTTCTGGGCTACAGATGTCACTGATGGTGGCATCTTGATAAGAAGTGACCCAACAGTACGTTTGTGCCTCGTTCCTTTCCCTTGCATTAGAGACTTGTTGTGACTGGATTGAATATGTGTTTAATGAGCACATCTCACAGTGGGTTAATAAGAAATGAAATCCACCCCTGAATACCAGCTGCTACTGAAGCAATATGTAGGTCTCATTTTGATTTAAGTGAGGCAAGGACCTCAATTCTGTGCATGGGGTGAGAACCAGGATGGGGAACTTTCTGTATAAAATCCTTGTTTCCGCTTGAGGTTGAGAAACTTGTTTCCTTCAGTGGACCTTTATGTGTTGTCCTTTTTATAAACAGAAAGTCTTAGGGGACCCTGTAAAATTCATAAGGCTTGCATGATTTGCTGTATCATGTGGCACATGAGATCCTGAGAATTGTGGAAATTAAAGTTGGCAGGTAGAAGCTCTTCTGTAATTGCTCTTCTGTTGCCAGCAAACCTAACCATTCAAAATCACCTTGCTTCCCCAGTGTATCTTCCAATTTCAAAGTCCTTAATCTACACTTTTTCAATATGGACTAATTTGCTGTTTTGCTCTGAAAACATGCCAGGTTTAGCTTGAAATTACCTAGGTGCTTTCCTCTTTAATTTATTTATTTATTTATTTCTAAGTTGATAAGGATTTTCCTTCTGTAGTTCATCTTTGGTATTTGGATGTGCAACATTTAAAGTTCATGGTGCTTTATGAATGCCAAAGCTTGTTTACTTTCCCACACTAAATCCAAAGGTAAACGAAGTAAGACAGCACTGAAGGAAGACCTTTTTCTAGATGGTGGAAAATCTGCTCTATGTTTTCTTACAAACTGATTTCTTCTGTGGGAAATACTCAATTAGTCCTTATCTCCTACAATTCTGCCACCAGCGTATGTGACAAAATTGCAAAGCAGAACTTGTGAAAATACATATATGGAAGAAAATTCTACTATCTCTTAGGCAGTTCACTTGTTGCTGAGACAATTGTTGCTTAGGTGGTTGACTTGTTGCTTGTTCTTGACCCCACTGAAAATGAGAGTGATAATTATCTACTGCATTAGACAGATTACTGTGGGGAGGCATTTTCTTTGAAGACAAAAAGTGCTAAATGAAGTAACAAAAAGATGACAAGGTCACAACAAAATAAATTTTTTAAAAGATTGATTCTGTCTTTTAGTGGAAGCATTTAGGTTGCAATGTTCAAGAAACACAAATGATGAAGATTAAAGAAGTCAAGAAAGAACAAGCCAAAGCAAAACGATAAATGCAATTCTTCTTTTTACTTCCTCCAGTGGTCACAGGAGCAGGAGATGGGCTTGGAAAAGCGTATTCCTTTGAGGTAAGACAGATTGCTTATCCTTAAGTTTATTTTAACAAAATGGCAATTGTTACTGCTTCATCAGTCTCTGCAAGTTAGTAAAACTACTCTAGGATTCAAAAGCACTGTGACAAACAGGGTGCTAATCCTTCTCCCCTGTACGTCCATCATTAATCAAGTTCTGAAAGGAAACTGCTGCTGCATTTCAGAGGAAAGTCATTCATACCTCAATGGTCTTGTCAGACCAAGGAAATAAAATGAGTAATTCTAAAGATTTCACATTGTCTGTCCAGGGTAGGAAGTCTCCTAAATTGTCCTTTTTCCCCCAGTTTCACAAGCTAATCTGCTTTTTGACTTTCAGTGGTCCAGCATTAACATACAAAATGTAATTTTCTAACCTTTACACTTGCAAACACATTTTGAAAGATGAATCTGAAATAACAAATAAAGGAGAAATCTGTATAAATGAATAAAAAATACAACTTATGGAAATTGTAAGGAAACCTAATGGTTTAATTGAAGGCAGAAGTGGCCTTGTACTGTCTTGTCCCAGCCTTGCTATTAGTGGTAGTGATGGAACAGTAGATTTTCTCTTCGGTGCCTTCATTCAAAACTGTGTCCCTTTCTAGACACTAAATAACAATGAAACATGAGTTGTTGTCTTCAGAGCTGAGGTGACCAGGAGAAAATTAGCAGCCTGTAATATGCAAGAGTTTAGATGTGATGTCTTCTGCTCATAAATTATAAAATGTATCTCTCAGGAAAGGAAAATGAGTTGGCTTTTGAATTAATTTACAGGATTTTTAGGCTAATCTTTTTAAGTGTATGCATTGGCTAAGTACCTACCTCATGATTTTCATTACTGGGAATGGCAGTATAATAACTACTTTCAAAAGTGCATTGAATGTAGGAAGTACAAAGAAAAATACCAGGTATTATAGTTTAACATTTGGCATAACTGTGATACAGATCACACGGTCTTCCATGGAAGGAAATGTTGCCTTCTGTTTACTCGCTGAGTTACTGTAGTGATGAGCAAATGGGAAGGGTCTGATGAATACATAGGTCAGGGTAAATGGGATGGGATTGAGACAGGTGAGGAATCATCGGTAATGCTTAAACATATATTTAACAGCATGCCTTTGGGTGTGGTCATCGGCACATGCAGCTTGCTGAACTAACTTTGTGTGTAACCACCTGCTAAAATTTTATCCATGTGAAGGCTGCAGGAACCTGTGGATGTCTAGATCAGAGCCTCTGTCATTGTTCTGCTTCTCTTGTGTTATATGCATTATGCAAGAGTAAATCCCATTTAAAAGGCCAGCTATAGCATGCAAATGGCTGCTTTACACCATGAGAAAAAATAAAACAACTACTGTGGTTTTTTTACAAAAAAAAAACTTGTCTGGAACTGGCTAGATTTTGCGGAACATTTGTTCATTATTTTTGGCTTTTGTGGGATGACTGAGAACGAACTTTATCCATGCTGAGATGTACCTTCCTCCCCAGGTGGTCCCTTTGATTGAAGCTGTGCTCAGCTACTGCTCTGTGGGGCAGATCCCAAGCCCACACTATATGAGCTCATAGCTTGGCACGTCATCTTGGTCAAACACACACTTGTGTGCGGCTTGTGGATAAATACATCTGACCCTGCCATTTTAAGATCCGTGCGTCTGTGGAGTTTCTGGCTCAGCACTGCTGTCTTGCTGATCTAATGTCAGGGTATAAAATTCTCTGATGTTCTTCTGGCATAGTTTCCTCTGGTGTAATGGGCTGATGTGAAGGCAAGCCTTGTTTGGTGTCACAGTGTCCGTTCATCTAGAGTTTGAGCTCTGACACCAAGTGACGAATTTCTTTCTGACACTGAGCTCATACATGGGCTGATAATGATTCACAACTAATGTAAGGTCTCCACACTTCTTGGTAGTACGTGGTACAGGAGACTAAGGAGAACAGTTTTTGTGTTTTGGAAGGCAAGTGTGATGTGACTTTCTCTGTTCAGTGTTTTATGTGAAAATCCCAGTAGGGGTTCATTTGGTAAAACCTAGCAGAGTGAGATCAATGCAAAGATTACATTATTTACTGGTTCAGTACCCTTGTTTCCAAGGTTTATGGCTAGATACAGGTCACTGCAAAGTCTGTTAAACTCAAGAGCTGGTGCTGTGTGAAAAGCCTTGCAGCTGTGAGGTCTCAGAACAGTACTTTGTTGATATCAAGACACAGATTTTTCAGACCAAATTACTGTGTCTTTAGTTTCCTGAGCTTGTGTTGAGAGGCAAGCACACACAGAACTTGAGCTCATTCTCTTCTGCATGAATGTCCAGGCTTCCATGAAGGCTCTGTCTGTATTTCTAGCACATCAGGATGATTCTGAAGGACCAGCCTTCCTGAGCATAAAGACCCTGACCTTTTAGCTGACTGCTGTGATGTCAAAGTACTGGATCCGGTTTGCTATACTTATTTCAAAAATTTGGTCCATTGGTTCTTGGGCTAATGGGGTTTAGACTTACCAGACTTATAGCAAGGAACAAAACCAAGTCAACTCTGAGAGTGCTGCTAGGCTGTCAAATCTCTACTCAGCTGTTAGCATTTCAGGTACTGGTGCAGTCTTGTTTGTTATGTTTTCCTAATGTAATATCTATAGATCTGCATTAGCACCTTTTACTGACCTAGCATCTCAAACATACTGCGTTGATGGACAAGGCCATGCCATACTCTCAGATTTACAGTTTAGTTTCTGCATACTTTCCATCTGATGTCAGGGCACAAGCAGGTTGTTGGTGGCTCACATGGTCACCATTTTTGTTATTGTTAATAATTCATTACTCTGTTATAAATCAGGCCAGCACTTGTGTTTAATCAATGTTTCACTGAATTTCACTAAATTTCACTGAATTTTTTTTAGAGTTGGAAGGGACCATATAGATCATCTAGTCCAACTCCCCTGCTGAAGCAGGATTGCTTAGAGAATGTTACTCAGGACG
>KZ506210.1:195022-214657 GCA_002844005.1 Limosa lapponica baueri
TCCAGACTAAAGAGTCCCAGCTCTCTCAGCCTTTCTTTATAAGGGAGATGCTCCAATCCTTAAATCATCTTTGTTGCCCTTCGCTGGACTCTCTCCAGTAGTTCCCTGTCCTCTCCAGTAGTTCCCTCTCCAGTCTGTTGTAGCAGACTGTTTTGAGACAGGGACTACATTCATTTGTTAATACAACAGATTCTCAAATCCTAAACCTTTGTTCCATTTCCTGATATTGTTATTATTACCAGCAGTATAATACAAGCTAAATATGATCTGAAGTTTCCTGCTCCAGGAATATATTCTAATATCAACTAATGTGCAGAAATTTCTCCACTTGGTCTTGGATTTATTTCTGGAAATACTGCTATTCTACTTGCATTAAACAGGTGAAGAGCTGGCAGAAAGATTGCAGAATCATTCTGCCTTGTCATCTCATTCCTGGTCTCCTGGAGCAAAAAAAGTTGAAACATTTGAATCATAGAGACAGGTTTTGAAACCCAGGCAAGGAAAAAAAAGGGGTGAAGCACTGAGGTCATATCAGCACAGTCCTGAAGAAGACTTGGTCTTGAAGTCCTGAAGAATAAGAAGATACAGAAGAAAATAATCTCTTTTGTAATAGGTAGAAATTTACAGTAGATGGCTGCAGAATCCATAAAGCGCTATTAGGGATTTTAAATTATTACATCTAATGATCCATGTAGAGATCCAATTTGTCAGGGTAACTGTAGTAATTACATGCATGGTTTGAATCTAAAACCTGTGTCTTGCCTTTCATTAAGCTTTATTGTTTAAAAATTCACCTCAGGCTGAGCTGCAAAAACACGCTAGAAAATGCAGAGTGACTTTATGCTAATTTAATGTAGGTTTCAACTTTTTAACCTTGAGTTTGTAAGACTCCAGAATGCATATTCTGCTTGATCTTTCTTCATTGTTAACCCCATTTCTAAATGCTAAATTGTCATAATTTGTTATGGCTTGAGACCATGATAATCTTTATGTTTTGGCAGATTGAGGTTCAGGAGCGTTTGAGTCCTTTGCCACTGGGAGTCAGGATTTCCTAACTCAAGAAAGTTCATGTTACACAGTGCTGGGACAGTCCTTATTCTTAACTGTGAGGGGAAATACCGTCCTTTAACATCAAAGCCTTTGTATGTTTGGAAAATGTCTTGTGCTGAAGATGTCTACACTAGACATTACTGTTATTTGGAAGGTGGTAGTGTTAAACCTGTTTTAACCTTTCCTGTGGATGGCCAGGAAATTATTTTCTAAGCACAGTTATTTTTGTTTGCTTGAGGGTACATTTGAATTCATGGTAGTTACAATGTCCTACAAGATCTGTTTCTGAAAAGGATGCATATTTTCTATGTGGGTAAGGAGGCAAACAAGAATAGTCAGGTGTTTAACCTCTTTTGCCTTGAAAAACGGCTGCTACAGCCTTATACTTCTGGTTAGTCTGGTACAGAGCAACAAGGGAGAGTCCTCTCACCTGATGGTTAACAATTTTATAAGATTGCCACAAACATGGTTTTTAGCTGAAGTACAGTGCAATCTTAGCAACAGGAATAATTTTTTATTTAGGTTTAGAAGGGATTTCTGCCTCCTAAAAAATGAAAATAAGACCCATCCAAACACCCCCAAATGGCAGAAAGGAGCAAGTGACCATGGAAAGAGACACCCTGTCTCTGATTGGAAATGGCTTGAGTCAGGCTCATTGTGAACAAAGGGAAATTTGCCAGTATGTAGGCAATTAGAGTTCTTTTCCTGAAAACTTCAAATGGAGCCCTTAAAAGAAGCTTTCAAAAATTCTGAAGCCTGTGCAGGTCTCTTAGGAGCACCAGTTATGTTAGAGGGTCTCGAAAAGCACAGAATTGTGAACAAAGTCTTTGTGCTGAAAATGCAAATGGTTGTGGCTGATGCCTTTAATAGACAGTCTGCCCCTTGTACTTTCAATGTAGCAAATTTTTGAACACAGGTCCTTATTCCTTAACATTCTCTGCATTGTTTCAGAAGAGACCAACAGGACAAACTGTTTCCCTCAAACAGGTTTAAGGAGAAAGTGTTGAAGGGAGTCAGCTATGGAAATGAATGGGTCTTCAGTGTGTGGCCTTTGCGGGTTGGTTTCTTCTTCTAAGCAAACCTGGTACTTGCAGGCAACATTTGCTTTACCTTTTGTGCTGACTAATTTAGCTCTCTTTCTCCTTGCTCTCAAGAGCATTTTTCTAGTTTCAGCTTTATCTTTCCGTTCTTTATGCACACAAATCCATTCAGCTTCCACCTGTTAATAACAGTTTCAAAAGCTGGGGCCATGTTTCTCTCTCAGGCTTTGCCTAAAACTCTTTAACTGGTGGGAATGGGAGGCCTCAGGAAAACATGAGAAAACCATTCTTTATTTGTTCTGCATTTGTTCTGCACATGGTAATACCAAACTCTCTATAAACAGACTGCTGTGTTAAATAGTGTTCGCAGCTATAAACTTCAGCTATTGCTAGCATCTCTGTGGATATAACTTTGTGTGACTGTATTTTAAGTGCACTTCTCCTTTTTCCCTTGGTTTCTTTCTTTTTTTAAGTTGTCATATAATGAAAAAAACAGTTAAAATTTATCCATCTGACCTGCATCAGATTTTATTTCTATTAAAAAAGATAAAAAAAGTTCAAATCCTTTCAAACTCTTGAGCCTTCAATTCAATATCCTTAATCTACTTCCTCAGGATAAAAAAATGTGAGGATAGAAGGTGATGTTGTAAAATGACTAGGAAGTAATCAACATATTTGGCCTCTGAAATCCAAGTAGAAATAAAAATGCATTTCTGGGAAATGTCATGTTGCTTTCATTCCCTGCAGACTTCCATTCATTTGAAATTGGCTCATATTATTTATTATTGTTCATATTATTGGGGTTTGATTGTTGTCCAGTATATTTTTCTTGTAAGGGTCCAAGGAGGTGTTTTGGAAGATTGTTAGAAGACTGATTATTATTTAGCCTGGTTTTAATATCTGTTGTTTACCCATTAGGCAGATGACAGGTGAAGGAAAGCAGTTTAAAAAATCCACAATTGCTTTTATTGTGAAACTGGGAAAAAAATGAAAGATTCTTGTCACTGTTTTCTAACAATTTTTATATTCTTCTCTTGTAGCTGGCTAAACGTGGATTAAATATAGTTATGATAAGCAGAACTCTTGAAAAACTGCAGAGAGTAGCCTCTGAAGTTGGTAAGTGTTTGTCTCAAACTTACCTTCCCATTTAGCAGGCTGGCTTTACAGGGATCTGGAGGTCTCTTCCCTTGGTACAGTATCTAGTGCAGTATCTAGGGCCCCAGATATCACTACAGATATAGTCCCAGGTATACTACAACACTACAAATAGTTTTTCACATTACTGTGTTGCTTGAACCCTTCTAGTCATGGATCACTTCAAAAATATATGCTATCATTCAAACAGTGCAATGGGTTTGATAAAAAAAGTGAATGTGGGCTCTTTATTGGCTTCATCTGCCCTTAAAATCTGTAAATACAGGCAAAGGAGACTGTAATACTAGATCTGTCAGAGGGATCTGTGAAGCAGCTTATGCTCGGGAAAATAAGGTTACCTTTAAGCTTGTTCTTGGAACACAGCAAAGGAAGAGTTAAAATGAAATCAAGGTACCTGGTTTGGTTTTGGTTCATTTGGTTGGTTTTCAAAGGTTTTCAAGTTACATTTGGCTTTCAATAAAGCAGTTAAATAGTGTGCCTTTCAAATTAATATTCCCTTTCTTTTCTTCAAAGGAAATTAGCCATTTACACTGGGGAATGGGTTGTTTAAGTACATTAGGATTGACCATTAGAATTTCTCTAGGAGTCAAATGAATGTATATCGTCCATTAATTTCAAAGATGGCTGTAATCAAGATTATTCTTCCCACTGTCACTTTTTCTATATGTGGCTTCTATCTATGAGATTCCTTGTGTTAAAAGACTACATACACCTCTGTCAGAAAGACTTGCCTTTAAGCGGGCTTAGCAGGTAACTCCGAAAGAGTATCAAGTCCAGGATACAAAGCAGTGCATCTCTCAGAGACGTGGCAGACTTGAAGTGGGTGAAAAAGTCTGTAACTTCTCAACCTGCTGCTACCAAAATCAAGGATTGGACCCTGATATTTTATGTCCATTTTCCCTCCTTTTTTTTCACAGCAATAGACTCGTTTTCCCTTGTAAAGCAAGGGCTATTAGAGGAGGAAAGTACCAACTCCCTGAATAGTCTCTACAAGCAGTCATATCCATGAGACCAATGTAAATATGGCCTACACTAGCCCCTCTTAAGTAAATAACCATAAAAAAATATTTTCTGTGGGAATTAGGTCAGCTCTGGTGTTATTGTTGCATTTCTTTGCAGCTAAATGTGAAAGAGTTACAATAATAGAAACCTGAGGAAAAAAAAAGGCTTAAGCGCTTTTATAGTTTCTTTGCATTGTAAATTATAATCAGAAGCAAACAATGAAAACAATAAGATTCCTGAGACTTACAAGTAAAGAAAAAAAGTGGTGGAGGGCTGGAAAGATGACATACTGTAAATTCCCCTGCACTATGATTTATTATAAGGCCATCCAATGGCCACCTTCTTAATGGAGGCTATACTGTGCTGAATTGTATAGCAGCATGTAACGAAGGACTTGCCATGTTCTGAAAGGTACTGCCAAGATACCCTATGCTGAAACACTCCTATACCTTGTGCAAAAGTGCCCCATGACTTCACATGTGAGGAAACTTCACCAACTGCAGCAGTGTTATTTATGTAATCCAAGGTGCTGGGAGGTGGCTGGTGTGACTCTAGGAGCTCAGGCTACCCTGATCAAGTTTCTGTGCTATGTTCAGCCGGGTTGTGGGAATACAGATTCATCTCTAAAGTTTGCTCAGATTGGTGGTAAATCCCAGTGAGATCTTTCCATTGTTTTTAGTGGGTTTTGGCTGAAGCCCAGAGTGACTCATCTGTTATTTAGTTTGTCAGGTTGGAAATAAGTACATAACAACAAGAAGATGGCACAAACAAACAGAAAGAGAGGAAGATATAGTGATGAAAAGCATAGATTGTCTGACCTGGAGGCCACTAAGATCAGCAGGGAGCTCTGGATGCGGGCTTAAGTTAAAGCTTTGGAAATGTTCCACTGATTCCAATTTTCAAACTCATGCATTACTGTAATTAAGCTAAGCAGTCATTGGGAAGGAAGAAAAGTTAAACTTACTGTGATGTTATGTGAATAAATGAACAACAGAAACCAAAAATAAAGCAGAAACTTAACCAGAGTGACTGTACTGTTTTCTAAACACTGACTTTTTCTTTCTAAACTGCTTAAACAGCAGAATCTTGCTCCAAGCGGCTATCATTACCCTGAACCAATATGCAAGGAGATCAAGGCACAGAGAGAGAGAAAAAAAAATTTGTTGTAGGCTGTGTAAATTTGTTGCAGAACTGGACAGGTTCATCTTGTTTCCTTTTTCTTAACTCTTACACCACCCATCTTTCTGCAGTCAGTTGGACACCATAATTAAAAGACTTGCCTCCCTTCTCAAACTGATTATATTGTTTGCCTAAGCATACTGTCACATTCAGTTTGCGTACTGAATAATATAAATTAAAAGAGTCTAAACTGTGGGTAATTTCAGAGATTTCAGTGTTTGGCTTTCCAAGTCCTGTGGGCCACAGGTATGCCAGAGAACAGCTCACAGAGCTGGAGCAGGCAGAAATCTATAGTAAGAAAAACATTTCTCTAAAGAAGCACTGGAATTGATAAACAGATTTCCATCCACTCTGTCTGGAAAGCTCTTTAGACTGAGATAAAAGATAACAAAATAAGTTTTGTGGAGGACAGACAGAAGGGACCATTACACCAGGTATACTGCTCATCTAACGCATTTAGTGCTGTGGTTGTGAAACATTGATCAAACCATAAAACTAGGAGATTAGAAATGACGGACTGCTATTAACTGCCACTCCTTTTTTATTTCTTCTGCCTACATTTCCTAATCAAGCTGTACAGGCAGAGCTAGGTCCTGATTGAAAAGTTATATCTTAGGATCTCTTCATGTGACCAGGGTCTGTACTGTTTGGTTGTTAATGCCAAACAAACAAAAAAAAGCCACTTCTCTAAGACATAAAAATTATTCACAAAATGGGTGGTTGGGTTGTTTTTTTTTATTTGGTTGTTTTGGGTTTTTTTTTGGGGGGGGTGGGGAGTTGTTTGTTGGGGTTTTTTGAGTAGGTTTTTTGTTTGTTTGTTTTGTTTGTTTTGGGGTTTTTTTTGAGAAGAAACAAATCTGCATTTAAGGAAAGATAAGGTTTGTGATTCTCAGAAAACAGTAGAAAATACAGCTATACAAGTTTAGACTAACTGAGTACACAGTTAGTGAATTTGGATTTGGTGAGCAGAAAGTAGTTTATCTACATGTCCGTCCAGAAATTATTTCTGTTAATATAGGATAAAAGCATGGAGTAAAACAAATCACCCCACATTGAGAGCCAAACATGCCTTGCTCCTGCTAAGACCTGTGAAGGTGCTAATTCATTTGGCTCCCCTGCTATAGGTTCAGTTTCCAATTTGCTGTATTACGTCCTTTGCCTCTTGTCCTTCCTGCTCCAAGAGGTAAGCAGGTGACAAGCTGAGATCACAGACTAGCGTACACGCTTGGTACTTCCTTCCTGTGTCCTCAAAGGCTGTTAAAAGTGCCTGTTGTGTCTTGCTGATCCCTTGAGGTAAAACATTATTGCTCAGGACTGTTTTTCCAGTATGCATGACTACATAACAGGGCACTTCAGGGCCTTGACCAATGCTCTGAGCGCTCTGGTAGCTAGTAACAATTCCCATGTTGTTTTATTTTTCACTGAGTTTGTGTTCTCTGGTACCTTCTTTTGCAAAAATCTTTTGCAGCTCTGCTTTTACAGTCATTCTTTTTGTCTTCTCTATTTTCCTGATATTTCTGAAACTGAGTTACCTTTTATTTCTGAGGAGATACATTTCTCCAAAAGACTTTCAAAATGTAGCCACACTTGTGCTTTATAATCTAACAGAATTCTTTTTTCTTTCTCCCCAGTCTGAAATCTTTTTTAAACCTCTTTCTGTTGTTAAAGTGGCTTTTCATTTGGCCCTCCTCTCTGCAAATTTCCACTGGATATGAATGCCATCTTAGCTGTAATGTTTTTCTCTTCATATTCAAATTTTGCTGTAGTACTTCTTTCTACAAACATCAGTTCTCCTGTCACTCAGGCATTCATTTTGCTACCTCAGGTTTTCAGAAGAGGTTCATAACTCTCTAAAGGGAAAAGGAGAGTTTCTGGCAGAATGCATGTCCTAACCAACTTCATGCTTCATCCTGATTTATTCTCCTCTTGGTAAATTTCAAAAGGCAGGACAGTATCCTTTCTGACAAGTGGGATTCCGCAGTGATCAGAGGTCAGGAGTTGTACCCTTCTTAATGATACATTTCATAACACATTGGATTAAAAAAACCAAATCAGTTCAAGTTTCTATTTTTCCTTAAATTGGTTTTCTCTTCATTTTTAAAAAATACAATTACCTGTGCTGATGTTTGAAAACCTAGGCTTTTTTCTTTCTGGCATACTTAGGACTTTTAAAATGAGTTGAAATGGCTTGTGTCTTCAAAGACTGTCATAGGTCATTGTCACAGAGAGGGAGAAACATAAGAAATGTTGGAAATTATTTTTCAACTCTCTACTTTGCAGAATTATTATCATTTTCTGAAGACATGTCCCTAGATAATTAATTTATCAGCATGATAGTTTTATAGTTTTTTAATATATTGTTTCATTCTTAAATGAGACAGAGGAAAGCCATCTGGAGTACTTGTTTGTTGGCCAAGAGTGCTGGTTGCAGCAGTACATTTCTGTACAGACAAGGGGATGCAGAGAAAGTCCAAATGGTTTGTTTAATCCTCATTTTTATATTGCTCTAGTTTTGGCTGCCCTTCTCATTGCCCACAAGAAAGATGGCCACAACATCACTACACTTTTTAAGACCATCTTACTCTGTTTATAGAGCTCTTCAATCAGAAGGTCACTGTAGGTGTCTGCTCCAGCTCTTGTTCTGTTCTTTCCCTTCACTGCATTTACACTCTCAATGTCCTTTTCTTTGTAGTTGTACCATTCCTCCAGCCGGGGACCACTAAGGGGTCATTTGCCACTAGAGTTGGTTTTATAGGTTGAAGGTTCAAAGGCTGTTTTGTCCCTTTTATACACACAATGGCAGCTTCGAAAGAGGGCAAGAAAAAGAACACTCCTTCCTCCTTTCTTCTGTCATAGAGACAGATGTCCTCTAAAATTACACACAAGATGCAGCCTATGTTTCAGATCTGGAGTCAGAGCATCTGCTGTTTCCTCAGACCACTTGTGTTACTTGGGTAAAGTGGTCAACACTTGCAATGTAGCAATGGGCAAGGAGGGAACAACTAGGAGGGAACAACATCCACCCAGGACCTATTTTGTTGCAAACTGGCCTACTGGACCCAAATCCAGCTTTCTGCCAGCCTTGTTCTCCTGTGGGAGCTGGGGCAAGGTGTCTTCCTAAATTCTGAATATACACAAGGGATGAGGCAAGATTTCTGGGTGAAAATTAGCAAGTCTGATTCTTATTCAAGTTAATTCTTCCTGTCACTTGCATGATAAAATCAGGCTCCAAATGGAGACAGTTTCCCAAACAGGACCAAAAGCAGACTTTCTACCATCCGAATGCACCTGAATTCCTGCTGCTTGCAGTGAGTCTGCAATCCCATTGTCTACTGACATTTCCAAGCTTGTTTGTCACTTTTTCAGCAAACTTCATCTGGATTTCAGGTTGCCCATAAAACTTGAAAGCAGGTTTAGTAACAGGAGTTTACAATGTGAACATCTAGTTAGAAGAGACCTTACTGGTCCTCTTTAAAGGAGAACCTTGCCTTTAAAATGAGTAAGTAAGGGCCTCTACCTCTTTTCCTCATGAAACTTTGTTGAAAATATGAACAGCAATAAATCAAATGCTAAGAAAAATGGTAATGTACAGCTGGGCTCCACTCCTGCATAGCAATGACACTGGAAAAATCATACACATTTCCCTTTCCCTTCTGTGTACATTGACCTTGTAAAATTTAAGCTATACCCTCCCTTAAATGCCTTTTAGTCCTGCAAAATCCCAGAGAAGGTTCAGTCTATGGGACTGTAATTGTCAAAACAGGAGAAGAATTGTTTGAAAATAATGAAGAAAAATATTATATCACATCCAGCCCTGTGTTCCCCTCCTCCTAGAGGAAAAGATAAGCTCTGCTTGTTAAAATGTTCATCTTATACATGAAAACACTTTAAAAGAGTTCTGCAAAACTGAGCTTATGTAGGAGATCTGGCACCCACATTCATTTGTCTAACATATGCTGACAATGTTAATTTATAAATATTATGATAACCAGGGGAAGAGGTCCTGTGTTGTTTATTTCTGGGATAATTTTCTTACTGAAGGACTAAATGGTGTTTAGATTTTTGTGAAGGAATTTGCATTGATTTCAGGGCATAAATTCATCCTATGTTTTCCAGGCCATGTCCTTGAAAACAACTGGGGACAGTGAGTGTGTTTTGCCTGTGTTTTGATCTTTCTTACAGCAGAAAAAAGTTGAAACAATTTTTTACTGTACAGCAGACATTACTAAATGAAACATCTGATTGTTTCATTACCTAGTTACAGCTTTCCCTTTCTCTGGGTAGATGCAAAGGGGTTTTCTATTTTTTTTTCTTCTTAATTACAGAGCAAGCCACAGGTCAAAAGGTGAAGGTTATACAAGCTGATTTCACCAAAAATTCGGTATATGAGAACATAGAAAAAAGTCTTCAAGGCCTGGATATTGGTGTTCTGGGTGAGTCACTAAGGTCTCTTAATTGAAGAGTATTTTATGGTTGCAGTGTTTAAACAGAGAATTGTATGAATGATGTGTTATAACAACTTGTTAGCCAACACTTAAAACCAACCGTACAGCTACCCAATGTGTTTGAGCACTAGTTATCATGAAGAAGTTTCAAAAGTGAATTAGAATTTTCCAAAGTATTCCTGTTTCTCTGTACGATGGCTTCTTTACTGTAAAACCTCTTCTGCTGCTTTACAGCAGCTTGTGGGGTGACTTATTCCCTGTTTAGCCTCAAGGAATTAATTTTTGCTATTGGCTGTTTTACAGCTGTGTGCAATTCTTATATTCAATATGAAATGAGCCTGTGGCTAACACAAATTGGTATGATCCACATAGCAACAATGAAAACGTGTTTTGGGGGGAAGTTTTGGGTTTTGCTTTTGTTTTTGTTTTAAGAAAATCATGCTTTCAATAGTGAAACAAATGAAACAACAACAAAACACAAGCAAGGAAACAAAACCCCAAACTGTAGCAACAGACTGTTTTTCTCTTCTGTGAAGTCAGTACTGATCAGTACCAGTGACTTCAGTGAGAACAAAACTCAGTGCTAAACAGCATTTCTCATCAGATAGAGCTCAAAAGCTTCCGAGTCTCAAGGAGATGCCATTTGTTTAACTAGCTGAAATATGCACTTTGTCTAGATTTGGTTCTTATCATTATATTTCCTTTGATTAGTTAACAATGTTGGAATGCTTCATAATCCTCTTCCATGCCGTTTCCTTAATGGACCAGACATAGATGAGGTAGGATTATTCTGTGGGTTTCTACTTCCAATATAACAATGAGAAACTGTAATTCCACTTAACAAGGGACAAATCTTGCCCCTGCTGCAATCAGAACATATTTCTTCATTTGAGAGGGAAAAGAACTGCGCCTGAACAAGTGTGTTTTGATTTGGTTTTAACACTCAGAAGAACTTGCAAGACAAAAAGAGTGGTAGATTTCAGCTAACCTGCAGCAAGCACTCTGCCATAGAGGGGAGAGCACAGCTGTCCTCGTCGTAGCAGGGATCAGTAGCCTCTCTGGTTCACTGCTCACAGGTAATGTGATGGGGTCCAGTCGGTCACAGCCACAGCCAAAATGTTCAGTTCTTGTTAGTACCATTAAAACTTACTTTCTTTGGGACACCACTGCTTAGGTATGTAAAAAAATTAAAAAATAAACCTCACTTAAATACAATTTACTTTGGCGGGGGGGGGGGGGGGGGGGGGGGGGGGAATTAATTTACACATCTAGAATAGTTTGATAGGATTTGACTTGATCACAGTTTGACTGGGATCAAGTTTTTCATTGCCTTGTTGTTATTTACCTCTACAGTAACAGCCATGAAAAAACCCAGGGTTTCTAAATGTATTTCTTGCTAACACCTATCTCAGGTGACATATCAGAGATGCCCAAGCAGTCTGCTTCCCTCAGAGCTGCAGCTGTATGATGGCACCTCTGCTGCTGCTACAACTCATGTTTGCTTGTTGGACTTGGGAAGATATCTCTACACAGCAGTGCTTTTGCTGCAGAGATAGCCTGTCTCCATCACTAACAGCAGTTTGATCTCAGCCTGGCACGACCGAAATTTGTTGTCTGTCTGCATCCAGGTTGATTTGCTGGTACCATCCCTGCCTGGAAGCCAGCCTTCTGGGTTTCACCTTGTGCAACCACGTGGCTGGCAAAACACAGGCATGCAAAACAGATTTGAATGCCATGTTTAAAATTAAATGATTTGGGGGTCACCTGCCTTTGAGCATGCCACATCACAGGCACAGTCAATGACACTTGGAGGCGAACAAAGCAGCTCTAAAAGCAATTGCCTTACCAAAAAGCTTTTCATTTGGAATTGTTAGGTCTGTTACCTAGATAAACTACAAGCTCTCTGAAGTTAACTATGAATGTAACTGTTTTCTTTCTTCCTGCAGAACCTCGTCAACTGCAACATTATTTCTGTTACAAAGGTATGTGACGCACTCAGATCCATGTTATATCTGTAATTAGTTCTTTGGAAAAAAAATTAGTCCCACACAAGAGCGACCAACTAGCTTTCCTGTGTATTTTCATTTAATTTATCTGCAGATAGTAATTTTCAGCAGGAATGTCAGCATTATTTTAAGGACCCCATCTGTCTCTACTGCCTATGATGTAGTTTGACTGGAGCTGACTGGAAATGTTTTAACATGGGTGCTTGGTTGAGACACAGCATTACACTGTAGCTGAAACATTTTGCAAAAAAGCATATTGATTTCCGTAAAGAGGGAGATTTGCTTCAGAATCAAAACCTTTAGGACAGGAAGATCTGCAGTTTGACATTTTGTACTGTACATGACACAATTCTGTTCTGTAAATATACTTTGGTATCAGTGCAGGACAGAAACTTAAGGAGTTGGCTCCCAGTTCTGTATTGTTAGCTCTTGGTGTTAGTTTTGCTGGGCTACTTCCCTTACAAGAGCAGTTAGTGTTTCATGCTTTCCACCTCTGATTAAGGTTTGTATTGCCCTGCATGTTAACATGAAGAGCAAAACAAGAGCTTTGTAGTTCATCTAAACTTCGGTTAATATGTTTCTAAACATGATGTGAAAATTATCAACAGATGTTCATCTTTCTTTGGCTAGCAAACTTTACATACCAAATTTGTACTGCCACTTAATGACTTAAAATAATAAATCATGTAATATCAGAGAATTGAAACAAATTCTTGCATGAAGTATTTTGGTAAACTTTCTGATCCTAGGTTTTATTCTATTCATATGTCTAAAGCAGAGAAATATCTGAAAGCTATATGTAGATGCCTCACAAAAAAAAAAACAAACAGGCAAGCATTTTTTACCCTCTCAGTCTGGATAAAAAAGGATTCTTCCTTTACGCTTCTCACTTTATACATACCTTGGAATCAACCTCTTCTGCTTCACTAGGGCCAGCTCACTGCTACAAACACGTCCCTTTCAGTCTTTCACATTCACCTTCCTCCAAAAGACAACGAATGGTACCAACCAGTATTCCTTATTGTTAGGTCCAAATCATCTTTAAATCTATTTGGGTTCCTCCCTCCCTCCCCTTGATTCCTGCTAGGATCCTGCTCACCACTTCTTGCAGCAGGATGCCCAAACTGCAGGTATTCCTGGCTCCCACAGACACTAGTGGGATTTTCACCACTGAAAAAGCAGGACCTTTTCCCATGTTTTCCACTTTACTTGGAAATTCCCCTTCACCCAAGCCCATTTATATTATTACCCTTGCTGAAAATGAAGCTTGTGAACCCAACCCTGTTCCTACTATCGTGTTGTGCACAATGACACCACTGAAAAAATCACAAGGACTGCATCAGTCTTTTGCACTACTTTTCATTACTACCTTTTACAAGTTAAGGTACACTTTTTTCTGGAGAAGATTCATATGTTATGTGTGTTTTTATAAAGAGTCAATAGTATGAGTATGAATTCCCTAGGGACTTAGGCTTATTATCAGTAGTACTCTTCAAATACAATAAGCAGAAGCAGATTTCTTACCAAAAAAATGGATTTAACTGCACTTTAAAAATCACAAATGTGATTAGGTCTATTGTTAAAATACGAAGGGATTCCTTTCTTATATTCCTTGTATTTCTTATATTCCTTTTAAGTAATTGCCATTGAAATTATTCTAAAACGCTCTTTGGTATCAGACAAAAAAGTTGTCTTCCCTTGATTTTCTGCTATTTCTAATCCCAGCAGTGGCAGAAAAAAAAAAAAGCGCAAAATCACTATGAAGTTGACTTTCTCGATTCCGTATTGAAGAATGATGAAATTCAGATACTGTCAAAAAACTTTGGATAAGCATAAGACTTTCACTACTTAGAAGACTAACCTTTGGAATTTTTTGGCAATTCAATGATTTGCAGGCATTAGCACTTCTAAAATGTTCTCCAAAGCCTTGAATGTGTGACATTTTAGCCATTTGAACTGTATACATATAGCTGGGGCTTGAGCAAGTGGAAATCTTGTGAATAAAACAAGATCAGTTGAAAAATGCAATCAGAAAGAGGAAGAATGAATATAGGTTTTAATGTATTTGTCTTACAGATGACAAAAATAATTTTGAAACAAATGGAGCCAAGGTAAAAAGAATTTTTTCTGGAACTTTCAGTCGGTTTTAGCTGCTACCTCCAGTTTATTCAGTGGTAGCTATACTTTTTCATAATTATGTCAATCGGTAAGGTTTTCTTCTGTTGCTGTTAGTGCTGTGCGAATGAATGATAGGAAGTGCCACAAATTGTTAGTCAACTGTAGAACCAGACAGAAAAAATAAAATATAGGTCTTTGTCTGTAAAAACATGTAGGTGTTGCAGAAATAAAATGGCATGTGATGGGTCTATAAGGCAAGAAACGGCATTCAAATATATCATGGTATTCTTCTAAGAGTGGTAACTGTACTTGGAATAATAGTTTTCAAGCTCTGGAAATACCTGTACTTTTTCAGAGAAATTAATTCAGCTTTTCTCCTTTTGATACAATCCGTATTTTAGACATGGGGGTCCTTAAACCAGAAGTTAAATTCTTCAGATTGAGTTTCTAGAAAACATTGTTAACTGCTGCATTTTAGAGGATTTGTGCATGCTTTTTGTTTTGGCAACAAAATAAGCTCTTGGTGTTTAATTGTTTTGGATATTTTTTTTCCTGGTTGCTGCTGAATGAATTGTTTTTAGTGATTTGTACAGGGAGCTGTGAATAGGGAAGCTAAAACAACAGATACATGGAGCAGGAAAAAGAATGTGCTGGCTAATGAGCAAAGGGGACCTACCAATTATTTAGGAGCATAAAATCTTTCCTCTGATGGCAGTTTTTGCTCTGGTAGATGTACAATAGCATGTATAATGTTCCCATGGTTCTGATTGCACTAGGCATTTAGATTTCACTTACAACATTATTCCTAGCTTGTTTAGACTTAATTGTACCTAACAAAACTGTAAAAAATGGGTCTTTTGAAAGTGTAGTCTACAGTATAATAGGAGACCTATGCCTTCTGAGGGAAAAAACTTGTTTTCAACTTGTGCAGGCTTTTAGTATAATACTGTCAAATGTAAACTGAATGTAACTGTTTAAATTAAATTTCAGACAAAAAGGTCTTATTCTGAATCTGTCCTCTGGTCTGGGTACTTTCCCTTGCCCATTGTACACAATGTACTCAGCTTCTAAGGTAAGTCGTTCACATTGCTTTATAAAGAAATATCCGTCAAGTGTTTACCAAAGTGTTTGTGTCAGCAATACAGGGCTAGGCTTCAGGACATAAATCTGTGTTGCTCCACTGAAATAATGAAGCAATGTAAATGAGCACTACTTGACAACTAGAAATCAGTGAAGCTATATAAATGAAATCAGCCGAAGGTATGTCTGATCATTGGAACGTTTTTGCCTTTGATTAAACCAGTGCTTACAATTTCTCCTTGTTCCGGGAAGTGATGTTTTTCACCAGGCTGACTTAGGTAATTTACTCAAAACTGCGAAAACACGGAAGTGCTAGATTTTGCTTATGGGACCAAGAATAAAATTCCTGGTAGGTGGGTGGTGAGTTGACTGACTTCATAGGTTTCACTTTGAAATTTTGCTCTGAATTAAAACCCCAGAGCTCATAAAAATAAGGAGTATTATAATAATATATAAAAATACATATATTATATATAATATATAAAAATATATACAAACATAAATAAAGATAAATAATTTCAAAATTATTGAAATTCCAAAAGCTACTTGCTCAGCTCAGATTTGCCCCAAATTAAAAATTCTAACAATATTTGTTTGAACATAGCTAAAGTTCAACTTGGTAAGAAAAAGCTAATTATTCTTGGTAAGAAATTCTAGTTTTCCATTTCCATTTTCTTCTCTTTTTAACATAAGTTTCTCATTCCTCAAAACTTGAACTACATTCAAACCAGACAATTTTAATTCCTTAAAAAACTTTAGTTAACATTATTTCAAAGTGATATGGTACATTGGTTGTATTATTTTGACTTTTTCTTTCTTGGCTATCTTTTACCTTTGTTTTTTTATAAATGGACTGGTTTTTTGGTGGTTTTTTTTTTTTTTTTTTTTTTTTTAATGATCTGAAAGGAAACTATTTTACTTGTCAGCATATTGATGTTTCATGCAATATCACAACACTTTTGGTGTATAAATTGTAAGATCTGTCAAATGACGGCTTTGAAACTCTCTCTTTTTTTCTGCTTAGTAGGACTTACATATTTCTTATTACAGAGTAGTAATCCAATGTTGTGAAGTTTCGGAGTATTTCTCAAAGACCTAACTGCTAAAACCAGCCTTGAAAGAAATGTAACTTTTACACAATGTAGTATATGTGTATTCTTCATAGTGTGGAGGAAAACTTACAAAGATAAACCCTAAAGCTTGAAGCTACAATCCCCTCCCTCACCCCCCAAATTCTAAAATACATGACTTTGAAAATTATGCTTGTACGCTATGCTAATAGGTATACGCTGAAGTAATGAGTTGTATTTCACTCCCCTTCTTATTGCAAGAGAAACAGCACCGTAAGCCTTGAATTGGGAGAGCAGGTGTCAGCCAGAGACATGAGCCACATGAGACAATAGTTAGAATAAATGGGATGCTGTCGTTTATATCTCTGCATTTTCATAAATGTGACAAAGCTTTCAGTCCGGGCTGCAGTACTACTTGTTTCATGTCTGGTTTGGACCAACACCAGGGTTCATCTTTTCTGGTGCAGATAAACAGTCAATCTTGCCATCTCTCACATGCACCAAAAGAAAATGTGTCTTGAAAAGTTCATTTTGGTGTTTTTCATCACTGCACTGTGCCTTAGGTTGCATGATGCTTGGGCATTTTTGCTAAGGACCTGTTCACACGTATTTGTGAGCATATGTGAAAGTACTTAGTTTCCTATACTAATGTTATGTTGTTTTATTTTATTCTAGGCTTTTATAAGCACTTTCTCCAAAGCACTACAAATGGAGTATAAGGCAAAGGGAATCATCATACAGGTGATGCTAGATCTTGTAATATTTGCCTTCATTTTAACAAATTCTTCAATGATATCTGAGATCCTAAATCTGCATAGTGTAGCCAACCTTGGTGAAGTGCTGGGTGACCCTATCAAAGCTTTTTCTCTTGCCTTTATGCAGCTATAGGCTTTTTTCTGTGTTCCACCATAGTACCTTACGTATTCCACGGACTGCCTTGATCCATTGCAAATATCTGTTACAATTTTTCAGATGCTGTAGGATTCTGCAGAATGAATGGCCTTATCTAAATGTTAGATGACATTACACTGTTACTATGATTTCTTATTTTAGGTAGTGGCTCCTTATGGTGTTTCTACTCCAATGACAATGTACCAAAAGCCTGGTCTTATTACAAAGACAGCAGAAGAGTTTGTTAGTGAATCACTGGATTATGTCACCTTTGGAGATGAGATCTTTGGATGTTTAGCCCATGAAATGCTGGTAATTTAATTTGATGTGTAAATGGGTCCCAAAGGCTGAACCAAGGCTCTCTGGGCACAGCAGTTTCTTTTGACTGGTTTCAGAGACCTTAAGGTTGGATATCAAATGAGAAACAGTGAACAGGTTACTAAGGCCAATATGGCACGAGTAAACTATGAAAGGAAGAATACATAAGCAAAGCACAGTGGTATCAGAACAGTGTGGCTTTGTCCACTTTTGTGTCTTGATCTAAGCTCAATTTGATATCTGGTTAGTCTTTACCCTTTCTCTAGCTGCCTGTTTTCACGACCCTGTTAGGAACATTCCTGAGTACTTCACAGGAATTGGCCATCAGATTCAAAAGTTATTAGTGGGGAAGGGAAAGGACATAAAACCAGACTGTACGATCACATAAACATCATTTCCTTAGGATACCAATCTAACAAAATAGAATAAATATTTATACATGACAGCTGTTAACAATGAGCATTTAATGAAAGTGTAGGGACGAGAACAGATTTGCTAAAATCTGAGGAATGAACATTTTCCTCTAAGAGAAACATACATACTGAAAGCACGAAGTAAAAGCTTTTGCATTTACTGTTTTCTACAACCTTTCTAACACTCACTTGATTTTTTCCAAGAGATTCCTGTAACCCTTTGCCTTTATATTGTTTTTGCTTCATTATTCTGAAGGCATGTGTCCTGCAGTTTGTCCCTTTATGGGTATTCCACAGCGACAGACTTCAAGAAGTAGTCCTGCATGCATTTACCAGCTATCTGAAGAAGAGGTGGAGGAACCCCTAACAGTCATTTTTTCAGAAGATGTACAATGGGAAACCCCAGCAAGATACATTTCGCTGTTTATCTTTGTGTGCGAACATGGAAGGAATCAAATCAGTTTGAGTCCTAGCTCCTTCCAAATCATGTATCAAATGATAAGTGATTTAATCTAATGAATCTATTAAGCTATTTTATTTCTATCCCTTTCCAAAGACCACAAAATTTGTTAAAGCTGTTCCAGTGACTTCTGTGGGCCTCAGGTTCTAAGAAATGTATGTTACTATTTTAACATAAGCTTGGAGGCCACAAATATTTATACTTATTTGATATTCATGAATAAAACAATGTATTCTGATGCTTTCAGCAAGTCTTTTGTGTCTTTGGTTTCTTCTGAAAAGTCAAGGAAATTTGTGAGAAGAAGAAAAGAAAACTTTCAGGGTGTAAAGTACACACTGGAGCTTTGGGAAGACTGCAACCATAAAAAATGTATTTCTGTCCAAAGCTTGTGAATGACTTCATCTTCTGATATGGGCTGGGCATACTCCTGTATGAGTCCAGAAGGCAAACCTTTAGATTGTAGATACCTATGAAGATCATACCAGATGCTATAGAAAAGTGTTTCAAGGACAGTGCAATCATCAGGCATGGTCAACATAGGTTCACAAAGGGGATGTCCTGTTTAACTAATCTGATATCCTTCTATGATAAGGTCACGTGCCTAGTTGATGAAGGGAAGGTGGTGGATATTTTTTCCTATATTTTAGTAACCCTTTTGATACTGTCCCTCACATCATCCTTCTGGACAAGTTGTCCAACTGTGAGATGAGCAGGTACATGGTGCATTGGGTGAAGAACTGTCTGAAGGTAAGGGGTCCAGGGGCTGTTGTGAATTGGGCTACATCTGGCTGGCAACCGGTCACCAGCAGTGTTCCTCAGGTCTCAATTCCAGTGCCAGTTCTGTTCAACATATTTGGGATGCAGGATTTGAATGCACCATTAGCAAGTTTGCTGATGATACCAAACTGGGAGGTGCTGTTGATTCTCTTAAGGACAAGAGGCCTTGCAGAGGGATCTAGATAGATTGGAGCATGGGGCAATCATGACTGGCATAAAATTTAATCTGTCCAAATGCTGAGTTCAGTACCTGGAATGGAATAATGCCAGGCACAAGTATAAATTGGGAGAGGAGTGGCTGGAGATCAGCCCTGCAGAAAGGGATCTGGGGGTGCTGGTTGATATCATGCTCAGTATGAATCAGCACTGTGCCCCGGAAGCCAAGAGGGCAAACCACATCCTGGGGTGCATCAAACACAGCATAACCAGCCAGTCAAAAGAGGTGATTGTCCCGCTGTATTTAGCATTGGTGCAGCCTCACCTTCAGCACTGTGTGCAGTTCTGGGCCTCACAATTTGAGAAGGATATAAAGGCCCTTGAATGCATCCAGAGGTGGGCAGCAAACCTGATAGAAGGGCTGGAAGGCATGTCCTATGGGCAGTGGCTGAGGACTTCGGGTTTGTTTCGTTTG
>KZ506210.1:214726-245179 GCA_002844005.1 Limosa lapponica baueri
CAGTGATAGGATGCATAGGAATGGTTCAAAGCTGCATTATGCGAGGTTTAGACTGGACATTTGGAAGCATTTCTTTATGGAGAGGGTCATCAAACACCGGAACAAGCTCCTTGGACAGGTGGTCAATGCCCCAAACCTGTCAGTGTTTAAGAGGCATTTGGTCAATGCCCTTAACAACACAGTTTAACTTTTGGTCAGCCCTGGAGTGATCAAGCAGTTGGATTACGTGATCGTTCTAGGCCCCTTCCAACTGAACTAGTCTAATCTAGTGTATTTATTCAGATGTACTTCAGTTTGTTAAAAGTCAGGAACTTTAATGCATCTTCTAATTTTGCAGGTTTATTTTACTGCTGCATTCTGAAATGGTTTTTTTTTGTAAAGCTGTATTAAGGTAGCAAAGACATTATTAATAAAAATAAGTATATGTTATGTTGTTGGTTTTGGCCAAATGTGAGGAAGAGTCTCTGTAATCTTTGCCATAAAGGATGAAGAAGAATCACAAAATGTGTCTTACTGGCTCCAGAAATTCCTGTATGCTTCATTCAAGCTAGTAACATATATAGGCAACACCACATAGACTTATAACACAGCAGCACAGGGTCCCAGCTTTCTGCATTTGGCTCCTATACTTATTGCCGTAATTCTCAAAAAGAACAACTAAGGATTGTGCTGAGACTTCTGAACTGAAATAATCAAAATTGTGATACATAAAACGATATGTATCTTTCCTGTAGTAAAATCAGTTTTGATCCAGGTCTGCACACAGTCAAAAAAGTCACCTTATTCATACAGGTTCCCAGGTCCTTCTATTGAATTCAATGAAGTTGCTGATACATTTATATTCTTTTGTGTCAGAATTTGGGATGAAAAAGTAGGCCACTTAGAGATCAGTTTGCTAAACCCTAGCATGAAAAAAGGCTTGCCTCACACCTAAAATGGTGAAATTTTACTATACTGTAAGTATTTTACATTTCTGTTTTGGATTTTTTTTAACCTTTGAAATTCACATTTTCAATGTTTTTTCTGTACACCACCATCCCACCTCCCACCCCCAAGAAAAACAACCCCCAAACATTTATTTTATATATATTTAAGCTCCAATTCATACATAATGGCATGATTGTAGAACACGGTGCCTTCAGGAAAATACAAACATGGATCTTGATAAAATTATGTAAGTGTCAACATTATGATTTCTCTGTTGAGATGAGATTTTAAATGAGTCTTTTGACTATAGTGAAAATTAAATCCGGCCTCTGAGTAAAAAAAGTATCTGAGCCATACCCTGGAAGGACAGTAAAAAAAGTGTTGAGATGCGGGAGCACTGCAATGGTGTAGTAACTGTGGGTGCTTGGGAGGTTGTCCCTATGTGGGACCTTTCTCCAGAGTTCCCTGAGACAAAATAGCTGCAGTTACATCTGCAGGAGATAAAGCTTAACAAGGATCACGTCTGGCCCCAAGAAGAAATTTTGCCTACTAGTTTTAATGATCTGCAAGCAGAAGTTTTAACTTCCAGTTTGTGCATGTGGAAGTGTATATTTCAAGATAGGCCTGCTAGTTTTTAAAGAAGGAGTGAGTGAGACCTTTTTTTTGGTGTTGTTTATCATTATTAGAAATAAAAGCAGTGGATAAAGTTTTTTTTTTAAAAATAAATTCTGTGGTTCAGGAGCAAATGCATCACTGATTCTTAGAGTATGAAATCAGTTCAGTATTTTCAAAATGTTTTCTAATTAATTTCTCAGGATTTGTCTCATCATCAAATGGTGACATTCTGTTCTTTGGAACAGGAAGTCACGTAGTCTATGGCTGTAGAAAATTTTTTAAAACTCCATTGTATCTCATAGCCTTTTTAATTAAATGGCTTCTATATTTCTGTACGGCCTCTTGTATTTCATGCCTCCATATGAAATAATTCTTCAAATAAAACTACTACTGAATATTACTGCCCAATATAGAAAACATCTGGAAGTGAAAATGAGACATCTGTGCTGGACATTTCAGCATTGTTGGTTTGAGAAACAAGGAATAGGAATGGTTTGTTCATCACTTCATAAAGGCTGCATTTTCAAGTGATTAAACCATATTCTTCTAAGTGTGGTATTTGTGCAGCTGCACAGAAAATAAGTATGGAATATAATATATGACAAATACTATATGTGGGCCAAAAGCTAAAGTCCCTGGGGGAAATGCACATTCAACAGGAGGCCTGAGTGTGAAATGCAGAGTTTGTGTTTGCCATTGGTATAAATGCTCATTTCTCCATGGATGCGTATTTTCAAGCAGTACGTTCTCAGGTACAGCGTGAAATGCAGTGCACGTCTCCTTCTCTTGCTTCTCTGCACCAAACACATACCAAAGCCCTGCCCACAGAGAACTCTTTGCATGTTTGGTTTACATGTGCTAGTAGTCCCAGCAGGGTGAAACAACTCCTACAGAACAGTGACTGCTCCTGCTCTGCTCAAGTCAGTGGGGGTCATGTAGCAGCAGCCGCAAACTCTGAAGACTCCCTTGCCTGCAGCTTGTCATGATAACACATAATATAGCTGCACGTTCCCTTGCTTTCTCTCTGATTTTCACATGAGTTACCTAACTCAGGTTGGAGAATACCTTTTTACCCTCCCTGCAATCACAAAAGGTCTGTATGTTTGCCATTGGAGCCAAATAACCAGCTTATCTGACACAGGGATGCCAGTAACACAGAAGTAGCACTGGCACAGGCAGAGGTTAGGGAACAATGGGGGCTTGGTTTTCAAGGTTTACAAGTCCTGTAATGTATGACAAGTGACATTTCCATGCTTCTTGTCTCGTATTTGTTTAGGGTTTTGCATGCCTTTTGAGTCTTGCAGGCTGTTACTGAAGTTGAGCAATCAGCTCAGCACAGATTTGTTTTCCTTGAGGAATAGGAAGATCACGTTACTCTCTGCTCTTGCATAGCCACTCTGTTAGAGTAGCCATGTTTTGACCTTTTCACCCATTTTTTGCACAGTATCAGGCTGAGATCTTGCTGACTTATAATCTTCAGGGTGCTCTGCCTGACTGTACATTAACATAAGGCTGCAGAGAGAGGTTTCTCCTCCTTCGGCCTGTCAGAGAAGTCAGTGAGTGGATCAGCCGTCTGTGTGTAAGCCTGGAGGAGAAGCAATTGTGCTTTCCCCTTCATTTTGTAGGCCACGTGTCTCCTCTGAGTGCCTAAAAAACAGCTGAAAAGTTGTGTCATCTGGTCTTGCTGCTAAACTTGGACCTGGTTGATGGGGAAACAGAAACAGAGGGGGAAAATGGCAGAGTTTTTCGCAGCACTCCCTGCCTGGAGAGAAGATGGAGGGAGCAGACCAGCAGGTTGGGCCTTCTGCTTCCCCCCAGCACCCATGGGATTTCCTGTTTTGTGATAAAATATTGTTAATAACAATCAAAATACCTGCACATTTGAGCCATGGGTCTCTGTGGACTTTGTGGAAGGACTCAGCATTACCCCTGTTTCATAGAGGAGGAAGGAGAGGTGTGGAAAAGCAAAGCACCTTCTCCAAGACATGAAGAGGAAGGAGGATCACTTCTGGACAAACACTGTCCATGTCTTCTCAGCCTCAGCAGCACTCCTGGTCCACCAGAGAGCCCCAGGACTGGGAAAGTTGAATATCATCAAATTAATTAACCAAATAATGGCTAACCAATGAAAACCAAATCCAGCCATAAGGATGTGCTTATACCCTGACTGAAGCTGGAAGTCTGAGGAAAAACTGCCCTTCAGGCCCTAAATGTATACCTCCATCCCCCAGGGTCATAGAATCATAGAATGGTTTGGTTGGAAGGGACCTTCAAAGATCATCTGCTCCAACCCCCCCACCATGGGCAGGGACATCTTTCACTAGATCAGGTTGCTGAAAGCACCATCCAACCTGGCCTTGAATGATGCCAAGAATGGGGCATCCACTGCTTCTCTGGGCAACCTGTTACAGTGTCTCACCACCTTCTTCCTTATATCTAATCTACTCACTTTCAGTTTTAAACTATTGCTCCTTGTCCTGTCACTACAGCCCCTGGAAAAAAGTCTCTCTCCATCTTTCCTATAAGATGGTTTTATGTATTGAAAGGCAGCAATAAGGTCTCCACAAGGCCTTGTCTTCTCCAGGCTTAACAATGCCAGCTCTGTCAACCTTTCTTCATAGGAGAGGTGTTCCAGCCCTCAGATTACTTTTGCGGCCCTCCTCTGGACCCAATCCAACAGGTCCATGGCTTTCTTGTACTGGGGACCCCAGAGCTAGACGCAGGACTCCAGGTGGAGTCTCACAAGAGCAGATTAGAGGGGGACCATCTCCTTCCTCGCCCTGCTGGCCACATTACTTATTATACAGGCCAGGATATGGTTGGCTTTCTAGTCTGCAAGTCCGTATTACAGGCTCATATGTAATTTTTTCATCTACTAATATCCCTAAGTCCTTCTCTGCAGGACTGTTCTTAATCTGCTCATCCCCCAGTCTGTATGAATATTGGGGATTGCTCTGACCCAGGTGCATGACCTTGCACCTGGCCTTGTTGAACTTCATGACGTTCACGTTGTCCTGCCCCTCAAGCCTGTCGAGGTCCCTCTGGATGGCATCTCTTCCCTCAAGTATGTCAACTGCAGCAGTCAGCTTGGTGTTATCCACAAATTTGCTGAGGGTGCACTCAATCCTACTGTCTGTATCATTGAAGGTATGGAACAGGAAATGATCCCAAACAACAGACACCTCAACATTTCATGGTCTCTTCAGCTGGAAGAAGAGCTCCATCTAGTGAGGCCCATTCTTCTTGAGGCCACTTCAGCAGCTGTCTACCTTCTGTACGCCAATTTTGGCCCCAGCTGGGGCCATGCCATAGAAAAAAACCCCAAACCTGCCTGCAGATCCCATTGCCATGGGAGCAGGCAACAGAGAAGGCCACCATCAGTTCCAGTTCCCCTCAGCTCTGGTGCATTTGTGGCACAAGGTTCTTTGCCATGGCCACCTTCCTCACAGGCCAGATGCCAGGGAGGTTGAGGAGCTGTCATTTTGTTTGGAGACCTGAGACAATCGCCAAACTGATGGCAGTGCAAAAGTGTTAAGTAAAGGGCATGGGATGGCAGGCCCTTCAGGAGTGTGTTGTACACACAGTTGTTCCCAAAAAGAGCTTATTTGGGGATTTTTTTCTGCAGGGAACTAAAACACTACTATTTTTCTGAGTGACCAGTGAGCAGAAGGAAGCTAGAGAGAAAAACACTGGACCTATGGAAAGAAGAAAATAGGATCTGAAAGTACATTGTAACACAAAAAGCAACACATTTTGAGAATCTCATTTTCTTTCTTTCATTCACTCTTGCTGATTACATTCCTCTGTTTAGCACCTGTGTGTATGCATGTGTGTGGTCACCCAGATGTGATACCAAAGTGTTAGTGGCTTGGGTTCACTTGAAGCTGGGGTTCAATAAGAACCCTAGTTTGAGGAAAATCAGATCTTTTTGAACTTCAGGCTCCTTTAAGTATCACAGTGCAAGCATTCACTAAGGGTTTTGAATGTGTAGGCCAGTACAAAGTTGTGGGTTTTTTTTTTTAGTTTTGACTACTGTTTTTCCTTTTTTTCCCACTGCTTGTTGAGTAAAGAGGTTCCAAGCTAAAACAATTTGCAGTTGCGGGATGCAAACAGCAAGTCTTTGACTCACATAGATTTCAGTTATTGAACTAGTCCCATGTTCAGGTAAAGGAGAAAATTACTAAAGAAAAAATTTAGTTAATCAGTCTGCAACACTATTAGATTAAGGAAAATGGGAACTATGCACAGCAAGATTGCTTTTAGCAATATGATGTACTGAATTAGTGGATTACATCAGTAACTGTGTCAAAGCCTTACTTTTGCAAAGATTGAACCTCCAAATATGTCTAGACAAGCAATTTACAGCAGGAGGAAAAAATCTAAACCATTGAATTCTAAAGTTGTAAACAGTCTGTTATCAAGACTGGTAATACAGACAGGACCCTACTGTTCTCAGGGACCACCCACAAGAGAAAGAATTTGATATGGCAGCTTGCCTGAAAAATTTATTTGTGATAAACTGGTATGTGGTAACAGCATGAATGAGCTGTAGGAGTGAAGAGTGCTTTGCTGAGGGAGCAGCTGGTAGGCTTGGCCTTGAAGTAACTGCAGTACGTCCTTCAGAAAATGTCAGTCCTCCTAAAACACACCAGAGAGACAGAAAGGCTGCAAATTCTCTCCTTGGCTATTCTCCTGTGTCTGCTCATCATCTTCACATCATAATGGCATTTCAAAAATCATGACTCAATCATAACCTATGTGTAAAGTGTCAGTTATCCTTTCTTTTCTTTTTTTTTTTTTTTTTTTTTTTAAAGAGCTTTCTTGGTTAAGAGCATACTTGCAGTTCCTGTGCAAGCCATGGTAGCATATACTTTGGCACATTTTGATTTCTGGGGGTGAAGGCAGAGTTCAACATTACAACTAAGAGTTTTCTGAAGTGAGACAGACTATCAATCACTGTCTGTGACTGCATGACAGACATCTGGTATAAACTGCTCCTTGACATCCCTCTGCATCTTCTGGGACATCCGTGAGACAATAAGAGCTTTCTAAATCACACTTTCAGTCTTGAATGTTAAAGCTAGGCACCTAGATCCTTGCTTATATGCTTAGATCCCCATTTTAGAATAGTACGTATGATTTGCATTCAAATCCTGGCCAGCTTACTCAGCAAGTTGAGAAAGTAGAGTGCTAACAAAATACACTTCTGACCAAAGCCTGTGTTGGTATTGGTGTATTTTAACCTTTCAGAAATGATTAAAACCAAGAGTAACTGAAATGTTTATATAAAGCATGTTTCAAACTAAAACTATCTAAACTTCTCCTAATGTTTCAAATGAAAGTGCATCTGGGTTTGTCATGAAAAATTGTAGCAAAAGGACCAAAAAAGAAACAACCTGTGAAACAGTTCTGCTCCTCCAAAATGTTGGTTTTTTTGGTTGCCAAGAAAGAAAGCTGAATCAAAAGAAGTCCAGCTAATGGTACTGGCTACTTGCACAGTAAAGAAAAGCACAGGAAAGGCAGCTGGCCCAAGAGGGCTATTACATTCCTCTCTCCCTTTCCCTCCGCCGCTCTGCAAACTTCAGAGCTGAATGGTACAGAGCGAATGAGCAGGGAGCAAGGTGAAACACAGCTTTACACACCAAAGTCCCAACCTGATAGCTTTGCTAGTGCAAGGGGAGAGTGTAAAATCTACCAGAGGTAGACCTACTGCAGTTTGTACCTCCCTGAAGTATTGAGGCAACTAGGATTGTTACTCCATGTGAACAGAATAAAAAACTATTGGGCTTTCCCATGAAACCTTTAGGAAATGTCAAGGATGGCAAAATGATGTGTGGCCGAATAATGACAGTTGCTACTGTCTGAGATTATAAAGGCAGGCCTATTTCAGTACAAAGAGAGACTTTACTGAAATGCTGTGACCTAGAAGGAGATGTCCTCCTGATGCAAAACCTTGCTACATTGTGAGCACAGTGGGAGTTTGTGCTGGGGAAATGTCTTCAGTGAACAGCTCCATGCAAATTAAATAAATGGACATCAAAGTTCTGCTTACTCTCTTCAAACAGACAGGTGACATAGAATTTACAATATAAATAACTAGTGGAAAGAAATAATGGTAAAAACATATTCCTGCAAAAATACTTGGCAAAGGAAAGGAAGAAGTCAAGGGCAGTTTTGCCCTGACATAGACTTAAGCACACTTAGGGGTGTGGGGGAAGGGGAGAGAGGAGTGACTCAGGTGCTTGAGCTGGAGCAGTAGGAGGGAAGTTATCTAGTCTGAGGACTGATACTGGCACAGACTCAGTATGTGGTCAGAGGTGATCATTATGGTCTCTGGGGCAAAGTATCGCTCCATGGAGACAAGAACATCTATCCAACATCAGAAGTGAAGCCACTTTCTTGGAAGACTTAGTAACATAAGTGTAGGCATGGCTAGTTAATATTACTGCTGTTCAATGACTTAGAATATCTTAGCACTGTAAGCGCTGAAAAATTTAATTCTTGCCCTAAAGAATATACAGCATAAAATAACTTACTGAAGAAAAACTATGCAGCATATAGTAGTAATACAGATGCTTCAATTCCCCTGAGCAGCCTAGGCCAACTTCTGCAAGTGTCTTTCAGAAAGTACAGATCTACCAGCAAGGCAGGAGAAAGATTTCCAGTGTCCTCAGTGGTCTTTGGCTCAATCCCTATTGAAACAGAATGAGTATTTGCAGAAAAACAAACATCTTCTGCTGAGCCTGGATATTGTATTTCAAGCAAAAGTATGGTGTTGTAATTCAGTTTATTTAGTTACTCAGTCCTAATAGGGCATTTGAGGTAGCACAAATTTCGTGCAGGGAAGTGATTGATAGTGTTAATGTGATAAATGGATACCTCTTACTGAATACTAAGTTGCTGTTATTGGTGTTAGAAGAATGAAACATAATATCCTAATGCTAACATAGGCCAGGACCACTGATCCACTTTTTGGGAAGGAGGTGTAGGTTGGCCTCACTCCTGGGCGGAGCCAGGCATGACAAGGATGTGTCCTGTGGGGAAGTGAGCAGGGTGAAGTGAGTGCTCCGGAGATATCTTTGTGCCTTGCCTCTTCTTGTGTCCTACTGAAACACAGAAATATTGCCTGGTGACTGAAACTGACTGCTGGGAAGAAGAGACCAAAGAGGTGGCCTTGCCACTGAGAGGTGCTACGAGAGCGTGGCTGAAACACGCAGCGCAACATCACATAGCTTGTGTGTGGAAAATACCGACTGAGCGTCACTAAAATCTACAGGAACTGGAGTTGTTCGGGCGTGCACCAAATCACAAAAAAAGCAGAACAAGTCATGGTTATGAGAACAAGTTAGATCTTTATGTTTCATGTGCACTGCTGTATAAACAAATAAGCTTAAAAATTATGGGGAGCACTGCAGGTCTCTGAACGCACATTACCGCAGGGGGGCACTATGACCTCAAAATAAAACCCTGCCAGATTTCCCTATTTTATTTAAAAAAAAAAATAAAAAATAAAAAATCGAAAAACAAGTAGAATTCTGATTCCAAGAGTGCTTTTCTTGAGCCAGTTCTCAGTGAAACCCAGGTAAAGATACCAGAGCTTGTGGTCTTTGTTCTGACCCAAACCATACACAGACCACAGCACATTTCAGCTCCATGCTGAGCTGGGAAGTCTGACAAGCAAGCAGAAAGTCCTGCCTTTCATACACCTCTCGATAGCATTAATAGCTTCTGAAAGAGCCAACCAAGCATGCTCACACCAAAAGCCTACTGATGTCAGCACAATATTGAAGAGGGATCAGTGCTATGGGAGACCAGCCCATAGGGGTGCACCTGGTTCTGTTTTATGTCTGCTTTGCTTGCAGACTTTGGTCTAAATCCACTACATTGTTCTGTTTCTGTCCATGGACTAACATAAGGCTAGGAGTCGGATCATCAGACTGCTTTATGGGCTTTTAATTGTGCTCCATAGAGGGAGAAATACATCTAGATCTTGCTCTGTGGGAGCAAACAATGGTACAAGCGACATTAGGTAAATAAAATATCTTTTTGCCTTTGAAGAACGTGAAAGAATGTTGTATACCTTCTTGCTGATCAAAGATGGTTATGTTGCCCTTTTAGTTACAGATACAGATTTACTGTTGTATTCATCTAATATGTAAGACTGCTTTAACCTGTCATTCAATTTTCTTGATTTGTCTGGCTTTAGTTTTAGTTCTGCTTTGACCAGTACAGTTTAGTGTGAAACTGTAACTGAGAATTTACTCTCTTTTTTTATTCTAGCCTGGGTTTTCACCCGCATCTCCTTTCTAATCCACAACACCCCCTACTCTCCAGCCTATATATATCAACTGAGCAGCATTGGTGATTTAAGACTATAGTAGACATTTCACTTGAAACAGAATGCGAATCTCTCAGATGTGACCAGAATGGCATTCTCCCTCACGTGTGGGAGGACAGTGACAGAAGGCCCTGAATTGCACAGGAGAGTGGGAGAAAGAAAAGTAGGGAGAAGAAGTAGGCTGGAAAAGTAGCTGAATTTCAGCACTAGTAGCTAGAGACAGGCAGCTGTTCCCCAGGTTGATCAGCAGCTGCAAGTTACTTGCAGGCTTTTTGGGCACAGTCAGAGGCCACAAAGGCCATGGAGCAAGGCTTCAGGCTCCCCTCAGCAGCACAGCCAGTCACACACAGATTTTTCAGTGGCAATATTTAAGCATGCTTCAACCTAAATCACCTTCAATTAGAGAGTCCAGAGATGACTTTCTAAAAATGTAAATGGACCTTTGAGTTCATGTGAGACGTGGACTCAAGATAAGCAAAGCTTGTAACTTGAGTAAGGGCATAATCACCCAAGGGCATAATATCTGTTTTAAACATGTAAGTCCTGATGGCCTGATATTTTAGTGTAAAGAATCTAAGTCAGTTTATCCAGCTGAAGGATCTTGTCCCGGTGGTCCTCCAGGGTTTGCTGCAGCTTGGGCTACTCCTGCTTCTTTTCTTGTGTTTTCTTAGTCTCAGGCACATGGGTAGATCATTCTAGGAAAGAGCTTCCTGACTTCCTTAATTTGTTTTGGTCCTTAGATAGGACTAATATCTGGGAAAACTAAAGCCCCTTTAAAATGAAGCTAAATGATTATTTTTCCTAGCATGAGCCCAACATTTTGTAACTTCAATCAAAGGGGTGTCTTTACCTATTTTCTGTCTTCTCTCCTGTATTTTCCAGCAGCAATATGTCTGAGTCAACTGGAGAGAAAACCTTCAGTAACTCCTTCTACTGAAGAAAGAATATGCATGATGGGAAGGCATCTAGTGGAGAAGAATGGAATCTGGAGTTGGCTAGGGAGATGGGTAAGAGACTTATAGGAAAAGAAGTGAACCTGGTTTCAAAAGAGAGTTGGAGAGATGCCTGGTAGATGTGAGCTTTGGACATAACCTTCAGTGGGACAACTTGAAGACTAGGGATGCACATAGAAAGATGAGGAATTGTCACAGTTGAGGGACTAGAACAAGGATCTAGGAGATCAAAAGAAATAGGCATGAAGATGGAAATAGCTTGAGAGGCAAATGCCCAAGTGCAAAGAGATGGAGTTTCTGTAGAGTGGATACTGAAGAAGCAGCAACAGGCAAGATCATTTGTTTCTGGCTCCTGTGATTGAAGAGCAATTAAAATTTATAAACATCTCAGTTATTACTGTCTGTCCCATTGCTTCTTCACAAGGCTGCAGGCTTGTGGAGTTGCTCTAGCAGCTCCCTCTTGGACACTCCTATTCCTAAGGGTCCTGAAACTCCTACCTGTCACGTGGCTTGCAGTATGTGCCTATCAGTGGCCAAAACTCAGGCCCGTCCCATTTCTTCTTCTCAGTGGTTTTGGTGTATGTTGCAAATATGACTTCAGTCACACAATGGGAAAGAGTGGGAGATTACATGGCCCTTCCTGCTCTCTGCAATGAGCTGTGTCAACAATCCCCCTCAACAGGTTCAACAGCTATGACAACTGTTGTAATTCTGCATTTATGGGAAATAGTGCTTTGAGGTGTGAGACACTGAAATGTGCTGTTTGGGTATATGTCTTTGATAGAATTAGGGCAATTTCATGTTTAACTGGGGTTCCTAATTTTGAGAGTTTACAGTAACTCCACATTGGTTCTAAACTGATTTCTGCCAATCAATTTTCTGGGACTTTTTTCCTGCAAGACAATGTTGTAGGCCCTCAGTTTTAATTATAACTTCAGTTTTTTTGGTAAGGGAGTTCTCCAGACTGCAATGACTGAAAGCTTCGGAAGATGTTTTATGTATATCCCACTTAACTACTTGCACCCAAATACAATATATGAATTGCTCTGAATGGATAAACAAAGCACATTCTGCTTTATTTCCAGAACAGCAACAATTTTGAAAAGGAGGATGTTTAATGACGTAATCTGTACAAAAAAAACCCAGCAGAAGCTCTTGGTGTCTGACACAAATGTTCTCAGAACAGTGTCTAAATATCCTGACATGCTATTTTATAAATCCATGCTTTAAAAGGCAGCTTTCTTCCCCCAAAGCTCCACCCACCACATAAATTAATAAATAGATCAATAAATAAAGTGACAAAATGTCTCTGCTGATGACACACAGTAGATACCAGTTTCTCTTCCTGTTCTGTTTTGCAGATCCCCATGAATGGCACAGACTGGGTGGCCTGTACATTGATAATCACCTTGATTTCCAGAGCTGCCTCTGTTATTAAGCCGTGTCACTGATCCCATCTGGATTACAGAAACCCATCTTACTGATGAAATCACAGAGGATTTCAGTAAAAGTTGAATAATGTTCTTTCAATATTAAATAACTTTGTGCGGACCTGGCAGGGTTTGCAACATAGGCATATGGCAAGCACATGAACAACATGTAATACTCCGAATCTATTGTTTTAGTTTGTTTCCAGCAGTTTCAGTCCAGACAAATCCATTGCTAATAAATGACTTGTGATTGTTTGTTGTGAGAGAAAGAAAGTAGAGGAACATCCTCCCCTACTCCTCAGCCCTCTGTCTTTTGGGATAATATTAAAGCAATTTTAAATAAATGTTGTACACAAACAGCTTTTTTTAAAGTATAAGAAAATCTGGCAGAAAGAAAGAAAACTGCATAGTGTAATAAGACTGAGGCAAGGTTTGTCAGGAGATATAATGTCCTTTATTAGATTGACTGTTATACTTGGAAAAAACAGGCTATCTTACAGGCGCATATGCTGTTCTTCATGTCCTAATCCAATAAAAGATATTGCCTCTCCTGACAAACCTTGACTGCTTTTATCTTTGCATCATCACAGCTACATCGACACAACTGTTAGTATAATGAATTTATATCCTTGTGGACAACAGGCACAGATAATAATTTGCTTTGGTGTTTTTAAGAGATACACACTCAGCCAACTTTTACTTTTTTTTTAATATCTGCAATGTTACAGGCTTCACAGTGAAAACAAAAATCAATGTAACTTCAATTTTTTTTCCAAATTTTATTTATTTTGTCTCCAGTGTAGATGCAGATCTTTGCTTAGCATCAGTAACAGGTTTGCTTTTGTTAGCTGCTCCTTAATGACCCTGTAGAGACAGCTTCTGGCTCTCCCAGATGCCACGTAGTTCTTGCAGTGGTCATATTCTTAATCCCACTTAAATGTCAAGTGATTTACTACCTTTTCTCTGAAAGAAGGGCCACCCAGCACTGTCTGATATGGTGAGGGTGCTCACAAACACAACAAGAAGGTGATAACTGCTTATTCAGTGCATTTTCTTACCCTTGAGTCACTGCAGACATTCAGCTGGTGCATCCATGCCTATGTTGAAGGCGGCTGACTCCTGCTTTAAAGCTGGTCCAGTGCATGGATTTGGCATTCTACTTTTTCATCAACCGCCTTCTTATGAAACTTTCATTTCTGTTGTGGGATGTCTCATCTCTCCCCAAGGAAGCAGTGGGACGAACAGTTACAGCCTCTTACAGGATGCTGCCCTCCTGGCCTGGACACCATTGCCTGCCTTCCTGCTGCACCCAGGGCTGGCACCCAGCCAGGGCATTCCTCCTCTTCTTCCTCACAAGACTACTCTTGAGCCTTGGTGCTCAGGATGCTGTGCTGCTGATGCTGGCCCTGAGCAATGTAAGACTGCGCCATGTAACGATGTAAGGCAACAGGCCAGCCCCTTTGGGGAGGAGGTGTTTGCTCCCACCGCATCACTGATCAAGCTACTGTGGATAAGCCTGGCCAGAGAGAGTGACACAGCCTACATAAGCAAAACTGGTATTCATCTTATTTCACCTTCAGTAACTATATTATGGTGGTGTAACTCAGGAGAGAGAGTTCCTCCAGGCACAGGCACACTGGGGATAAGCTGCTTTCACTCAGTTGGGGTGACAGTCCTGTGGGTTCCACAGCACCACCTGTAGTCTCGTTGTAGGTAAGGAAAGCTACACCTCAGCCTGGAGGTCAGGGTAACACCTGGCTAAGCCCAAGCAGTCTCAGAGCCACGTCAGTCCTTTTCTACTTCTGAATATATATGAGAGTACACATGTTGCTGGGGGACTAGACATGTTAGCATTCACGGAATAAAGTATGTGTAAAACATGTCATATCTCCCCTTCCCTCCCCGCCCTCCCCTCCATGCATGACGTGAATGCTGTGAGGCTGTCAGGTCATTTATAGTGCTGTTTGGTTTTTATTACCAGGCAGACACAAAATTATTCATGTACACATCTTGCATATTCACAAATTATTTTCAGCTGTTATAAAGTAATAAATATTCTCATGCACCTGGCCATAATAGTGCTGCAATTCTTATATACCCCATTTGCCTTTCTCCCATCATTTCCTTTAAAAATACAGTATAGATCTAAAATGCTTTGGAAGTGTGACAGTTGTTTCACTGTGATTGATGGAAGAAAGTAAAGAGTTGTTGGTGGGTAAAATACTTGCCTATCAAATGTGTCAAGCTCAGAGATAACAATATTAAAGAAATGGCTAGGCAGCTAATCTTTGGAATTCAGCGCTCTGCTGCTGTAGTCATACCTTTGATTTGATAATAATCTGCAGGGACCATTTTTTATATTTGTGCCACCATTTACATTCCTGGCACTCTGTAAGGTGTAAAACTCATACCCGCCCTTAAAGGCTGTCACAGCACAGATTGTATAAGGGCAGAAAGTGTCTTAAAGTAAAATTCTGACAAGAATAAAGACAGAAGAGACCCAAATAGGGCAGCTTCCCCCCATGTACAAAAGTGAGGTGACACTAGGGCAGCCCCATGCTGTCTTGCTTGAAGTGCGCAGAACTTGTGCTGCTGTCTCCCAGGGAAGAACCTCTTTCCTTCCAGACCACACATTGAGCACAGTAACCACAGCAGCACTTATCAAACCCAGAATTCAAAATTACTCGAGCTGCAGCTGCAGATCTGGTGCAAGTGTATGGAGAAGCTGCCATAGCTGCCACTGCTCCCTGCGCGAAGGTATTAGGGAGCCTCCCCACATAGCAGGGAATTACAGGTGGGCTTCTCTGAGATTTCGACTCTGCTGGTAGAGCCCAGAGCTTCACATGCCAGAGGAAGGAAATAAGATTGTAATATTATATTTTCTGTGGTGCTACTCTAAATATATGTGTAATTTGTAAAAAAAAAAAAAAAAAAAGAGTGCAGTGGACCTGCCATTTCACTGTTCAGTTGAGACAAGATTCTGCAGGGAAATGACAGACAAATGCCATTTGTCCCTGAGGTGTGTTTCTAACGGTCCCCCCCCGCATCCCCCCCCCAAGCTGGCTGCATGGTGCACTGACAGCAATTTGTAGTTGTGGGAGTTCAATACCACTTAGGAAGCAATTGTTGCCTTTCAAGATGCAGCTTTTTTCTTTTGAGACCTTTAACGTTTTCTATCAGTCCAAATACTGGAAAAAAGGGGGAGAATAAATCCTACAATGACACAATTTACAAAGCGTGAAGCTTTAGGATATTAAGCTACATTGAAAAGGGTCTTCACTTTGTTAGGCTCACTCATGTCCTCTGCTTTGACCTTGGCTTATGCTAATTAACATGACATTTCTTTGAGTCAGGGGAAAAAAAACAGAGTGAAGGATAAAGGGCACACGATCAGGAAAGTGTCTCTGGCATTGGGGAAGAAGGACAGCTCTAAGAAAAATACATCCCATTGGAGCACAGTACTTCAGAATATTTGTATGCTTTAGAAGCATAAAAATCTTTCAGCCTCCATTTAGATACACTTTGAAAGTATAATAAAAAGTTACATTTCCGTTTCTTGTCATACAGTGTCCTGTGTGGGTCCTGACACAAAACACCATTTTAGAAATGGCGTTTAAAATCTAATATGAAATGAAACATAATTCTTCAAGTTTATGAATATGGGTTGTAAGATCATGAATGATAGTCTGGCAGAAACGTCCTGGCAAGGATGATTGCAATGGATTTTAATAAGACTTTGGAATGTAATGAGGGTATGTTTGATGTCTACATATTTTGGTGTCTGCTTCAGGGCTAATGCTGCAGCACTAGGAATACTGAATGAGTGTTACTATGCACCTGATACTGCACTGTTTTTACTGCTGGATTGCCCCCTTGGGACAAGCCACTGAAGAAAACCCAGCCACAGAGTGTAACCTCCTCGCAGCAATTGGATGAATGAAGAGAATGCACACATGCACCCAGAGGATATTTCATAGTGTGTTTTGCTAGCGCCAGTCTTCTCACCTTTTTGCATTTGGGGAAAGGTCCTTTACCCCTGGACTGTTGAGTGCTATGCAGGACAAGCCCTCAGGTGACATGGTAGTGAAAGCATTAGTTGCCCCTTCTGCTTCCCTGTTGGAATGACACTGTGATGAAGAGCAACTTGTGAAGCCTTTCTTGCTGGCAAATGTCCTGGCCAACAGGGACGGGATTCTTAATAATGTAACTGTTAGCCAAAGGAGATATCCTGGTCATGACCAGCAGCTCCTCTAAAAACCATCACAACTTTAATAATAATTATGCTGGAAATTCTTCTTCCACTTCTCAGGTGGGTGGGATTGATTCATGATGAGGGGCTTGCACTGCTAAACCCTGGCTATGCCTTTTGTTTTTTCCAGTAGGTGAAAGATGAGAAAGCTTCTTAGAACAGAGCTTAATATGTGGAGAAATGGAGAATTCAGCTCACCCACTTCATAAAGAAACCTCGAAGGAAACTTTCCTTGTTAAAATTCCTCTTGTTAAAGAGCTGTGAAGTCATAAAATTTTACCGAACAATAGTTTTCCATACAAAAGGGATCTTCAGTCAATAGTTCCTCTCTAAGCTGTTCCAAACCACCCTGGCTTCAATAAGCTCAGATCCTCAAACAATCAGTGCAGGAAACAGTATGACTTCTATAGGTTTAGCAGCTGTTCAATGTGGTCTATTGTGGGTCTGTCATGGGTCTGTCTATCTGTGTGCAATTTTGTCATGTTTTTGTCATGTTTTGTCATGTTTTTCCATTATTGTGTCTATCAGACAGGACACAAAAGAGATAAATTTTTAAAACATCTTAGGTGGAGAGGCATTGCCTATATCTTTTCTTTAATTATTTTTATTGGGATGTAGACAGTAGTCCCACTTATTAATTCTGTACATGGTTTTGCAGTACAGTGGCAATTTGAAAGAGGACTATCTGAGCTTCCTGAAGCAGAAAAGTGGTTTGCAGTCCCACATGATGATTAACGTCAGTACTACTTATTTATCTAATAAACATCATGGTGAATTAAAAAAACATAACCCAAAGCTTTCTATAGAAGTTGAAGCTCTTGTGTTTCTTTCAACAGAAAAGAGTATAAGTACTTGTAGTCTTGATCCTGTTCTCCTATATCTGAGGATCAGTAAGGTAGAAATACAGTGAAGATTAAATGTATTTCCATTTCATACAGATTAAGGTCATCAGTTGTTTTGCATTCCCAAATTAAAAGGGCACATGCTGTGAATTGGGTACCAGACGTTCTTGTTGTCTCTAAGACATCAGTGAGAGGTTCATCAGCATGTGGCTGTACATGCTTTCATTGCTACTGCTGTTCTCTGTCAGGATGTGTTCCTGAAAACAAATTTCAGATTTCACTAAAAAACTTATAGTCTGCCTGTAGGACCAGTTGGGTTTTCAGTCACAGGCAAACCTGGAAGTTGGAAAAGCATTGTTGAAGAGAATCAACAAGATATTTTGTTTAACCCCAAAACACGCAGTTTCATTCAGAGATTTTTCTCTCTCATAAAATAAAGCTGGATAAATTTCTAAACAAAATGTCACTTCAAATTGCCAAAGCAAACTTCTCGAATTTTGATTTAGGATGTCTAGAAAGATTGCTGCTTTTCTCTGTGTGGTTAAAGCAACTTGATGAGTTCAATGTGAATTCTAGCTTACTTGTTACAAAAAATAACTTCACTGAAAATGTGGTTCATCTCCTCTCTCTAACCACACTGATTTCTAGATTTATTTAGGTTTAATAGATTTTAAGGCCATGGGAGACTGTTATTACCACTTATTTTGACCTTCTATGTAACTGAAGCAGTATAATTCCCTGGAAAAATTCTTACTTACAATACTCTGGTCTCCCATTTGGAGAATTTTCATATGTGTAGTAATTGCTCTAAGAATTTTAGTGAAGCTAATGATGATCAGTCCCTGCCAAAAGCTTCCAATCCAGTATGATAAAATCAATATGTGTGGCAGGTCTTTTAGCAAAAGAAAGCTGCTTTCTCTTCTGGCAGATAACCAGGGTGGATGGACTGTATCTCTGATTGCAAGAGCCTGAATTTGATAAGACTGTAAATCCATAATAGAGATGTTGGTAATACAGCACTGTGGTAATGTCACATGGTTCAGAGTTAGTGTAACCAAATTTCAGATTAGCCAGATGTCAGACATATACTTTGGTTCTAAAACTGTCAAGGTATTTGACTTTGTTTGAAATTGTGACTCTTGGATTGCCCCAGAGCTACTTTGGACAATTGGAATTTATCTACATTCCACATAGATTTTAGCCCACTTTCCACCACATTAAAATCTTCAGAATGAGAGCTGACAGGTCATTTTTGCAATCATATATTCACATGCTTGAGTGGCAGTTTGTGTATTAATATGATGTTGCTTCATTTTATACTAAATACTTTAGGATTAAGGAATTAAGGGTGTTCTTATTACATGGGAGAGCTGTTCATCATCTATGCCTGTATTTGCTCTACTGTTTTTCAGTCAGATTTTCCACGCTAGCTCCAAAACAAGTTGTCTTGGTTTAACTACTTTGAGCTCCATGCTGTCTCACAAATTCAGAGGAGTAGAGCAGTCAAAACACTCTCTACAGAAGTCCTCTGGAAGATCTGCACTAAGAAGCATGCAGAGATATTCTGGAGACAAACACTTGTTCTGAAAACATACTTTGCATAAAGCTCTGTCACTCCTGTCTAGTGTGGGCAGAAGGCAACAGCTTGTTTGAAATGCAAACTGATTTCAACTGTTGGTTACCCACTCTCCTTCAGGACAGGTTTTGATAAGGGCTTCATACTCTTGGCACAACGGAAATGTGTGCCACTGGTGGTACTAACTTAGAGGTTTCTTATTCATTTGAGGCTTGTGAACAAACAGGATTCCTACTACTTCTCATGTGATCACTTTGAAATGGACAAAATTCACCAGTTAAAACATGTGCCTAAAGGCAATTGTTCAGATTTAGTCATTACTTGTTAGATAATACAAGTGTCTTCTCCCTCAGGTAGTGTGCATTAGAAATTTCTGTTTAAAAATCTGGACTAGCCTCTCTCTTCCCCAAGGAGGGAATTGATGCTCCAATTAAAATTATACCAGGGAATGATTGCACTATGGTTTATTATGGAGTCCTCAAAATGGGAAGGACATGGACCTGTTGGAGTGGGTCCAGAGGAGGGCCACGAAAATGATCAGGGGGCTGGAGCACCCCTCCTATGAAGACAGGCTGAGAGAGTTGGGGTTGTTCAGCCTGGAGAAGAGAAGGTTCCAGGGAGACCTTATAGCAGCCTACCAATATCTGAAGGGGGCCTACAGGAGAGATGGGGAGGGACTCTTTATTAGGGAGTGGAGCAATAGGATGAGGGGTAATGGTTTTAAACTGGAAGAGGGGAGATTTAGATTAGATATTAGTAATAAATTATTTACTGTGAGGGTGTTGAGGCACTGGAACAGGTTGCCCAGAGAAGCTGTGGATGCCCCATCCCTGGCAGTGTTCAAGGCCAGGTTGGATGGGGCTTTGAGCAGCCTGCTCTAGTGGGAGGTGTCCCTGCCCATGGTAGGGGGGTTAGAACTCCATGATCTTTTAGGTCTCTTCCAACTCTAACCACTTGATGGTTCAATGATTAATGAAACATAGAAGCAAGAATTTATTGCAGTTCAAGCATCTGACCATTTAGACCGTTTGCATGGTATAATGTTCAGGACAAAGGTTTTCAGAGACCCGAAGCAAGGTAACAATGTTTATAAATGCCTTTTAAGAGAGCATTTAGCAGTAGCTTGGTGCTTCAGTGACGTTGTATGAGGCTCAATATCAGTATCCATGCACAGCACACAGCAACTGAAGAAACACAAACTGGAGTAGCAGCTCATGACTCAAAATCTTATATATAGTAGAGGATTCATCTCTGAGTACATAGGGCTATACACTATGTGCAGGGAAGGATGCAGGGCTACATCTCTGAGGCAGACACTTCAGTTACGGGTGTGATCAGCATGGGGACTACAGAAGTGGAAAGCTGATTTATGGCAAAACCAGGCACCAGTTGTCAGCTCTAGGATAGGTAACAATCTAGGAAATGGTGATCAGTGACACAGCTGAGAGAGATTGTGCCTGCTGATAAATCTCAGTTTTGGCAAAAGAGGCAAACTATCTTTATGGTGCCCATGGAATGCAAGTACACCATTTATTTCAAGACTTCTTCTGGAAAAGCCAGATACAAAAAATAGTAGAATGCTGCTTTTTGATAATTTTCATTCAGCCAATATACTTCTGTAAATGTGTGGTTAATCTGGGTGTGTATGTAGGCATTTGTATGCCTTTTAGATTTATAGTGGACTTGTCCATACAGATATATGAGAGTAGCTTTGTCTTCTTTATGCCATGGGTCCCTGTGGAGAAGGGAATCACCACAGCATCTGGGGAGGATTCATAAGGATTCATGTCCTTCTGCTTGATACAGTGAAACAGTAGAAGTGAACTGCTGTCAGACAGACAGCAATATCTATGAAGTAGGTAAGTATGATTTCATGGCCTAGGAATAGTGCAGAGAATCAGCTCTGTCTGTTCTTAGTTCTGGAGTTTAGCTTTTTCATTCATTCAAATAGCTGAATTTATTCCATTTAGAATTGTTGTTCTCACACGTAAAGAAACAGGTGCACAACTGCAGATGCCTATACACACACAGATATTTGGCCTTCCTTGCTCCAAAATACATCATTCTCTGTAGTTCAGGATACCTCTGTTAAACTGTGAGCATTACATGAATAATCTGTGAAACTTGCTGCAGATGTACCAAGTATTTACCAGCTTGCCGCAGTGTTTTGCCGGAAAAGCAAGGAGAGAAGTGCCCTCTTAAAGAACACTGGTGAGCTGTACTCTGATGCCACTTCCAGAACTTGCTTTCACTGGTCCCCTAAAACCATGGGGTGCAAGCAGGACCTGGTTCTGTTTTAGCAGATTTCAAAACTGCCCAAGAATGTGCACTTTGAGAATAAGCTTTAGTTTGCCTACTGCTCACAAGAATAATGAACAGAAGGGTATGTCCACACATGGTTTTGTATAATGCCAATTCTGACCAGACAAGAGTGGACTAGTAGACCATGTCTAGGGTAGTAAAGTGCAGGTCCAGAAAGCTATCTAGGTGTCCTGTGGCATAAGACAGCTAACTGCTGCTTTTGATCTCAATCTAAGATTTGAGGATGGAAAAAGCATGCTGTTAGCATGCAGTAATAAACATTTTGGGAAAGAATATGCACCATGGAAAGTTTTTTTAGTTAAAAGGGAATAGTAAAAAATAATCATGCTTATGTGACCCACTATATGAGATTTATCTGATTAAATTAATTTAGATAACTGACTTTCAAATGCATATGAATGTTCACTGACACTTTTCATCAGTGAAGAGAAAGGGAAAGTTCTGGGACATGACTCCTCTCAACTCATGGCAGGTGTCTAGATGGGTCACAAAAATTCCTCCCCATTGTCTGCTGACAAAGTCCAGTCTAATAGTCCATCTCAACTAACGTCTAGTTGCAGCAGTATTAAAAAAGTACTCCTTAATTGGATAATAAATTTTGGTGTTTAAATTTTAGGCACCTGAACTTAGATGAAATTATTTTCATTCCCCATGACTGAGTAAATGAATCTCCCAAATGCTGCTGAAAGTGAACTGCAGTTGGTACTTCATTACCAGTACCCAAGTAGTTAAAAACCTCTCTAAGGGAGCTGCAGAGTTGGTGTTTAGAAGACCCAGGACTACCTCTTTCCAAGGTATGTCAGGCTTGTGACAGGAACCAGAGGAAATGGCTTGCTTTTTCACAAACTTTTTGTACGCTCAGGGTTCAGGAGAATGGTATGGAGGAGCTCATGCCATCCATCAGGCACCCCTAATGAGAAACGACGCTCGCCACTCTCATAAATACAGCATCTGGGGCACCTATGCTGATCTCAACTGGCAAAAGGACAAAATCAAGTAGGAAAGACCAAGATTTGTAGGTCAAAGTCAACACCTTCACTTCAATCTGGAAAGGCAGCAGGTGGGCAGCAGAGATCACAGAGCACTGGTGTCATACATTGCCATGCTGAGAAGCTGTCAGCAGAAATCCAACTGAAGGCTTGCTAGAAAAACAACAGATAGCAAAAGGCTTGTTTTCCTTCATTTCAGCTGAGTTCTGAGGTTACCAGCCTTTACAGAATGACAACAACAATGTACATTTTTATAGTCCAGCAGAGTTCAGAGCCCTGGTAAGAAAGCAAAGCACTGCTTGGTCAGCTCCAAACAGGCACAACAGTTCAAGGGTTCGTGTTTATTCCCCTCTCAGCTAAGTTGTTTTCTGAGGAATCTTTGTTAGTTTTTGCCATAAAACAAAAGGTCAGGTTTGATGTTGCTCCTATAAATGTTCTTGTTGTTCTGTTTGTTTATATAACCCCCTTCTCCCTCCATCTGATGGAGAATGAGCTCTGCTGCTCAATGCCAGCTGCACACAGGATGGTGAGAAGAATGACAGCCCCCGAAAGGGGGCCAAGGGAGGGAGACACAGAAGGGTGAAGGAAATAAAGGGCAAATAAGCAGAGTTTTGCCTCTGGCCATTTGCAAACAGCTTGTGAGATCCTCACATCACACACATTGCTGGGTAGCCAGTGACATTTCTGAACACACAAGCTGTCATTTCCTCAGGAGTCAGCACCGCTAAACCCTCTCAGGCAATGTGGGTGGGCGCTTTAGAAGACATACTGTCTCATCCCATTCAGGAACTACCCTCTGTCACTGCTTTCCTGGCATGCTGGATGTTTGTTGTTTAAGTAAATAAACTGGCCGGTGTTTCAGGCTAACTGTGAATGCTGTGTCCTCCCACCACCACCCTTTCCCGGCCACTCCAGGGAACAGGAGGAAAAAAAAAAAAAAAAAAGAAAACAGCCAAAAGCAACAAGATGAAAAAGTTCACAGAGAGCTCTGATGCCACCCACTAAGCCTCAGCCTACAAATAATCAGTGACCAAATGGTGTCATTAGAGGCTGCAACATCCTGTCAGCACTTGGCCTTCCAAGGGGAAGTCCATGGTGGAGGTGATTTTGAAACCATCTTTCCTGTCTCGTTCAGAAAGAAGATTCTCAGAAATGGCTGTCACAGGATATTTTGGTTTTCCTTGTTTCTTCCAAATGAACTTTTCACATTACAAGTCAGTGGTCAGCTTCACCAAAACTGAAAGAATATTGTTTAATGCCCTGTTGTCAGACTGCCTCCTTTCTAGGCTAGCGGATGTACTTGGTGTAGGAGGGAGATACAAGATCATGAATCTACACCTGTTTCGTCAAGGGTAAACAAACCAGATTGCAAACCAGTTTAATTTGTGTTTTACTGCCTCTTTTTCCTGTCTCAATATTGAGCTACATCAGGGAAAACAGACATCTACTACAACAGAGATTCTCTCCAGAGTTAATAGGAACTTTTAATATTGACTGGCACAACATACAGTTTTTCATATACTCCTGTTGGTAAATCCATGGGTATTCACATCACTCAAATGTAGGCACATCATAAATTAAACCAGCTGGCTAACCACCTCTAACTCCATATGTAGTCAGTGAGAAAAAATTAGGGCAAATTGGAATAATTCAGTAACTGCTTTTTGAAAACACTGTCTGCATGATTTTCTCCCTCTATCCTTTTCTCCTCCCTTTCCCCTTTCTATTGCCTATACTGGACACCTGGAAAAGCTAGCTGGATCTACAAAATGCCAGTGATTTAATAAATTAAATGGCTTTTTTGCACACTAGTCTTTCTGTCTATTGGCTAGCTGGGAAGAAAGTTTCTCACTGAAATACCGATTGTGGAGAAATCTCTTGACTATTCATTGTGCAGATAAAGTTAATTAAAGGAAAAATACTGTAAGGTGACAGCTCACAAGGGTTTGCTCTTTTGGTTTTGCTTCCCTCCCCAAACATGTTCACCTGGTTTGAGAGTGGACTGATGAACCTCAACTACAATAGGACGTAAGGCATAGATGAGCTCTGTCACTAGATGCATCCTGCAAATGCAGGATGGCTAAACTGAATGTTTTTGTAGGGTATCTAGCAAAACTGGCTTCCAGAAGTGCTTGATTCAGTGAAGATGTCATAAATCATGAGTTAGCCACAGTGAGCTGTGATGATGGTTCATTGATTTCCCTCAGTTCATAAGCAATCTGAAAAAGACACTTCTCACAGTTATCAGCACTTCTCAATTAGACAAGCAGAGCAACAAGGCTAAGCCCACAGGCTGGGAGGGCTCAGCCACTGGAATTTGTCAAGAGAGGAAGCAGTGAGCACAAACAGGGTACTGGGAATCTCCTCTCTGAACCCCAGGTCCGTATAAATCACACTGTCTCTCATCATACCACTTCTATCTCCTGTTGCTAAAATGACCAAGATTCAAAACCTAAAGGCAGATCTGTCCCTCCTGAATTCATCAGTGTTTGCTACAATATGAACTCCATCAGTTTGCATCTGAAATTCATACAAAAAGCAAAAAAATTCCAAACCCTGAAAACCCAACCCTTAGGAGTAAGGCCCATTTGTATCCTTCCATTCAACTTCTTTACTTTCCCACAATCCTCAACAGGGGATCTTGTCACCACGGAGGTGTTTTTCACTTCTACAAATAGGCTATACAAAAGAAACCTCAAATTTAGGACAAACTGTGGATAAGCACAGAAAGTGACAACAGTCACAAGTGCTTGATAGCAGCATCTTTAGTAGCTCCTCAGGGCCTACTTTGAAATTCTCAAGATCCTAACTGTATCTTTCATTATAAAACCAAAGCACATCCTGCATTTGCCAAAGACTCCAGCAAATTTTAGGAAAGCTTTGAAACCACAGGAAAGAAAGGTCTATTGCTCTCAGGGAGAAATCATGTGGTTTAATGAGATTACATTTCTCCTTCCTCCTTCCCTTCAAATCAGGCAAAGTTTAATATTTCAGTTACATTCATTTTGATGGAAACAAAAACATCAAAGCAAAAGGTGATCCACAAAAAAAAAGTTTTCATTTAGTACAGAACTTCAAAACTCTAATAAAAGGCACAAAGAAAAATGTAGCTCCCAGATTCACTCATGCAGAAAAAGTCCTCAGGCGATAGGTTAAGCCACTACTGGCATAATTAAAGGAGTGTAAATAAGTGAAAGGATACCAAATAACATGGCCCAAAGCACTTTAAAGTCTTTTGGAATCATGCTGGAAGTCAGACTTCCACAGCTGTGATTACAAATAATTGGATTCAACATCCCTCCCAATGCAATCAGCAACAAGTTGGTTTGGTTTCAAGGCAACCACTATCCTTCCTTTTAATAAATCATCCGTATATGTCACGAACTAAACTCTGAAGGCTCAGTGTCTTTAGCAAGAGACCACATGTACATAGATGTACCCGTAACAGGTTGAGAAAATGTTATTTCCGTTCAAACGTGTCACATTTTGCAGCCAGTTTTTGCTCTGTATTTTGCACTAAGCTTCAGCTGACAGTCTGCCTCAGAATGACAGGATATAGCTGGTCATTCATCCGCCCATTCCTTAGTCCCTTCAGAGTGGGGACACACTGCTATTCCCAGTGACCAGGTGCTTACTATGGAAATGGGGAGTGCTTCTGGTCCCTGTCCTTGTCCAAGTTCCTGTCCTGATGGCACTGGGGACTGCCTTTCTCATCAAGCACAGAAACATCTTTTTCCTTCTCCGCCAGATTTGAAGACTCAGCAGAGGCAGAAGCCCTTATCCATTCCCAGAGGCCAGATCCTGTGCCATCACCCAGTTCCTCCTGGCTTTAGGGTGCAGTCAGGGCTATAAAATGACCTAGCTGGACTGTAGTTTCTTGCTTTAGTGATGGGCAGGACTGGCTCTGGAGCCAGCCTTTCTAGCCTGCTGTGTGAGCCCTGCCTTCGGCTGTGAACACTTCAGAGCAGTCTAAGTTCCACGATTCACTATATAGCCCTCTTCACAGTCAAACCAGACATGAATGGTGTTATAAACACAGCAGTGCTGGCCATCTTAAATATTTGTCATCTTTGTCCCTACTTAAGCAACATATTTCTTTCTCTTTTTCTCTTTTTTCAGTAAGCATAGGTTTTTTTTATCAAGTTTAGCTCTGCTTTGGAGAATGACTTTACAATGGAAATGTACTTATCGTGTGCCTCACAGATTGAAGTCAAATGTGCTGTGTATATCCCTTGCAAGCACAGACTGGTAGCAGAGCACCAGGCAGAAAGCCTGGTCTGTGTGTTATCACTGAACTAACTTGATACAGACTGATTTAGAAACACAGAGCCTTTTCAGTGCTGTTTTCACACAGACATTTTATGGGGCAGAGCTGCAAATGAAGGCTGCAGTGATGATGTTGAATACTAATGAGATAATATGTAATTTAATCCCAGTTGAAATTTGGAGCTGTTATTCACAGGAATCATACATTTTAATTCAGCTAAACCCTGAGTTTTACTGGCAATGTAACTATCCTATTCAAATCCTTGTACAGTTTCTGGTGAAAAAGCAAAGCTAAAGTATGCTTACTATGAGAACTATAATAATATCCTGGACTGTGAATTCTTTTTATGATTTGCACCATGCATGCAGAGAAGGCTGGAGTGTTAAGTAACCGTGCTTAAATTGTCACATGCACACACAAAAAGAATATCTCCTCTTTCCCTCATATCCATGAAACAAAGTTTTATAGAAAAACAAACCAGCACAGAAAGTATGCCTCTGAATCCATTTCAATTTAATTAACACTACACTAGTTACAAATGCAAACAGGTTCCCAAGCACACTGTTTGGCTGCCCCTCGCTCTGTGGATTCAAATTTGACTCCTTGCTTTGTTCTAACAGAACAAAGAGAGTAAAGAACAATGTGACCCTGACCCTTCTTTACCCCTTCACACACAAATGATCCCTTTTAATATTCAGACAAGCTGTGACATGAAGAGGTCCCAAGAGAACACCTGCCATTTCTCTGGACGGCGTTTTGACCAGACATTGCCTATCTAGTTTTTAAACAATTTTCACATTCCTGTGGTTGTTTTGTAAAGAAGATGGCAACACTTGTGTTCTCAGAACATAGTCTGTATTTCAATGCAGAAGCACACAATGCAGATTCCCGTCCCACCGTACAACACAAACATGCTCCACCTGCAACCTCACAGCACTTTTCTTCCCTGGAGGGCCAACTAGATAGTCTTGGAGACAGGGATAGTCTAAAAACCCAGCTGTGAACTTTCTTTGAACATGTGTGCACAAATGCATTTGGATTGAGATAGACATCCACAGGCTCTCCACGCATCTCTCCCCCTTCAGGGTAGGTCCAGAGTCAGCAGAGGAGGAAGGTCTTGAGAAGGCGCAGGGACTGTCTAGCCTGAAGGTGCCTTTTTATTCCTTTAATGTACTTATGTGCATTAATTCTAACACAAGGGCCATCACTGGGTCTCTCTGCAGACACGTGTGGGCAGTGCCGCAGGTTGTTCCCTGTGTCCTCTGCACAAACGGCAGCAATCTGGCTTCTGTGTTTGCTCCGCTGGGGTCTGACAATGCTGGCATAAGGCTGATGGGATTTGTCTGGTGATTAGATGATACTCTTCCTTTCGCAAAGCCCTAGTCCTTTCCTGTCTAGTTGTACAGAGTAAAGGAGGTTTTTACTGGGCTTACTTCTGAAAAGTAAGAGAAGCCTGGCAAGACCCAAATATCACATGGAACTATATTAGTCCTGACTGACATTTGCCAAACCCATTCTTAAAATCCTTAAGCACTGGAAATTCCCATCCACCCCCAACAATCCATGCCAGTGCTTCACCAGCCCTACCACCAGAAATGCTTTCTTAAAATAGGTATTAATCTCTCTTGCTAGGATTTGTACCCAGTTGTGTCCTATCTGCCATAGACACTAAGAGCAGTTTATTTGGAAGATGCCACACTGGATGGAAACCTTGCACTGATAAATGATGCAGCATTGTGTCTGCTTTGTAACCATTGCATCCAGTGATCACCAAGCTATTTTTTCACCACTCTGGAGTTCAGAGTAAGACTTGGCTTTATGTTCAGACTTTCTTCCAAAAAAGGAGCTGTGCTGCTATGTCTTTTACCAAGAGAAGACATGCAAAACAGGGTCAAAGACAGAGGGAAGAAAGGAAAGCCTAAATCAGACAGCAGCAGACTTTGAGCTTGATGTAGTCTAAACAAGATGGTTTCCCCCACAGTTCTCATCCATCTGCTGGAAAGCAATGGTCCAGGTTGAGCACAGCAGGTCAACAGAGGCATGTGGGCTGCTGTTTGCTCTGGGAAACAATGGGAACCAGGCAGTGACCTATCACTGAGACTTGTCATTCAGTCTTGGCACTGGATTTTGACTAGCAGTTGCAGGAGCACTCCCAGCCCTTCCTGAGGAGCAGCAGGAAAAAAGCCAAACCAAAGTGCTTATGCCAAAACAGTTTTTGATGCCTCATATTCTGTCAAAGGCTCAAGCCACAAGAAAGGTAGGCCACCTCCTCAAAAAAATCCAGGAGTCTAATTCCCACAGGTATCAGTCATGTCCTTGAAATCAATGGGAGTTTGGGACAATGCACTTATGAGTAGCTGAGCACTAGTTAATGTTCTTCCCAGCCACAGTCTGTGAGAAGGTTTTCACTTTGTTTTCCTACTTGAAACAATGAATTTTTGACATTTTTCCCTTTGCTTTGTTTCCCAGCAAGGGATACAGACTTTTCCAGGTTAAGTAATGTGACAACCAAACATTTATCACATTGCATAATCTGCGTCAGAGCTTTTCAAGTAAACAAATGCATTTTCAGAATATACAGAATATACAGCTCTCTGCTTGCCCTCACACCAGAAACGAGCTCTTGCCCACAATGTAACACTGAAAAAGACAGTTATTCTGATTTAAAGTGACATCCTCATCATTTTTCCCACTGTGAATGATCAAGTTCCTGGCATTCCATGAACTGGCTGAGGCTCAGTATCGGCGTGAGCTGTCCAGCCATATCCAAGAGCAGAGGTGATCAAACATCCATCCAAGCGCCACACCTGTGACTGTGCAGGAAATACATGGGCAAGGCTGTTTGCTCAGAGGTGGAAGTCACTGCTTTTGACCAACTCCCTCCCTTGCAGGCACCCAGAGTGAAATACTTTGTGATGTTTGACTTGCATATTGCACATGGCATACCTCTACATCTCCAGTGAGGGTGAGTAACCCTCCAACAAAGGGATTCCTGCAGACAACAGTCACATTTACAAATCAAAATGTGATTTGTTGGTCCATTCAGGTCATGACAAATGCACCACTAATAGTTTATACATTCAAAAGGCTGGTAGCAGTTCTGCTAGTCTTTACTCCAGTGCTGTTTGTGCTTTCTATTTTGTGCTTCCAGGGAAATTTGAAACCACACAGAAGAATGTTTATGGTTCAACCAAGTTCCCTAAACCTCAGCACAGTTATCAGTAACATTAAAGAGTATTAAAGCTGTGCCTTATGTTGGTGTTTCTGTGTAATTCATAGGCCCATATCAATGAGAGTTAATAGAACTTGTTTCTCCACTTGACAGATCAGAGAGCTGAGAGGAGGAAAAATGGGTGGCCCTGGTGGTTGTTGTCTTCAAGAGCTGAGATTGAGCAGAAGTGTGCATCTCCAGCTGAGAAGAGATGTGCAAAAAAACAGCTCCCTAGCTGGCTTCTGACACGTTGCTTGACCTCCGAATCTCACAAAGTGAAGTATTCAGCTAAAGTAGTTGTGATGGAGGCTAAATTAGAATTAGGAGTGTCTGGTTCTCATCCTTACTCAAAAAAGATTTGGATTAAGACTTTTCCTGTGGTTTGAACAGAAATTGAGACCTGAGAGTCTTCCTCTCTTTGAACGGAGATGGTGCCCTGAGCACCAAGGGAGGGGCTGGAAGTGCTCACTGAGCCAACTGGGGATGTCCCAGCTGACTGGCATATAGCAAATGTGACGCCCATCCACAAGAAAGGCCAGAAGGATGATCCGGTGAATTACAGGCCTGTCAGTCTGACCCTGGTGCCTGGGAAAGTCATGGAACGGATCATCCTGAGTGCCATTATGGGGTGCATGAAGGACACCCAGGTGATCAAGGCCAGTCAGCACAGGTTCATGAAAGGCAGGTCCTGCTTGACAAACCTGATCTCCTTCTATGACAAAGTGACCTGCTTG
>KZ506210.1:251806-267959 GCA_002844005.1 Limosa lapponica baueri
ATATAAAATGTTTTTAAAATAATATTTTAATATTTTTTAAATAACATGAGAAGCTTTAACTGAAATTTCCAACTTAATTCTCCAAATGTCCACTCTGTCACTAGTAATACATATGACAATTTTGACATGGGATACGATCCTAATACCATTTGTATGTGTGACACGTGTGTCAGTAAAACTGCAAAGGAGAACGGTTTAGGGCAATTTCGAGATTAGGCCACCTCAAGTACTTTTTCTTTGAGGTTCAGAGAGTAGTATTACCTGGTGGCAGCAGGAGGCAGCATGCTGGCTCTTGTTTCCACCAGACCACTTGTCCGTTGTATGCAGTGCTCAGAGCAGAGAAGATGAGGTCAGGCTTCCCAAAGACATTACGAGAAAGGTTAGAGCCATGAAAGAGGCCTCATGTGTTTGGGATCTTAGCAAGGTCTGGGCAAAACTGCTGTTTGATCCAGACACCTATGAGAGCCTACCATTTAATCAGAGACATGACAAACTGCCTGCTTTGTGCCAGCCCATCCTGGGGAGATTTCATGCCACTGAAACCTCTAGCTGGCAGAATCTGCCACCACCCCAAAAGGACAGACACCCTAACAGTGTGGCAGGGCACACTGAATGTGCAGAGGAATAAGCAACTCTCTCACCTCTCGCAGTTATGCCTTCAGAGCAAGGCCAAGGCATTCTCGTTGTTGATGTGGGTTATTGGGCGACCACCCAAATTCACAGGCTGATCATTCGCTGAAACACTTGTTCATAACAGAAAAAACTCTTTTTCCGTAGTTGCTGCTGGAGAAATATGAAGAAGTTTGGCATTTCAGTGCATGTGCTCACCATACTTTCCCATGCTGCCAAATGACTTTTTTTTCCCTTTCATTATACTGTGCTCACACAAATGACACCAGATCAGTAACCTGGTAAGACACACAATATATCATTATGTTGGAGAAAAAAAAAAATTAAAATATAGGTTAAAATTTGGCTGTCACTTCGGACGGACACTAAATAAATAATTCTAAATTCTTTTCTTAAAAAAGGTTTGACCTCTAATTAGAGTTTATTTTGAGTTGCACACTGAGTACACGTTAAAACACCTCTACAGGACTGATTGAATCATTATTTCTACGTCTATGGAAGTTGGAACTGTAAATCAAAACCAAAGCTCAGCTTTATTTTGTGTGCAAATGATGCAACTTTTAGTATAAATTAAATGCTATTTTTTATTTTGATTGTTGCTGAAATGTATTTGGAGCATATGTAGGGAGCCTACTGCAACCTAAATATAAACACTATAGAGAGTGAAAAGAAAGATTGAAGAATGTGCCAATAGGCATGAGAAGAATAATCACTGTCAGAAGGACCAGGAATAACAGAAACGTTTATAGAACCAGCCTCATCTGCTTTTTCCCATAATAAATTGAGTCAGCCTCCCAGGCTGCCATCCGCTTCTTCCATCTTCGTCCATGGGAAATTGTCTCTGGGAAAGGATTTTTCTCAAATCAAGTTATAAAAGCCATCAAGAAAATAATTTCACTCTTAGCCATCTTTGACAGTCAGTTACTTTCTGGGGGCTGCTCATGCAACACTTGTAGATGTTGTTTGCATGCTAGTGTGGCCAAACCATCTGCATTCTGATACGGGCAGCTTGTGAATGTCAAGCTAATTAGTCAAGGCTAATGTCTGGTTTCCTGTAGAGAGCTTTTGTGGAGTAATTACCTTCCTCGAGGTCGTACTGCTGTAATTACAGGTCTTTAACTAATCGAGATAAACAGTCTTTGAATTCTTGCAGTGAGTCAGCCAATCACTAATGGACTTTTATCTTAACCTACAACAATACAGTGTATTATGACACGTGATAGCAATGCTTTTTATTTGTGTGGGATCTAAACAATAACAGCTTTCACTAAAGCCATATAAATTATTGACATCTATTAATGTTAGGCTTAGGAGCAAAGCCATTGCCACATGCTTTTCAGGATAGACATTCATATTTAAATAAACCAAAAAGTAGGTACTTTCAGAGAAGTAGATGACACATAACTAAGGGCAAGAAGAAACTATTCTCATCCTAATTCCTCACTCTTTGCCTGGTTTTATTCCTTTCTTTTAATAGTAGCACTGAACTGTTCTTTGAAGAATAGTATTGAGGCCATTTTAAAATAACAACCTTCCAAACAGCCTGTTTCCCTTGCTTGTGTGTTTTCCTTCCTCTGTGCCCTCTTTGCTCCTCTCCTTGAGGCTCAGATATTTTGGGCTACTATGGAAATGTTGGCAAATGTTTCTCCACCTAACTTCATTATTTCTAAGGTTGATTCTCGGTAGGATTTCCTCTTCAGAAACTGTTATTTGACTTACCCACTTTCTGCCTGTAGTCGGGTGAATATAAACTCTAATATAACATCCTCTTTTATTTAAAAAAGAAAAATGAAGACAAAAAATCCACCCAAACAAAACCAAAGAAAAACTAAACCCCAACACCGTACTTCTAGTATACTGTGGGTCTGCTGTAAAGAAGAAAATGAAACTGAGTGTATAAGGAAATTAACAGAGGCTTGACCCCCATCATCTTCAGAAAGCTTCAGCTCACCTTTGGAGTACCTAACAAGTTTAGGTAACATATTTTCTTTCTTTATCTAATAGCTGTAGTACTACATTACTAGAAACATGTAAGTTTAGTTTGGATTCCTGCCACAGATCAAAACCAATACCTGAGAACAACCTTCAGAACAATCCAATCTATTAGCCAACTGCCCAACAAAAACGAAAAGATATCCATAGTGCTGCTACCATGTAATTGATTTTTTTGATCTAACCAATTAAATTTTCACATTTCTAGTTTGTTTTTTTTTTGAGGTTGGGTGTTTTTGGATTGGTATTTTTTTCCCCCCAAATAAACTGTGAGTATAACATAATTAAAGCTTTACTGTAAATTAGCAAGTACCTAAAACATAGCATGATGAACTCTAGAATGGTAACTCAAGACCGGACCATGTTAACTCTCAGAAAGGAATATGTCACACATAAGGAACTAGTTTAGCAGAAATTTGGTAGTCATGTATGCAAAGTGACAAGAAACAGCACTTCAGTTTTATTAATTTTACATACATGACACTCAGTATGAATCTTCTCTTCTCACTTTTTACAACCCATGTCTCACAGTGGGTCCATTTGTAATCATGCAGTGCTAACACTGTGCCACCTCCCTGATGTAATGACACCAGTAAGGGCTAGTAAGGGACAAATGAGCTCGCCTACCCACACATTAACAACCCTTTTTCCAAAGTCAGAACAAAAATCTGACTTTTTGGCTCCATATTTGTATATATACATGCTTGTATGTATTTTATATAAATGTGCGTATATGTCTATTTTTTCATTCAACCTCTGCCACAGGAGTATCTGTTTATGAAGACCTATGGAAAGGCCAGTCCAAAGACCTCATGCAATACAAAAGTTACTATTTGCCATTCTGGCATCAAAGGCACTCCCTCCAAAAAGACTCAGTGAGGTCAAGGAGTAATATGAAGTAATAGCAGAAGATGTCCTTGCACTGCTGAGGTATTTTGAGCCAGATTTTCTATGGCTAGCTACAGTCTGCCTATGAGCTAGTCACTGCAGAGTCTTTTAATAGTCAGTAACTATCTAGTCAATATACAGTGTAGAGTAGGGAATGATTTATTCCTTTTTAAAGTAGGTTCTGAAATAGTCTGGTATTTCCTGCAGAGAGCTGATTTCTCTCCATTATCCATAAAAGAACCATAGAGACAACACTGTCAACATATATGGGGGCAGGGGTGGTGGAAGAGAATAATTCCCTCCCTTTATCAGACCTGTCCCTCCTGTATTTGCAACAACAAAGCATCCTCTATGACCGCTCTTCATAGCTCCAGTGTTCAATGAGATACTGGGAACTTTTCTGCATTTACCCTTTGGCAGTACTTCTCCATTGCAGTACTCTGGCACAGTAATGCAGCCTCACGCTGGGGACATATTATATCCACATGACTTTAAAGCTCCCTAGAGTTGCCAGCACAGGCTCTGTGCCTTTCTAAATGCACATTGTTCTACAGCAGCCGTCCCGTTCCAGCTTTTCACAAGCTATGTAATGTGGTGACTCTTCTGCTATCTTTCCTCTTCCCACCCTGTATATGCTTTCAATCACTTACAATATATTGAAAACAAAAGTATTCAAGAAATTAAAACCAGAATGAGAACCTCAAGGCGAAGATTCAGAACCCAGTTGTAAACGAAACATCTAGTTGCTGTTATACCATTAAAGTGGTATAGTGGTAAATAAGAGTTCTCGTTTAAAGGGTGATTCATGTGCTAGGGCAGACCAGAGGTACATGCACAATGATCCAATCCAAGTAGGCTGTAAAGTGCGAAAATGTTGCAGTCTTAGACACGTGCAGGAGTTTGGACTCCTGCAACAGGTTAGTTGGGACTTTTAAAGAGTCAGGGATCCGAGGCAGCTGGCAAAGCAGAGGAAAAAATATTGCAGCATCCATGCTAATGGGCCTGATTATGAAGATCTGCCAAGAGCAAGATTTTTGCACATGACAAATCTGACTCATCCATGGCAGACAATTTCTCTTGTCCTTCAGTGACAGGGGGTGAAGCACTGACCATGGTTAGTGCAATTGAAAAAGCAAAATTAATTCCAGCATTTTCCAGCATAAAGACAAATTCCCAAAGTATTTCATCTGGAAGCAGGGGCAAAGCTCATACAGTGACTGAATACAGTCTTTGGTTTCTACCCATCTGCCTGCTGGCAAAACCAAGAGCCCCACCAAATGTATAAGATCCATAAATATCACACAATATTTGGGGTTTTCTTTTAATCTGCCTATGCCAATTCCAGAGAAAAACCTGTGAGTCTATTGTTCTTCAGAGAACCCTGGGAAAGTAATGAAAAAACATATTTCCAAATAGATCCATGAGCTGGGTGGGTAACTGTCCACTGACCTCCTGTTATTAGTATGAGGAGGGTAAGGTTTGTTACAGCAACGTGTTAGCAGAGGGATGACCTGGAATTGATTCTTTACATCTGCTCTGACTTTCCCTAGGTCACTGGGAACCTAACACTTTCTCTCTTCCTCACTTCACACCTTCTAGTCTCCTAAAGGCATAGGGAGACTTTTCCCACTTCTGGAAATTTTGGTGGGAGGTGTTGTATGTGCAGTGCTATTTATGAAAGAAAAAAGATGGTGATTAACTTTCTGGAAATGGAAGTACTTTTGTTTGACATTTGAAACAGGGGTCTGGGCAGCACATTTATAGGCTGATATGCACTTTTACTCATAGTTCACAGTAGAAGAAAACACTAGAAAAACGTGTCTTCCTTATTTATGGATATAAAATTGAGAGTTCAATTTAAAAAGGTGTGCATAGTTATTTGACCTTTTCATTTAGATAGTGTATTTGAAATTGTTAAATTGAGTCACTTAATGTTTAGCTTTGTGTTGTATCAACAATGAGTATAAGGCTGCTTCTTTTCAAGTTTGAGACACTTTTAAGGCCATTCAAAGTTAGAGTTTTTTCTTCTCAGTGAAAAGATCACTATATCACAAGCCTCTTCCGGCTGATAAGCTAGTCCTTGAAGATGTTTTTGAGTAAACAGGATATTTTCCTGGATATGAGACAAAAATTTTACTTGAAATATATGGTTTGGTTTTGTTTTAGTTTTTTTAAAGCCACAGAATAAAAACACACATTCACAGTTTTGGGTGTAAAGCACATATTTGTCAGCGGAAGTAGTAAATGACTGACTTAATGCCCGGTGCCTAGTGAACTGTAAGCTTTTCAGAGTCTTTCCTGAATAACCCTAAGCTCTAAGACAATTTGCTTTGCTCAAAGGTAGTGAGTTGTTAAAATTGTACCTATTATCTTCCTGGAGTCAGTACTTACTTGGGGAGCTTACACTTAATTTTTGTATAGTCACACCTGCCAGAATGACCCTCTGAAACACACACCACCCCAGAACAGAGTGTGTTGGAAAGTCTTCCAGAGTTTGGCCAAGGACCCCATCAATCATGGGAATGACAGTGTGTTTGGATAAGAAAGCTTGCTCACCCTTCTGGTGTTCCCTTCCCTTCTCACATCTTAAACCGAAGTCCTTGAAAATCCACCAGCTGCTTTTGACGAGAGGGACCTGAAAAGTATTTTCCAACTTTTGTTTTGAGAATGGGCTAGAGAATTAAAAGGCACTGTCACTAATGAAACACATGTAACATAGCCCTGTTTCTCTCACAATCAAAGTAAGGGAAAAAAGGCCATCTATTGAGAATGCTGCAATTAAAAACAAAAGCTGAAACAATAGCTTTGGGCAAATGTGCTGTTGTCACTGAACATCCTGCTTTGCAAGCAAGCCACAGGGAGTGGGACAGTAACGAGAGGTCTCAAATCAGAGGCAACTCTGAGCAAAGGGTGCTGCTTGGGCTGGGGTAGTCGTAGCCTGCCTCCAGCAGGCAGGCTGGAGTGAGGAGGGGGAGAAGCAGTGTTGACACGGAGAGCCTACCGTAACATTTTCACAGTAGCTTGCCATAGGGAAGTGGAAGGCAGCTTCCAAGAAGTATCTCGCTCTCTGGGTGGGCCAGCCTAGCACCACACATAACTTTATTGCATAGGGCTGCAAAGTTCAAAGGAAGCTCTGGGAAAGGGGAACTGTGGCTCACAGTGCTGAGCCCAATCTGCTGCACCACACATGGCTAAAGTACACACTATCAGCAATTAAGGGAAGGACCTCCCTGAAGTACAAATGGCAGTGGGGGTACCCTTCTATAAATATCCTGAGAAATAGCAGAGTTTCCCTTTCCAATTGCCTGAGTGACTCCACCTCCTTTGATAGCTTGCAAATGTTCCCTTGGTTTTAGTATTTACCACTGTCGTGTGTGCTGTAGATCAAAAACAAGTGCATGGGAAAAGGCAGCTAAGCACAATAGGCATCGGTTAAATTGAATGCAGTAGGAGCTCTTTTGGGGTTGGGGTTGTGCCCCTTCCCTTTTTTCAATCCTTCTAATCACCTTCCTGTTTCAGTTACGTTCTGATTTCCTACGCTCAGTCGGAGCAACCTAACGTCAACTACAGCTCTCAGCTGTACCATACCCACAAATTGGTAAAGGACAGTTTTGGCCTGGCCCTTTTTCTCATGCTGGGGACAGCAGGGAAGGAAAACACAACAAGAACCTCCAAGCCAACTCAATACCACACAAAAACCTCACTGGCATTTAAGTGATCTTTGTAGGTCTGCACATTCGGTTCTCAGGTCTGGGTTTGAATGATGATAACCACAGTCCATAGGACAATTTACCCTGATGCCTTTCCACTAATTATTAGAAGATATGGTTTAGACTTCACGGGACGCTGTGAACTCAGTTCTATTTAAAGTTATGAAAAGCACCAACAAAGCATGAAATGTGAAACAGGTTCACCTGAATACATACTTGGACTCCTTAGAAAAAGAAACAGCAAGTTCCTCTGGGAAACTAGTGTCTTTGTTCTACAATGTAGAGAGGTAGGAAAATTCAATAACCGTATTGCATCTACAGCATCAAATTTAAATCAGACAGTTCATGTTAAAAATCAGAAAAAAAACCCAAACCCTCCTTCTTGTTGTTCATGTGCCTGAAAGGGGCTCAGCTGATGGGTAGAACCCACAAATAGCTAGAGGAACTGGACTGTTTTATGGGATTCAGCATGAATATTGGCATTTCCTTACCAGTGTGAGTACCAAAACTTACCATGGAAGAACCACTTCTAGAATTGGAACCACTAATACAATCTATACTAATACTAATACAGTCCTAACAGTAGACATCTACCTGAACAGAAAAGGGAGCCACTTACTACTATTAGTGGCATTAGTATCCGGTGATGTAGATTTAAAACGTTGAAAAGCCCTGTGATGGTTCTGAGGAAAGTTTGTATTTTCAGAAACGGCCGGCTACTTCCTCTGATTCTAGGTCAGGTTTGAATGAAGGTACTGTAGACCACTGCAGATCATGCAACCCATCCAGTTAATTTTAAAAAGTTTGATGAATGGACTCAATTTGGATTCACATTGCATTTCTGCAGGGGAAAGGAGGGAAGAGAACATTTCTGCATTATCCTCTACTAATAGAGGATTATATCCTTGTTACAGAATAGAAAGATTCATGAGTCTTATGAAATTATATTATCCCTTTCTATATAACCGTATCACATTTCTACAGAGCCAAGGTCCTACTCAGCATCCAACAGATCATTTCCATCATGGGGGATTAGGTGGAAGAGACCACCTGAGAGGTGGTTTCTCAGATCAGAAACTCCTCCACAGGTTTGGATCACATCTGAAACCTGAGACGGCTGTTTCTTCTGCATGGGGTAAAAATGCAAGTAGAATTTCTTGAAAATAACTTTACTACTGAAATTTTGGGGACAAGTAGTGGACAGTCACAAGGACAACTGTTAGCAAGAGACGTTTTTAGTATTAAAAACTTAAAAGAACAGTTCTCTCATGCCTTCTGCCTGCCATGCAGATGTGAAGTCCTGCAAGAACAGAAAAGATGATTTCAGGCTGACCTTGAATCTACTCCTGAATCCAAGCTCCAATTTTGCCTAAAATATTCTAGTCTTTCTACACAGAGTCTGCCTGTTTGGGCCCCATGTCTTCCACATGGTATGCATATGCAGTAGATTGTTAGGTAGAAACAGTGATAAAAATAGACCTGCTAAATATCCCTTTCATTTGGTACATCCTACTGAACAATCACATGGACATATTAAAGTTATTACAGAAGATATTATGTACTTGCACAATAAATACTACTTACACAAAGTATAAGTTAAATTACTCTTTGAGCAAGCTTTCTAACCAAGTCAAAGCCCTTTCTTATACCCACAAACTTCCTTTCATATTTAGCAGAAAAAAAATAAATGGCAGATGCCAGAGATCTCTTCCTAGGAAAACAGTTCTCTTTGGCTCTGTTTTTACCCTCAAGCTATAAGACTTGGATGCACATTTTCAAACTCTAGCCATTGCCATACTTTATCTATGCCAGAATTATTAATGCTAATGCTGTAATTTAATCTGGGTTATATGGTTGCCAATAAGTAATTTTTCAAATACATTCAGAACACAGCTTTGATAGTACGGCACTAACTGCCCAAATAGTCTACTTAGTTCACATAAATGTCAGGCTAACATATAAAGTTATTACAAGACTTTTATTCCTCCATCCATGTGATTCTCCTTATATTAGAGCATACCTTCATGTACACATTTCACTCGTATGTCCAAGGTACAAATTCTTTTTTGTCCATTATTATTAAATTAACACAACTTTTAGGCAGGCTTCTCAAAGCATAACCAGCTTCTATGTATATAGTTGAAATATGTTTTGCTGAACAAAGCTGAAGTAGAGACAAAAAATATCTTTAAATACTTAGGAGTGCTTCAAATTATGCACCCTACTAGGCTTGTTGAACTCGATGTGATACTCTCAAAATCAGATGGTGTGTAAATATTTGTTGGATAAGGAACTTCACTTCATACTTAAAATAATGTGCCTCCAAAGTCCCCATGGTTTTGGTTGCATTTATACTTTTAAAATAAATTTGGCTGGTGTTATTTCTGGGATATTTCTACTTGACCCACGGCCTTGAAAGAAAAAAAAGGAACTGAAATTCTATAATCATTTCCCCCTGTTTTTATATCACTTCAATACTTGAAAAAGATAGAATTGATAAAAATATAAAGGCCTCCTATGATTTCCTGCAGACATACTTTACAGGTTTGATCATGGTGTATTTTTCAGGTACAGTTACTCTTTTCCTCAATGACTCTGATGTTATCTTCACCCTATTGTGGACTTTTATCGCTGAGGGTTGAAATATCAGTTGATCTCCTTTCAAGAATTACATGCTCTGTCTTTCCATGGAATGAACCTGGTTATGACTTATACTTTGTGAATGACCTTCTAATGTGGAAACAGCATGTGGGAAGCAAATGGAATTAAAAGGGTTGTCTTCAATTAATGCTAATAGAAGAAAATAAATTAGATGTACCAACTGCTACAGTCAACCCACCTTAACTCTAACTTTACCATCTAGCAGGCTTTTTTTGGAGGAAGTCATTACAATGCGAAAATCTAATTTCCCTTTGAACAAAGGTACAAATTTATAGAGAAGATGTTAACTGAGCCATAAAATTTAGATCAAGAAGAAGAAGAACCAAGCTGCAAAAAACTTGTTTGTTTGATATTTGAGTACAGATGTTCTGTTATGATTGTGCTGCTCTGACCTCAACATGAATTTCACCAGCATGAGTGAAACCAGATTGTATTCATTGGCCAGAGGGGAAGAAATTAAAAAAAGAAGAGCTGTATAGGGAACTTCCTATTTTTAAAATTATTTTCACTTTTGCAATTTACAATATATTTAGAAATTCAGGAAGAATTTATCCTATTTCTATTATACCCATGAACCTCTTCTATCTTTTTAAAAAATGTGTTATTTTCTTCATATTCTGCCAAAAGCACTTCAGAACAATGAATACCCTGGTCAAAGTGCATTAGCATTGGCATCTCACATGAATAATAGAGACAAGTATGGAGGAGGATGCAGGTTTGATTTGAGGCAGGGCACAGGAATCATATGTCATTAAGTGCTGTTTAACATCTTTGTTGGAGACATGGACAGTGGGATAGAGTGCATCCTCAGCAAGTTTGCTGACAACACCAAGCTACGTGGTGCTGTCGACATGCTGGATGCCATCCAGAGGGACTTGGACAGGCTTGAGAGGTGGACCTGTGCAAACCTCATGAAGCTCAACTAGGCCAAGTGCAGGGTCCTGCAGCTGGGTCATGACAATCCCAGGCACAAATAAAGGTTGCGCAGAGAATGGTTGGAGAGCTACCCTGAGGAGAAGGACTTGGGAGTGCTTGTGGATGAGAAGCTCGACATGAGCCAGCAGTGTGTGTTGGCAGCCCAGAAGGCCAACTGCATCCTGGGCTGCATCAAAAGAATTGTGGCCAGGAGGTCGCAGGAGGTGATTCTACCCCTCTACTCTGCTCTCTTGAGACCTCACCTGGAGTACTGTGTCCAGCTTTGTCCTTCCTCAACACAGGAAGGACATGGACCTGTTGGAGTGGGTCCAGTGGAGGGCCACAAAAGTGATCAGAGGGCTGTAGCACCTTTCCTATGAGGACAGGCTGAGAGAGTTGGGGTTGTTCAGCCTGGAGAAGAGAAGGCTCCCGGGGGACCTTATAGCAGCCTTCCAGTACTTGAAGGGGGCCAACAGGAGAGATGGGGAGGGACTCTTTATCAGGGAGTGCAGCGATAGGATGAGGGGTAATGGTTTTAAACTGAAAGAAGGGAGATTTAGATGAGATATTAGGAAGAAATTCTTTACTGTGAGGGTGTTGAGGCACTGGAACAGGTTGCCCAGAGAAGCTGTGGATGCTCCATCCCTGGCAGTGTTCAAGGCCAGGTTGGATGGGGCTTTGAGCAGTCTGTTCTAGTGGGAGGTGTCCCTGCCCATGGCAGGGGGATTGGAACTCCGTGATCTTTTAGGTCCCTTCCAACTCTAACCATTTGATGATTCTATGATTCTATGAGGAGTTTGCATACCTCTGGGGCAAATGCAGAGGGAACAGCACAAGTTCATAATTTTTGCCATTTTGTGCTAAAGTCACTCCCTTTGGGCCGAAGTCACTCAAGTCACTGCCTGTATGCCACCACAGGTCACTCTGTCCTTTTGCAGCTCTCCACTCCTGCTTTCTGTTTGTTACCTTGTTCACTGGATGACAGTGCTTTAACACCATTTTGTTTTAGGACAATGTGGAAAAATATTTCTCAGGGAAGTGGTGGACACTCCTTTGTTTCCTGTTGTCAAAGGGAGAAGTACCTCTTTCTAGAGCACATACAAATACCAGGACCAGCAAAGTAGCGACTCACAGGAATTGCCTGCTCTGCAACAGCCTGGAGACAGCATAGGTGATTTTACAGTCTCTTCTGACTTCAAAAAATCTGGTTTTATTAATTAAAGGGGGAATGATGCCTTTTTATCCCATTGGTTGGAGTAACAGCCTTTTCTGTATCTCATGTAGTCCCTTGGGATCATTGAGAGACCACTGGATGAAGAGTGCTAAATAAGCAGCAATTATTCTTGCTGTGATGATTATAAAACTGCAACCTCAGTAGCTGTTAATGTCTTCTGTGAAAGTTCTTTTCAGTAGGATACTAATTTAAAATCTTTACTCTGGCCAGTGTGTTTTAAAATGCATATAGGTTTCTCCCTTGGCACATCATCCTCAATTGGGTAAGAAAGATTCACAAGATAACTCCAAACTTGTGCTAATTTTACTGTACCTTTCAGTACACAACTTGCCGTAACAGAGCTTAGTATCTGTTCTGAGTCAGCTTTTGGATAATTTCCTGCCAGAAGTCCTGATTTTCTTTCTGATAAGTCATAAGATGATGTCCTGACTGCATGCTAAAATTAAATGCATCTTTGCACTTGGGCAAGAGCTGGGGATGTTCTCTCGGTCAAGTTACAGTTTGAAAAATTATACTACCTTCTTAAATTCCAGCCATACATTCAGCTGGATACAGTACTTATCAATTTCCAGTTTAAAATGTAACAATAGGGGGTGCTTTTAAACAGCTGCTGCTCTCCATCTTCCGCTCCCCTCCAGGTGGCTGTACTTCGCTGATGGGTAAAGTGATTTCTGTTTACAGAAAAAGTAGCTTTTATAGTTTGTAAATGGTTTTAGAATCCTTTGGGAGGAAAGGCATGGTGCAGGAATGTAAGCTATTCTGATTCTTTGTAAGAGAGGGGGACAAAATCACATAGGAATTAGACCAAAACTAAACTCCTGTAAAAACCTCCAGGTGTGCAATCTCTCAGACTAGAAACACTGGGCCAATAAAATGATCAGTTGTGGTTTTAACTGAAAATTTTTAAAGAAAAAAAAAAGGAGGGAAAAAAATGTTAGCAGTGAGTAAACTAATGTGGAACTTTTTCTGGGAGGAAGGCTGGTTGATAAATAAAAGTTCCCACCCTCCAACATTTATACAAAAGGAAGAAACTCATCTAAAGTGCTGATGATATGACCAGAAACATTCCCAATTCTCAGTTAGGAGCCAGTTTCCTGCAAGCTCACGTGGGCTGCACCACGCCACATTGCCTTTGTAGGACTGAGGAGGGATCTATTAAATTGTGATCCACAGGGATTTGTTGTGCTGATCAATGTCTGATTAACTATGCATGCAAACACAGATAGCCCCCATGGCTGCTGGCTTTGGGCTTTAAACTCAGCCCAGCACCACTGGTAAGCTTTAAATCCTGTCAGCAGCACTCTGAAGCGTCTCCCTGAGATACAGCCAAGACGCATGCAGTGTGTTGGGAACATTACCAAGCCAGAACTAGACTCTCCTTTCAGTACAGAATGTTTTCTTCAATTAAGAAAAAAGAGGGATCTGGGATTTGAATAAACTTGTTAGATTTTGAGCTGTGAGCTTATCTATTATTTTCCATGCTTCCCCTCAGAGAAACAGATCCCACAATTTAAATAAAAAAGTTCAATTTTCTTGGAAAAATATTGACATTGACAACATCTCCTAGAGTCCTCCTTTGTGCCTCCTGGGCATCCTGCTTGGCAGCTCCATGGCTGGTGTGCCAGGCAGGGCATGGCCATGGCAGGAGATGCAACCCCCAGTATGTTGATGCCCAGAGGGGTGGCATGGCGTGGAGCCCCTTCCCTGCCGCCCTCAGGGTGGCACCCTCAGGCCTGTTGCATTGATCACACCTTACATGTCTTCAGCACATTTACCATGATGAGAGGTTCAGTGGAGAGGGTTTAACAGGAAAACTCGCTGGTGAGGTCTGAAAAGGATTTAAATTAGGGATATACAGCTACCAGGGTATTTTCAAGACTGTATTTCAAGACTGAATGCACACACATGCTTTTTTCTGATATGCTTGTCCCGGTCGGCTTAAAATATATTAGCACACTGTTCCCTAAAGGTATCTGACTCAAGTTTATGTGGGAATTAGCTGCAGTTGTTGCTCCTGGCTGCAGGAAATCACTCTTGCAGCAGAAGTGGTGGGCTGGTGATCTACCCCACTTCTCAGCTACCACCATTCACAGTCCAGCTCTTAGCGTCCATGGTAATAAGCTCATTAATTGGGTTCCCAGGGACATGGTGGGATGTGAACCATGGTGGTTTGCACTGCTCACTCTGCTCCTTCTCAGCAGGACTAGCAGCAGGCAGGTGAGACACCCAGGGCTGGGCCATATCCTGCCACTGTGAAATCAGGCAAGGGACCATGAGTGAGGACGCAGCAGGTATCTGCAGGAGAGGCGGTGCACCAGTGGTGGTCTCCACTTGCTGCTACAGTTCTCCTGAGCAACTCAAGCCAGAGCTGCAAATGCAGAACAGAGAACTAAGGAGATCAATCCCACTCCAATGACAAGCTTACACATTTTTGACTGAACCTGGCTTCAAAGCAACACTTAGGCAGCTCAATGCTACCCTGGAGCCAGGGAATCTGGAAGTGATCATTTGGTAGCAGTTCAGAGGCCAAGTGCAGCTAACAAGAAACCTGGCAATTTCGCAAGGAGATGTGCAATTGCATGGTTAGAAGAGCAAATGTTGTTCATCTGGCTGCATCATGTTTAGCAATGTTTATTAACTGTACAAGATCAGGTTAAGGATGAAAAAAGAGCTAGTTGGCTGAATTATTAGACCTAGCCCTAGCAAAGCTTGTAGCACCCTGAGGACTTTTCTGTTTTATTACAGTTCACTGTGGCCATTGGGGTCCCATGCTAGCCAGGTATAGCTGGAATACGACCTGATGTTGATGCAACATTGAACAATTCCCTCAGAAGACCCAGAAAACAAGGAGGTGAAACCTTCATGTCTGCAGGGGACCTCCACACCAGCCAAGTTCCCAGCAAAGGTCTTGAAAAAGGCTGCTGCTATCCGAGGACTAGAAGCAGTACCCGGATCCCATGCTAGGCAGATGCTCTCAGAATTTGGTTCGAAGTAAACCCAATTAGGAAAAAAAATTAAAAGAAAAAATTGGCAAGTGGTAGTGAGCAAAATTTGTTCTTTTCTCACTATTTTCACATCAGTCAGAATTGTAGCAGTGCAGTTCCTTATGTCCTCTACAGAGACTGGGTCTGGTGGTATGAAGAGCCATACCCTAAGAGCCAAATGTAACTAGGACCAGGAACTAAGCCTAGGTGGCACTATTTCAGAGGAGACTTCTTTTTCTTACAAGTCATTCAGCTTTGTGTTGATAATTCAGTGCTCCAAACTGCATGTGTTAAAAGATGTCAAAGAGAATAATAAAAATATTATAAATAATAATAATTATTAATAATAAATATAATAATACATAAATAATAAAGCTTTTCTCTCTCTTTATTCTTTTTTAAAAAGGCATTTAATCACAAAATACACCTAGTTTTAGAGGAATTAAAGTGATTGTGACAGTCCTCATTCTGCAGCAGTGGCACAGTGCTCCTCTCAGTGCCTGAGCCATTACAGTCCACCGGGTTCAATGCCATTGCAGCACCCTGTTTCCCTCTGGCACACTCAAGAGGAGAACTTGCATGTGCTGTACTGAGACAGGGAACAATGCAGTTTTGTTCCCAAAGTCAGGTGGCAAAGGGCTAGTCTGAGAAACCCACAGCAATTTGTTGTCTTTGACAATTATTCCATCACCTGATGACCCCTCTCCACCCGGGAAGGGGAATTGTGAAAAAACAAGGAAACCCAAAGGTTGAAATATAAACAGATTTAATAGAATAAGACTAGGTAATTAACATTAATTACACTAAAGAACCAGTATTGATCCTGATATCAATATAAAATATACAAGGATTATATTCAGCCAATTCTATCAGTAGGAAGTTGTGCACTCCCAGCAGCGGACAACAAATCTTGGACTCCGCTAGCACCATGGTTTCAGAAGGAAGAGAAGGCCTCAGGGGATCAACACCGAGGTAAGAAGTTGTCTGGACTGCCACCATCAAGTGAGAGAGACCATTATGCAGCAAACTTTCTAATTTATATTGAATGTGGCCTGGGAAACTACAGGCCGGTCAGCTTCACCTTCATCCCTGGAAAGATGATGGAACGGCTCATGCTGGGTGTCACCTCAAAGAATATG
>KZ506210.1:273091-318270 GCA_002844005.1 Limosa lapponica baueri
CTGGAACAGGCTGCCCAGAGAGTTGGTGGAGTCTCCGTCTCTGGAGACATTCAAAACCTGCCTGGACATGTTCCTGTGCAACCTGCTCTAGGTGGACCTGCTTTGGCAGGGGCGTTGGACTAGATGATCTCCAGACATACCTTTCAACCACATATCATTCTGTGATTCTGTGATTCTCTGACGTTCATGTTACGAAGTAATCCTGTTGGCCAGCCTGGGTCAACAGGCAAGCCTTGTTCCTCCTCCTCCCTGCACCCAGCCAACTCAAAACCACTGAGATCTTGAAACCCACATAGCCTAGCTGGCTAAAAAGTAAATATTTTCACAAATTTAGACACTAGAGTCTTCTGAAAGTGCAGTTTTCCCAGACATTAGAAGAGAAATTAGTCCTGTATTGCTCAAACCAGTACACTGGGCCACAGGGTCTGTACTGGTGGTGGTGGCCAAATGCCAGTTGATGTGCAGCTTTGACCCCCTCTGCCTGAAATATTCATACATCTGTCCTGGTTTGAGGACATCATCTCAGTGGCCAGTCTGGCCCAAACCACGACAACATCAAACAGGGATAGGTAGTACTTCCCTACCATGCAGAAGCCTTGCAAACCTCAGTGAACCAATTTTTTAGAAGGAGCCATGAGGGTACTTAGAAAAACAATGACAGTGTTATGAAATGTCCCATGCCTCTCCAGCTGGGAAGGGTCCACAGGAAGAAACCGGGAGCTGCAGCCCTGCCACTTGCCACCACTCAGTGTGGTGGGGCGGCATGGCCACCTCAACCCTCCACCTTCTTGTGGTGGCTGCATCCCCCTTGGTTATGGCACTGTATAGACAACGAATAATAGTATTGGTAGGTGGGTTATAAATTAAGCAAACTATATTAAAATTGATTTTGCATTGTGGGGACAAAGTAAATTATGAGGTGTTACAGTTGCAAACATTTTGTTTTATATGCTACTTCTAAGAAGAAAAATATTATGCTAAATGAAAAAGAGGTGTTGACCAATCGGATCTCCTGATGCCTGTCCCTTCTTCCAGTAGTAATAGTCCCGTCGTGCTGTTTTACAAGGCAGCAAGCCAGTCGTCAAATGCAGAAACTACCAGACTAAAGTTCTCCTGGATCATGCCAAGGGGGAACCAAATTATGGCCTTATAAAACAGTGACAGTGATATTATTGTGCTAGTGCTACAAACTCCTTAAAATAGAGTTTTGAATTAATTTTTCAGAATATTCCAGGAGCTGGTCAGGTGAGACAGTCTGTGATGCTGATTAATGTAAAGCAGAGCAGGACACCTCAGAGTCATGCATGTCTACTTAGGAAAGGCGTCCATGAACCAGAACCTAGCATGATGCTGCATGCCATTCCTTGTGGTGGGCTGGACCAGCATCAGGCTGGGGCTTGCCAACCTTTCTTGTGGGATTTTCAGCCCTTTCTCATCTTTTGGCAGGACAAAACCCAGACAATACATGAGAAAAACTGTTATATCAATTTTAGGAGGATGGACCAGGGTGTCATGATCAAAGACAGTTTAGCTTACTGTTTTTAAGCACTGCTACCAAATGTCCTGCCTTGCCTTTCGTAGTCTGCCCCAGCCTCCCTACAATATTCACACTGAAAGGAAACAGTTTCCTGAAGCACACTAAGATGCTAACATGATAAAAACATATATGAGCTTCCTAGCCTAAAGGTAAAGAAGGTGGTTTAGTAGTGTCTAAAACTAACAGGGTGGAGTAGCAGATTGGTGATAGCTCAGGGGAATTCTACTCTAAGCTCTCTTGGAGGAAAATTAAATTTCAACCAACAAATATTGAATTTCCATTAGAAACAATAAAAATCTCTGACTGACAAACCAAAACATCTGGGTCAACAGGAAGTATTCCCGTTTTGGAGATGCTGTTGATAGCATGAGGGCTGAAATGTGGTTGTCTCATGACCCATGGGGGCAGGACGCCCCAGCCATGCTTTGTCTCCCATAATACACTATAGCCAGGGATTTTTACTGCTGACCTTGTGTCTCAGCAAGAAAAAGGCTGGGATGCAGGAGGGAAAACATGGCTCACAGAGGGACCCTGTGCTTTGATGAGAAATCCTTGCTAACACTGGCAGGTCAGTGGAAAATACAAAATGTGAGCACAGCAGCTCATTAGTTACTCAGGTAAGAGATCTGCAAATGGCATCCAGGCACCCCCTGAAATGCACCAGGCAGATGCACTTCTCTGAAGTCTGGAGGCAGGGGATAGGACAGACTGGAGCTGTTTAGGTGATAAGTTAGCACTAGCTTATTTCCTTAACTTTTGAAAGATGTGGATTGCAAGGGAAAATGAAAAAAAAAATAATTGCAATCCTCATATGTGGAATCTACGCTTGCAGCCATGACTTGTGCTCTTGTAAGCAAGCAAAAACAGACTGGGAGCAGGTTGGCGCTGAAGCAGAGGGGAAGGCAGATTTAACTTGTCTAGTATTTGTAAATACACCAGAGAGGAAATCTTACTGTGTTTAATTGTAGGCTCTGCTTGTTTGTTGCCTCCAGTAAATTAAATTTCCAGATAAAATTACCGGTAGGCCTATGTGAGATTTTTTTATTTACATCATTACAGGAATTGCATAAGGAATATTTCAGAGTTTCAAATAACATAAACAATACTCAAGGAAACCTATTCATTTTAATAGCTTGAATGCATCCACGGATGATGATAGGGAAAGTAAAGATCTGATGCTTAGAAACTCAGCAATACTGTTCAAAAAGAAGGTATAAACAAGACCCACCTCACATAGTCCAAAAAAAGGGTAAGAACGAATTGAGAAATGGCATTTTGTTCAAGGCCTCAGTGTAATTATATATCTTACATTTCTTTCAACACAACATGTTTTGTTTAAACATGGGAATGCTCTAGCAGACTTATAACAATATTTCCATACTGTACATTTATTGTACCTACTCATTAAGTCAAATTGCTAGCACATGAAGTCATGTGGAAAAAAGAGGGATTTAAGACATAATATTTGCAGGATGCAAACATGAGATGTGAATACTTTTTCATCAACCTCTGGTTTACAGTCAAAGCAAAATTCCAACAACCATGCAGAGTCAAGCTCTGAGGGAGACTACTATCAATTTGAAAATTATTTTATGTTCAGTTTCTTAGCAAATTACAACTCTTACCAGGCTGGTTGCAGTGTACATATGTGTTGCTACTCTATGAAAAGAAATAAAAGTGAATTAGGAAGTTAAGCTTTAAAAGTGTTAAAAAAAAAAGAAAGCAAAAGAAGCACTACTGCAACCAATCTTTTAATAATTACCAAAGTACTGTTATTTTCACTCTGACAATGATCTGTGTAGAGACTCTGTATTAAAGTGTCCTGAAAAAAAATGTAAAACACAATGTAATTAAGCAAAGAGAAATAGTTAGTGTGTGAAGGAATCTTTGGTGATGTCTTTTCCTTTTGAGGCCATATGTGTGCACGCTGCAAATAATACTTTCACCTTGATTTGTTCTTCGGTCATGCTACATTTGCACTGCCTTTCCATGCTAATTTCTGAATTTTAAAGTTCCCTTAGTTAGTGTTCATTGCACACAGTCGTATATCTCACAAGTTACTAGACACAAAGCTGCAAGCCATATGGCCCAGTATCCACCTTCTGCTTAGCTATTTTCACCTCCCTTCTCAGCTGACTTAGCCAGGGAAGTGGGCACTGAGGGTGGGAAGGCTGGCTCCCAGCCCCCAGGAAAGCCAGCAGTAAGGCCAGTTTATCTGCCATGAACGTGGCAGCTTCTCCGAGGAGAGGTTATTCCCCCCAGGCCAGACAGAAACCTGCCCTCCACAAATGCTATTGCGAAGTTGGGGACCAACAGAACGAGCTTCAGCCATGTAAAGAGGAAAGAAAGTGGGAGAAGTATCACTGGATTTGAGGAGAAAAGTTGAGCTATGGGAACTATATATTTATTTGTGTATATAGACCTGTGTACATTTTGCAGAGGAAGTGAGACTTAAGTAAGTGATGGAGTTAAAATATTGGCAGCATATGCGTGTTGGGGAACAACAGCTGTAGCAACACCAGGAGAAACAACAGCAGCTACCCTCCTGCCTAGCACCTGGGGCAGTCAGTAGTCAGACATTTCTCCTGTTCATCTCATTACAGCGTGACCAAAATATGTAGCTCGAAAAAGGCCCTTTCCACTCCCTGGTGCATATTATTTGTTATTCAGTAATACAGCAGAAGGGGGAGGCAACAACAGCTGCAGGAGCAATAGTGAAGTGTGAGAGTGAAACAGAGTTTCTGTGAGGCGAGTCCCTATCTCTGGCAATACTATATTGCCCAAAAATTGACAAATGTAGGAATGAAAGAACTGTATATTTCAGGGGCAAACAGGGGCTAAGCATAGAAAGGAGGCCATCTTACTGAGAAGACAGTAGTTAAAAAGAAACTGGGGACTCCCCACCCCTCCCACACTCCTGCTGGGGTAGAACTGGAGCTACTGGCGTCCCCAAGCTGCACCAGCTAGAAACTCAAATGAGATGCACAAAAAGGAACAAGAAATAAAAGAACACAAAGGTCTACCTGCCTTCCTCCAATCCAAGCAACATCACACAAATTGTTACCTGCCTACTTTGGGCAGCTCAGGGGTGCATAGGCAGGCACACCCCAGACTCACTGGCATTTTCAGAAGGTCTTTAGTGCAGCAAGGGTACCTTGGTGTCCTGCCTTCCTCTGTTTCAGTACACCTTTTCCTCTTCTCTCCCTAGCCTGCCAAAATTCTTCTACTGTTTTAGCAAGAGTTTCACACTAAAAGGTTGTAACATATCTCAAAAGCTCAATCACATTTTCATTGCAAAGTGAAAAAATATGTGCACTACATTATCAGTGGATTTACTGACTGAGAACAGGCAGGGATGGATATACCGATGGATGTGACAGGCTCAGAAGGCTCAGATTGTAATCTTGTATTTTTCATTAGCCTAGCACTGTCAGTCTTAGAAAGTCTGGTTAGAGGCCCAGGAGTTGCTCTGTACTTGTCCTTTCCTCTACTCGTGCAAGAAAGGAGACTCGCTTACATAAACTGTTCTGTTAAGTGCACATACTGCTGGGCACACTTCCTCGCTGCTCACTTCTGAAACCAGCGCTGCTCCGAGAAACCTTTGCAGGCCACCTCCCCAGACTGTGATGCAATTTCCCCACCTGTACAATGACTTCTTTGTGAACTGCCTCAATGTCTACTGTATCACAGCTGGGTATTTATAATATTAGAGTTGATTTGTTTTCAGATGGAATGACTCCATTTTAGACAGCATTTCTTCAAAGCATTGACGTATTTTTCCTTTTTATCCTTGGACCATATAAGCACAGTGGATTGCAAATTTAAAAAATCCCAGAGAGTAATTTTATTAGCTGCTGAAATACATTAGTGTTCCTGGACTTTGAACTAGGAATAACGATAATAGCCTTTCCTGAGAGTGGAATTTCTGACAGATTTTTTTTTTCTGATGTTAGACTAAATTATCTTTGTATTACTTTAGCTTTAGTAGTATATAAATAGCTCTTTCTCAGTCTGCCTTGAAGTGACAGAACGGTAAATACGGCTTGCTTTTTGATCTGAGTTACTTATTGCATGATGATGGTCAGCCAGATGATGGCTGTTGTTGTGCAAGCTCAAGAAAGAATGCAAGCCTGTGATCTTTCCTGTCACTTAAGATGCCTAACTTTTTATGGTGGCTGTTATACCTGGAAGGCCTGTAAGGAATCACAGAGGCAGAGGGAACGAGGGTTGGAGAAATCACTGATGCCTTTGCCTATGTTTCTTGGTTCTGCCAGTGCTCTGCATAAAGCCTTTGTGGAGAGCACTCACTGTCTGTGGGCACCCAGCCTTGGTGCTGCTGTACTGACACTTATGGAAAACAAAGTGACATAGGTCATTCATTCACGCGCCTCTCTATGCTGAGTATCAAAGTACTGAATGTCCTTTATTTCGGTTGACTTTGAAGCAAGCTTAGATGCTCTCCGTGCACTGAAGAAGCAGGGTTTTCATTGTGCAAGCTGCTTGCCCCATCTGAGGTGGTATACACCACCCTGGTTAAACATTTATGTGGTTTGGGAAGAGACTGCCTGGCTCCATAGGTACTCCATTGCCTGGGATGGTAACTCTTTCACGTGGCATTTTCACACAGAGGCTTACCCAAACCTCCGTATTGAAAACCCATTCTTCTAGTGCTGGTAAGAGTGAGTTCTGAGTTGCACACACCGCAGCCAAGAGCATAAATAACAGCATAAATTGAATGAGCATTCAAGTGCTCTTTTAAAATTCTTTCCCTCCCTTTCACGAGGGGTAAGAAGTTTTTTCTTCTTAAACTCAAAAATTCAATATTTTTAGACAGCAAATACCAAATGTTCACAGACATTCAGAATAAAACTCAGTTGGAATCTGATCAAACAGCAAAAGAGAAAAATGTTAGTTAATTTCACAGATCTAATTTTTACAGAGATTATAAAGATCCAAATACACAAATTCAGAATTAAGAAAAGTCTATGCATCAACATGCATGAGAGGATTAAATATTACTTCTTCAGAAATGCATTCGTCACTCATGAGGGTACAAATTCTCTTTTCCTAGACACCTATATCCACATTACATACAGCTACTGTAACTGAGCAATCAAGGGCCAGAGAAGAAAGCAGAAAAAAAGAGAAGAGTGAAGAACAATGACAGCCAGGATTTTTAAAAAACACCGCAATTGTTACTACTTTTACATGGATTTGAAGGTGCATGCAATCACTGTTCCCAATGTTGATCAAAACTAGGATTAACAGAAAGCTATACTGAAAAATAAACTCTCTCAGACCACTGTATTTGAGAAGCTAAAGAACTTCCTTGTGGTCAGTAGACCATGATTAAGTAGTCCCAGCTCTTGTGGAAATATTGATGCCAGTAGGATTTTATCACAGGCTTCCTGTGATTTAAATTTCAGAAATTTAGAATTCTCAAGGCCAGGAGCTGAGCATCGGTTTCATAAGCCACCTCCCCACAGCAGGTGGTGGGAAGAAAACTGCCCACTGAGACAGGACTGCAATATGCCTGGGTAGTCTGGTCTGCAACAACCTGGACACTTTGGTCACTACTTGGCCTGTCAATTAGTCAAAAAAAACGTGCTGAGGCAAGAAGCAGAAATTTGTCACCTGCATAGTGGGCAGTGTTCAGACACATCAGTAATGCGCTAGTCCGTGTGTCAGTGGAAGGGAACAGCCTGGCTGGGTGTAAAATCAGGAAAGTCCTTGCGCATATGAAGAAAGTTTAGCACCTGCTTAGTCCAAGAAAGCTAAAGGAACTACTTGGGAATTTAAAGTAGGCAAAAGCCACCTGCTAACCAGGGAGAGTGGAACTTCTGGGGTGAAACCGTACCACTGAGCCTTCATCATATAGAAGTGAATACTGGAGGTTCACATTCATGTTGACTTTCTTTTTTTCTTTCTTTTTTTTTTTTACAGTTATATACTGTTTCTGACTCTTCAGTGTCACATTTTAAATCTCGGTCATACTCATTTTCAGTCTTACAGGATGTAGTTCTTCAGCTGGAGATGTGTTTTACATGCCTTTATTTTGCACATAGCATTCAAAGTCATGTTTATACTAAATCCTTTGAACATATATTCTCCCTCTGAATAAAAAATAGTGAAAGTGCAAGTTCTGAGTTTGGAACAAGACCTCACTCCTGTAGCTGAAACCTTTATGTGCATCAATTGCCTGGCAAATAGGAAGGAGAAACATACACAAAAATTACCACAGAAGCCCTGTATTTCCTCATGTTCTCCAGCTTCCCTGGCTGTGGCTCCAGCCTTCCTGTCATTCTGACTGAAGACTTTGTTCAAAATTTGCTCTGAGGCTGAAGGAAATCATTCCATTGTTCTACCAATGATTTCAGCAGGCACATAAAAACTGGGAAGAACAGAGACCTTGTCCTTTTTTTTTTTAAATAATTATGCAGAGATTGCATAATTGTTATCTAATCAGTTGGGCCACTGATGCATTTTCAGGTATTTTAAAGCTTGCTTTTATATTTTTTAAGTTGCTTATATATGATTTTATCCAGGTCCTCAGGCTATTTGGATCCTCTTTCTTAAAGCCTCAAGCACCTAAATTGCTGAACTGATCCTTTTCGTGACTAGTATCCAGACTCCCTAACTAAAGTTTGAAACTGCAGTGCAGTCATAAGCCTCAAACAAAGAAAGAAAACTAAAAAGAATGTGACTTTCATTATTATATATTTTTAACCATTGGTTTAAGAGTGTTTCACAAATTTTTGAGGCTCGACCCATTATCATTTAATTTTTGGAACTGGCAAAAAGCATCATTTCTTCTCTAAACTTCTGTTGTCTAGTCCTCAACAATACTAGTAATAATTGTTCCCTAACTTCTTACTGTGACAACATCCTTTTCAGTGTCTTTTCTGCTAATAGTAAGCATCTGGGATCTCTTCTTCACATCTTCTCAAGGTGGCTTTCAAACTGGGCGCTTACCACTCTAAGAGCCCTGTATGCTGACTTCCTAGCTCTGTCATGAAAGCATCTGAAGCTACAGGTATCAAACACTTGTGAAAAGTTGGTGTATTAATATACATATGCTTCAGAGTACAGTGTTAACTGATGCAGGGGACACTTGCAAAAGGAGAAGAAAAAAAAAAGGAAGCAAAAATAAATGAGGAAATCTAATAATTCCCAGTAGCTACCTGACCACAAGCCATTTTATATTGCCAGCCTGTAATGGAGAAATGTTATCATGGGACTCTGCGTGCCACCCTCTCACAGCAACATACATGGAATGCAAAGGTTAGGAGCAGTGGACAGTGGAGGTCCACTGACATACTTGTATGGGTTTATTAAACTGTCACAGACTATTTATACAGGGTGTCTAGGGGAAAACAAAATGTAGTATCTAATGTCACAATGCATGCACTGCCTGCACAGCAGAAATTGCACAATTCAGGTATTGGTTTTGTTTATCAATCATAGATCATAGCCTTTTCAGCATTTCCCAGAAGGATAAAGGGCTATGTTCTCACCTCCCTTGTAAAGAACCACCATGGAAGTAGATGCAGAAACAGCATGAGTCTTTTTTGCTCAGTCGGTAATAGACTACATATGGGAAGACAAACTGCTTTTATTTTCCTTACTTTCATTAACATAATGTGATGCTCAAAAAAGGCATTCCTGAAGGCTGAAGGCCATTGGATAAACAGCAAGCACTCTGGGCAATTGCCTTGCCAGTGAGATTTATTCTACCAGTCCTCTTTGGGAGCTCAGTGCAATTTTTGCTTCCATCTGCACGGCTACTGGAAAGGGCATCTGTTTAACATCCCATGCAGAACATTACCTTTAAAAGAAAATGACCTGTCTACAGCCACGCTTCACAGTCAGTACAGATGTGAGCCCACCGCCTAACGTACAATCTCAGCTATGTTGCCAGGTGGCCCAGACTACATTGCATGAACACATTCCCATGTTTAAAGCAATGTTCCTTTTTCGTAAGGATGTAAGCGATACATTAACACCAGCATCTGCCCACACTGAAGGCTGAGTTTAGGACAGTCTCACAAATAGAGCAGGAAACTCTGTCAGTGAGCACATTAACATAGGAGGATTGATTTGAGTCTGTAACAAAGAAGCAGCACACCTGGTTTCTGAGACTTTACACTCTGTCATAATAGGTAAGTTAAGATCATTTGGAGCAAAAACAAGGCAGCCTAACCTTTCCATACTCTTGAACTGGTTAGGAAGATTTCAGAACCATGGGTATAAAATGCATATAAAGCAGAGCAGGGGGACAAGGGAACTATGCATCAAGAGATTAAGTAATTAGAAAAATATCAGAAGCAGAGACTCACATGTGACTATTATTTTTGGGAAAAGGGATTTTGTTAAAAATTACATTTTTTTTTTTACTGGAAAATGCTTAAAGTTCAAGCCAGGCTTAAAAGCATAACCATATGGGACAAGAGCACAACAGCTGCACTCAAATATTTTCTTAAGAGATGAACATTCAGACTCACTCTGTGCTATATCAAAAAAACATTTCTGTATATCAGCTTAGTTCATAAGTGCTTTTGAAAGGGAGTCATTGTTTGTCCTTTCCGAAGCCATTTTTAGCTGGAGCCATCATTGCTCACTCTTCCCTGGTAACACACAGTATGCTGGATCCTCATAAGGAGAGTAAAATATACCTTTTCTGGCAGTAAAGAGGGCATTGGCCCCTCAATATTGCCTGAAGAAGGAGAAAGTGAGGAGTATGTTCTGCCCACATTATTTAAATATTTATCCATGCTTGAAATAAACATTCAAGTATAACATGTTAAAAATAAAATGTTCAAGATCTTGCTCATAAATACTTTATTTATGGTTTGAAAACATAAGTTGGAATGTCAAAATGAAATATGTCCTGCACTTACAATCATAAATTATACAGCACCATAAATTTACTGGACATTTTACAAATACAGATATTTCCCCTGTCCCAAAGAATTTAAATTTAAATCAGGCATGACAAACAGAAGGCATGGCAGAGGACAATAGTTCAAGACAGGAATGATGAGAAAAGAATAAACATTGTCTGAAGTGATGAGTTTAAAGTAGAGACAGAGAACACAAGGTAAAGGTCTCCTTTGAGGTGCAGGAGAGAGTTTTAATTTTAAACTCCTCTCTGCTCCCCAGAGAAGGACAAAATACAGCTCTGGAGGTCTTCATTCACATGCTTACTGGTAAGTTCACTTACTGAGTTTTGAAGGTTTGGTTGGAACTTGTTTATGTTTTGATTGTTAATAGATTATTCTTCCAAGCATACTTACAGAAGGACACTGAATTTACAAGTGAGAGCTTTTGGCTTAGTAACAAAGCTAAAAAGCTCAGTCACAGGTGGCAGAGGGCTCTGTTTTGCTCTTTGCTCCCAACATGGAGAGCTTGTGCCAAGCACAGAGAGAAGCCACAACCATGGTGCAGAGTTGACTTCACAGCAAGGAGGGACAGAGTCAGCCACGTCTGCACAAAGCTGGCTACACATGAACCTAGCTGGTGACAGCCACCCAAAGCTAACCTCCCTGCAATTTCTGGCTGGCAGAAGCAGGGCTGATATCACCAGACAGTATGGGTGTACATCCTGTGGAGTGGGACCTAGCAAAGGGTTGCTGGTAAACTTCGGTGGATCTGCAGAGGGTTGCCACTTACATGGGTCACTTGCATACCAAGAAGGCAAGAATGGGTTTGAGTGAGGTGGTGGATGAAGGTTGTGGTGTGCTTAAGCAATCTGGACCTCAGAAAGCTGGGCAATAAATACTTGAAGCTTGAGACTAACAAGCTCTATTTGCAGTGCTTTGAAGTAGTCACTTCTCCAAATAATAGCTAAAAGCATGGAGAATTATGCAAATTTTCTTTGTTGGTCTTTTCATTCCTCTGCAATAATACATGAATTTTCTCTTCTTAATAAAAACTTGGGACTGGTAAAAAGCCAGAGCTATTCCTCTACACCACAGCAGTGGTGTTATAGCTAAGGTACCTCATGGGAGACATAGTCCAACTGCACCCAAATGCAGTTGCTTTGACGCAGGAGCCTACTGTGATTTAAGACACCCTCAGACACCTGAAACCCTTGTAAAAGACTTGTGGGAGCCCTGTAGCCATCAGGGACAACACCTGGTGGTAAGGTGTGATAGGCCATAGCACCTAATATGATGCTAGACATCTGTGTTTAAGCAACTGAATTTCTCCCATCGTGTCAAAGAGAAGTGAAAGCAGGATAAAACAAAAAGTACTTTAATATACGGAATGGAAATGATACTTTACCTCAGCCATTGTTTCTTGACTACCATGAAGCAGTGACAAATCTAGATGAACCTCCAACCTACAAAATACCCTGTTTATCTAGCAGCAGCTGAAGCTGCTGAACCTTTTGAAAGGATCTCTTGCCCCATCATACCCACCTTAGCTTTAGATAAATCCAGACTCATTTTGTTGATCTTCAGCAGTATGTAGAGTAGTTAGTGACAAAAGGGATATCAAGGTGCCACACGTGTACAGACCAGCTTCAGCACTGGTGGTCTGTCTCAGAGAGGTGCTGGACAGATGTCGAGCAGGACCCATGATAAGACATCGTTTAAGGAACTCTGGCAATTGACACATTTTGGCAGGAGAGAAATTGCTCACCTCTGATGTCTGACTGCATTTCATAGGCTGTCAATGAGGTCAAAGCTCCCCCAACACTGTTTGTTCTTATTTCTTCCCAGAACAAGAGCTCTACACTGTTCTCGGTATGTAGAGTGGATTGGGTGTATACTTGCAGTACAGTGGACACTTACCCTTCTTGATAGCAAGAGATAGCCACTGTTACTGCTGACTTGATTGAAAGTCCTAGTCTGAAATCTGCATGTAAAGAGGTCTATTCACATTGGTGGACAGTCACAAATGCAAATGGGTTACTTCCACCAACAGACATGCTGGGCAGTTTTTTGAGACGTACAGATTTCATTGATACCTTGTGACTTCCAGTGGGAGACCACAGCCATTTACAGCATATATCTCTCTTAAAAATGACCCTAAGTATGCAATTACCAGCACAAACATGAACTCCAGTTGCAGACCCAGTCATCCATACCTTCTCTCTCCTGAAGGGACAGAAGGTATTTACACCAGGTGGGCGAAATCACTGCTGTTCTGAGTTTTTATTTTGTTTAGGTACAGAGACTATGCTTAAAGCTGTTTTAATGGTTTATACATATCTATCTTCCTTAGTTCTAACCAAAGATTAGGAAGGAAGCATTGATCTCTCATTACTGCCTGCTGGAAATGAGAACTAGCCAATTTGCTAGAAGTCATGAGGTCAAACCATCATGGCCTCACAAATATGTCTTTACACAAAACTATAGTTTTCATCTTCTTAATTGGTGGATCCAGCTGCTGGTTTCCAAAGAGATGTACCAAGGTGCCCTTGAGCATGTCAAGGAAGAACTGTGCCTGACATTCCTCCATTTTGCTTTAGTTGCTCAGACTGTAACAAATCTCAAGTTTATGTAACACTGCAATCTATATATACACACAATGTTAAATAGTTACACATTATTGACACTATCTACCACATGGGCTAATTTGATTTAATTTTCAAAGTTCTGTAGAACTAGAACACTAATATTGAAACAAAATTCTTTTCAATACTACCACAGCAATCGAACCATGTCAGACTTCTGTTTGATGGGAGTATGTTAGCATTTTGTTCTGTTTTGGATTAAGTTTTGTTTCAAACCATTGGAATTTCCTTTAGAACAGAAATCCCAAATTCCCAACCATTTTTGTTCCCATTGTTCCTGTATCCCAGATCCCAGCACCCAGAGGCTAAATTTCTTTTCCAGTGTGTGATCCTATTCCACCTCCCCAAGCCCACAAGTCCTGCTGTGTACAGTCTCACAGGCTCTCTTCTTGAGAAACAGCCTCTGCAGACAGCACAGACACACAGCCCGCTCTTTGCAGCACAGTTGTATTGTGTTAGGTTCCTGTGCCCAGGGCTCTTTCTAGCATGATCTCACAGCACTAATGTTAACCATCTGGTGCTGTTTACCCCAATGAGATGCCCTGTGGACTACATTACCCAGAATCCTTGACAGGGAAGTAGATGAGTAGCTAATGAGTGAAGAATAAATCATGCTCACAGTCAGTGTGTTCCTCAAAGTCATGTTCTTTTTCTTGCATAAAAGCTGTACAGATGTACACACCGGATGATGATGACAGCAGGTAAAAACAAGCCAGAAATAGGTTGCACTTAGATTCTTCTCAATAAAAAGTGAGAATCCAGACCCAAGGATTCTGTTCAGATCCATGTGCTCAGCTATAATGTGAAAAACTTATTTTTGCTGAGTCCTCATAGAAATACCCAAACAGTCACACACACAGTAAAATTCTTGCAAAAAAAAGCCCAAATCCTATCAATAAAATACCAAGGAGATTAACCAAAGTTAATCCTACTAGGATAGCGGGAGGCAAAGGTTCAAGACAGACAACTCTCCAGGTGCTGTAGCAAGACACCCATAACAACTTCACCACAGGCACAGCTGGAAAGATGCCAAACTTCTTCACTGGAACTGGAGCAGGTGACAGAGGATCTCTGGTTCTTCCCTAAGCAGGCACACCACTGACAGCTTAGCATTTGCATTCTCTGCTACCAGCTCGTTCAGATCAGAGCGCTGCTGCTTCCAATGCTGACAGCAGGCATCCAGTTTCAGAGAGGGATCACTACACTTTAAAAAAACTTCCTTAAAGTTTACGATGGTGGAGATGTCTCATAACATTTGGTTTTTGATGTGATGCAGTGTAAATGGTGTAATCATATTTACAAGACATGGCTGATAACATGCCGTGCATGAACTCCTTCCTTTAAATTTTCCCATAAAACACATTCATCTGCCATTTTTCAATCTCAACTACCAAAGGATCCAAGCAGAAAAAGAAAAACGAAATAGGTCCAAACAGGACAAACAGGCCCTGATTGACTTTTCAGGAGCAGGAGATGAAAGTTCAGCTCCAAATTTGAGTTTGTAGAATTACTATGCTATTGACCTCTTGAGCTGCTTCGCTGCCTGATAATACTCTCCCCTTAGCTGCAAACCACAGTAAATCACCCTAAGTGACTGTGAGTTTAATACAGCCAACTCTGCTGGCAGGGAATGCAGGAGTGCTCTGTTATCATTCTGGCATGGGAGCTGGAAGGTAATAAACTCTGACACGGGTCAATCACAAACGGTGGCCCTGACAGGTGGCATGGGGTAGACCTGCTGGATACTGAAAACTTCCACTACAGCTTCAGCCTGTGTCTGAGGAAAGAACATTTGACGACTGAATCAATCAGTTATGCTTACTTACCTTGCTTGAAATTCCCCTTCAGCACCCATACAGGCAAAGTCTGACTCCTGCAGAAGACCATGATTGTGATCAGTTCATTACAGATGAGGCATTAAACTGTTGTAACTAGAGTGTGATGGAACAATTAAACCAGCAGTAAAAACACAAATTTGTCACAGTAAAGGAAGAACAAGGTAAATAATCCCAATTGGAATTGAGGATCTTAATATACGTTTTTGTTGCACTACACGTGATTCTGAGATTAAGGCTACCATGTGGTATGTATTAAAAAACTCCAACTGCAAAAGAATCAACTTCAATTTTTGTGTCATCCAGAAAGGTATAATTTTGCTATAGCATGCTTGTATCTATAGCCAAGAATGACTAAAATACGCCGCAAACCTTTGGGCAAATAGGAGATAAGTTTAAAGTTGAAGCAAAATCATCTTCTCGTGAGTCTGGCATGTGGTAAAGTCATGCTGGAATCATTTAAGACATCAGATTATCTCGTGTAGTACTGGGAGACACTTTGAATGGTAGAAGGACATCCAATCCTGCAGATGTTCAGATAACAAATGTTTTCAAGGCACTTTGAAGATGAAGCACATAAATAGAAGGTTTCATTATTAGATATTAGGAAGAGTAATAAAATAAATACAGTTCATACTAAAGAACATCTGAAGGCTCTTTTATGAGACAAAACATAGGGGTCTTTTCAAAGTAATGATTTATTTTTTCACATTATTCCTTTTCATTAGTGGAGCTCAGAAATCAATTTGAAAATTTCTGTTTCATTCAATCCAGCAGCATCAAACATTTTTGCCAAAGAAAGACACAGCTACTCAGACAGCGTAAAGAAGCTTGTAAAAAGCTATCAGGTAGAGAAATTCACTCAACCACTAGCAGCCCTGATTGGATCCAGAGCCACAATAAAAATGGATAGACAATATATGCCCTTACCTTAAACCATCTCAAATACCACACAAAGGAAGGGGGGGCAAAGGAGCAAAAGAGCATACTGTAGAAAAACAAAATGTAAGCCATACACCCAACATCTCAATTTTGAGCAGTTGAGTAAAACATCCGGAAGCTGCAAATCCTGAAGATGCCAGCAGTCTCCCAGTCTCCTATTTCACCCAAGGACACCATCTTTGGTCTCTATGAACCAGAGAAAAGGAACAAAAAGAAGCATAGTGTGTCAAATAAGGAGCATGCACGAGCTAGAGATTTGTTGGCTTTGTTACAAATTAATGCATTTCCTGTGTGATGAATGAGAAATGTCCTACAAACTCAGGCTGTGAGAGCAGTATAATGAAAAATTCCTTTGTTAAATAGATAGGCATTGGAAGGGGAGCTTACCCCCTTGAGGCTTACATCCGTTAAGTGTGATCTTTCAACCATTTCTCTACAGTTACTGTAAGCATATACTGTATTTAGTCAACCTTTTGCTTTTCCAGTGATGATCACATGTAATGACAATTTTGATGGTTATATCTTCAAGAAGGGAAATTCCAGTAAGATTGTAGAAGTGCATTTGAAGTAAGGAATATACGGAATGATAGCCTTTAAAAATTTATGAGGTTTCCTTTACTGCTAGTAGAGAAAGCTCTGGGGTATTTGATAGACCTAAACTGAGAAATACTGCAAATTTAAGTGACACTTACAAGAAAAGATGAGAAAGTGACACAAGCTGTGTTAGGAAAAGAAATTTTTGCATAGGATGATGAATTTTTTGTGAGTGTTGGTATTATCAGAGAAATCCTGTCATTGAAATACTGGACAGGACATCGTCAGACAGAAGGATAAGACAGGAAGCAGGGAGATAAAAACAAAGCAGAAGTTAAATAATTGTCAACTGGGTCAGTAAATGATCACTTACAGAAGTGAGAACCAAAGCAGGCAAGGGCAGGACAATGCTACAGGATGCAAAGCTCTTGATTTCCCTTGTGATTCTGGAGAGATGGAGGAAGTGTTTTTGGACAAATAAATACTTACTTCTCTGATTTATACATAAATGATAACATGATGTAGAAAACTCACAAGCAGTTTTCTAGTGAAAGAGAACCCTAAGAATAAGGAAAATTTTAGGAACCTCCAGTTAGGATTAGGACTATAAAGATCCTGAAAAGTAAAGCTGTTAGGGATGGCAGCATTTTGCATGTGTGGTGCACACATGTAGAACTAAAAATACACAATAAAGTTTCAGATCCAATTATTTAAAATGAAGAATACCAGAACTTCCTTCACTCATAAAATCTTCCTTGGGTTCACTTGCATGTGTGCCTCAGGGTATGGTGAAGGTTTACAGACCTGGCTGCTAGTCATCAGCTTGTCCTGTCCCCAGTGTTCTGCAAGTGCCTTTTACAAAATTCAGGCACAACTTTGAAGACAGAAGTGCAAAGTTCCTTGCAGGTCTCTCTGTTTTCCTTCTTATTATAATATTTGAGTGCTTCACAGACTGCATTTATAACAAGCCTATGAAATGAGGGATGACTATAAAAGATGGGAATTGAAGAACAAACAGATTAATGTCCAAGGGGCCCACCTCTTTTGGGTGCCTAAATTGAGGCTGTTATTTCCAGACTTTTTTGGCACTAGTAGGACCTTAACATTTTCCAGACACGAGTTCCATTGACTTCCATGGCTTTTGTGAGTGCTCTGCTGTTCTGCAAGTGAGACCCCTGCACACAGCAAGCAATTACCTGCTAAATTCTTGGTGATATGCTTCATCTTAAATGTGTTAGAAAGAGAGAATTCAGTTGTAACTGGCAGCATTTCACCAGTTGAGCTCTGCTTGATTTACTAAACACCTTCCAGTTTCCTTAACAATAAAGGCTAAAAAATAGATAACAATGTCTTTCATTAAACAGTCCTGTCCCTTGTGCTACTGGCATTCAATGTGCTGAATAGATCCATTCAGGCAGTTGCAAGAAACAGTCTCCCCTGCAAACTGAAAGTAGCTGTTTTCTCCTACTGTTCCAGTGAGATTCTTCCCTTTCTTGGAGAATTTCTGAAATCTTACTGAGGAAAAAGAGTCCAGTCACAAAAGGTGAACTCTATACTGGAAATTTCCATTGGAAATCCTATTCAGCAACTTCTAACCTAAGCAAGGTAGTGGGATGGAGTCTGGAAAATATAAATCCAGCAGGGATCCCTGTATTCCTGTTTCCAGTAAAAAAAAACTAAAAAAATCCAACAGTTTTTCTGGAAATCAGTTGTCTTGTTTTTGACAGTGTGTGCATATGAATAAGAATGGCTCCCCTCTTATCTTGTGCTCTTGATACAGCAAAATAATGTGGAAAAAAAATATAGAAACAGTTGGCTTTAGGATACTAAAATTTGCTAATTATAATGAACAGCTGAAGGCTATCTATGCATATGTTACTCTAGACCGTCTTGAAAATATAAAGCACAGTGAAACCTGTTTAAAGTTCCTGTACTGTAAGCGTGCTTAATGTCTTAACACAAAGCAAATGAAATTCAATGGTTGTGAAGGAAGCTAATGGTCCCTTCTGGCTTTAAATTCTATGAATCTATAAAAAATATTAAAAAGTTACAGACGCATTACAATTAATAACATAAAAATTCTCCCTTAGTTGTATGTGAATATCTTATAACTTCCTTCGAAGACTTTTGATACAGCACCTTCCAAAGACCCTGATGTCGCTTGGAGTATAAAAGACCTGTGATTCATGGGAACAATCATCTGAAAAAACAAATTAGCTACTCTAACTTGTTTTCAACTAGAGAAGGCTAAAACAGGTGTTTGTGTATATAAGTCAATCCATTTGCCATAATGGAAGGCAGTGAAACTCAGCACCTAATTTAGTCTCCATAGTAAGCCATCTGGATATTCTGTACTTCAACAGATCAGATGAATATCCCCTTGCCACTCTCTGCCAAAGAATGCAGCACTCCTGTGCTTTGCAATACAGTTTTAGCCTCAGCTTTTTACAACTACATGTGAACTTTAATGTAATAACACCCAAGAGAAAGAGACGGATTTCCCCTATTTAAGTTTCTCACAACACCAAGATTTTTTGCTTATTCACCCCCTAGGTTGTCTGTGATAGTCTGACTGCAAAGTTAGAGGAACCATGGAAGTTATATCAAGCTCCACTTTAACTCTTATTTAATAAATGGTGATTATTGTTGTGTCACATTGCAGCTCTAGAATTGCTACAACATTTTCAGCCGGTTCTGCTCTGTCACCTCCAACCTGAGGAATCCAAAATACTCTGGTATTGTCTTCCTGAAAGGCTTGCACTGACCTGCATATTTTTTTAATGTGTCCCGATTTCCAGCAGTTTCTTCAAGGTTTGTTTGAATGGATAAGCATTTGCATTGTGAGGCTGTTTCCCACAACAAAAGGACACAGTCTTTGAATGTGGTCTTTGTGCTTTCTCTTTGACCCCAGTTATTTGTTGCACAGACAACATGTCGCTGTTGCAGTTCCCTGGCATCTGTAGTTACCATCGCCATTAATCCAGTAATTTTCCAGTGCATGTTTTAGGGCTCAGCCAGCCATTCGCTGCTTTTTGATTGCCTCCTTTTGCACACCACACACTAACCAAGCCGGCAAAACAACATTGAAACTCTGTAGCGCTACACAGCTTCATTAATTTTCTTAATTGAATCAAACACTCCGAATTTTCTTTGTTTCAGTCTTTCTCCATTTGGAGACACATTTGGAGAAACTACATAGAGCCACCATCATCTCCAATAATTGTACTTAGTAGATACATAGTCTCCCTTTATATAGGCTATCTTGTCTGGCTTCTCAGATGGGACACAGCAAACATCAGTAGCTGCTCAGACAACTTTAAAAAGTTTGTATGTCACTACATTATGCTTTAGTCTTTTAATCTGATAGCTACCTGTATGTCCTGCAGAGTATATGCAGACTTTGATGAACAACAGGTAAATCAAAGTGTGCTATTTTGATGACACATCTGCAGAATAACAGCACAGAGGAGGAATGAGAGGAAATCTTTCCACAGGAGGCAGGCATGCTGGAGTGGTGTGGGACCTTTTGTTTTTCCACACAAGACTGGAAGCCTAGCCCTCCTGAAACCAAAATGAGTTCTGCTGTGGATTACAGATGCAGGTCTTGATTATTACAGTATTTTACTTCCTTCAGCGTTTTACCTTCAGTGTTTTTTATAAGGCTCAACAGAAGCAAATCTGGTCACTGATGCGTACCCTAATGCAAAGGCCTTACTCGACCTTTTTTTCGCACCTGGTAATATTTGCCATTCATGTTTAAATGGTGCAAAGGGCTTTGTGGGAGAAATTGGTCAACTGGTATGCCAACTTAAATGTTAAAATAGCATTTGAAGCGAAGATGGTCTCTAGATGAGGTTCCTCACTACACTGAAAGCACCTGATACCCACCTCCAAGGGAAAAGAAGCTAATATAAGCATATTCTACAATTATTAGGCACAGAGAAGTTACAAAACAGTTTGGGTCCAGCAAGCCAACCTGCCTCTAAGTGGAAAACTCTTAATAGGATGGTAATGGAGATACCCTGAGGAGGTGACAAGACATTTTGATTGGGAGAGAACTGGCCATGGGCAGTGGAGGCAAAGGGCCAGGATGGAGCTGAGGACCTGGAGGATGTATGCTGTTGGTGTTGGGTAAGGGGTATAGATGACTTTGGAAAAATAACTCAGGCCTTCACATAAATGTACCAAGATGCCTGCTATGCTCTTAAGTTACAGAAAGGTACAGCTTAAGCACTAAGAAAATATGTGCATAATACTGGACAAAGCTACTATGCTGCTTGAAAACAGCTACTCCTTACAGACCATTATCTACCCTCAACAGAAAATTGTCAACCTTTCTGTTTAGGTTTTATCTCATATTTAATACCTGTATCCTGAAAGAAATAAAAAAGGTGGGGCCTGGGAATGAAGTAGAAAATACAGCAAACGCCTGTTTGCAGCAAGTAAAGAAACAGACAGCAAAAAAAAGCCAAGGAAGATGTGCTGCATTCCAGGGATTTCAAAGCCATGATTTATTTTTATTTTTATTTTTTAACACAATGCACTTATGCTTTTCACTGAACATGACAGGATTCATGAGAATTCTCAGTGTTTAGGAGCTTTTAAATTATTAATAAATGTTATACACCGAAAGCTGTATTTTCTTTTCTGCATTTCTCCTTCTCTCACTCATCCCTCTGGCACATTTTCCTCAGTGCTTCTCACTTCAGCAGTTGAGAGGTGTTTACTGCCAGGATCTTCTACCCTTATTTATTCGAGGAGAAGAAACATACCTTACATCTCCTGCCCAGAGAGAAGGAAAAATCATGGAAGTGAACAAGTGTTTCTGAAGGGCTACAAAGCCTCATTACTTAAAGATCTTGCAAAATAGAAAAGAATTACTGGGCAAGAAGATCAACAAGCAGGCAGCAATATTTAAAATCCGTAGGTTACTGCTTCAGCCTGTGTATAAGTTACCCCTCTAGAGGCCAGCAGAGTATCAAAAAAGAGTTATCGTGAATTAGACCATGATTCCACTGTAGAACCAACTCATATCCAAATTGCTAACATTTAAAAATTCTTCCAGCTGTCCAAAGGCTGCCTTTTGCATTAAGACTGAACTGTCCTGCAAATATGGTAAAAATGTAAAAAGCATGCCATAGTATTACATTTATCATGGACCTAAATTCTTTACATGGGGTCATGGATGTTAAGAGGAGAGAGTGCTCACCAAAACAGATATATCGCCTTCACTCGTATAAGGAAGATCTGCTTTTTAAGCAGTGTGCTTGAGATTAGTGCATGTTTGGGAGAAACAGTGTGTTAGAGCCAGGAATGGGAGTCTACCATACTCTGGCACTGATCTGCTGTCTCTGAACTTTGCATCTTGGTTTTATCATTCGTAAAATAGATACTGTGGTAGTTACAATGCACAGCTGACCTGGGAGAAACACCTCCTGCCTCATAGAAGTGATGGAAGGATTAATTACTATAATCAATTACACAGAAGAGCCTCAATAAAGCGTGCAATGGGAATGGAAAGCAATGAGAGATGTGGCAAATTAAACAGGCATATACATGCCTTAGTGTTTTCTTCTAAGTAGTGCACTGATATAATGCTTTCACTTTGAGCGGGTCTTACTCCAAGGCTTGCTCCTGCAGCCTTCACACAGCCACACTCCTGAAGAAGTTTGCTTGAGGAAGGCCTTGAGATTTAGTTTTGTGTGTTTTGTCTTGGTGCCAGGAAATATTATCCTTTTAATTAGCAGGTCCATTTCTTTGATAAGTGTTTAAGTGGCTTCACTGCAATTTCATCTCTTCAGTTGTCATCCAGCATCTGGGAGGTAAGGAAAGGGAAGCCAGCACTGAATTTTTCCATCATTTCTACAGAGGGATATTTCTGAGACACTGTACTTGTGTGGGTGGGCGGATGGATGGACAGACAGACGGAAAAGGGAGTTTCCTTTATGGGATTCCAATAATTGGGATGTGGTTTACATTCCATTCATCTGAAGGACTCTGATTTTAATCAGAAACAGGCTTGGGCTACTAAACTACCTCTAGTGTTCAAAACATGCCCTCGCTTTCAGCCAGTGACTTTTCTCACATGCATCTTTTCTTTGACACCCACAGGCCCCAAAGAGTAATGTGGTCATTTACCACCAAGATCTCAGCATCAGGTCCTATAACAGGAGCTGGTTCAGAGCCCTCTTCCAGGCAGAGGTTTTCTGATTGCTAGTTTCACAAGGAGAAGCACTTTACAGTGCGGTATTTGAAATTGGCATTGGTTTCTCGAAGAGGGTTTTGGTTGTTGGGTTTTTTTTTTCTAGGCTCGTCCAACTCTGGGAAAGCCTTGTCTGGACAGTGTCGTGGAGGTCTGGCAGCACAGCTTGGTCTTAGTAGCCAGACAGTAATGCAGACAACTGCCAAGAAAAGCCCCATATTCAGCAGCTGGACTTGCTGCTGTGCATTAAGCACAAATAAATGAGGGGCTAACACCTTGTCCAGAAGCAGTCAGACTAAATAAACAACATCACAAGATAAATTTCAGCTTTGGAGCTGGTGAAAATGTGGAGAACTTCAACATCAACTGCTGTCATTCAAGGGCAGGGAAAACATACAATGACTTTTGTAGCACATTGGCATGCTATTATTCAGAACTCTCTCTAGACCTGTGATAAGCCTGTAGTAAACCCAAAAAATGTCTTCAAATCCCACCTTTCCCTATCAGCTGAGTTGTTCTGCTGTCCAGATTTGTTTACCCTTAACTTTTAATTACACATGCCCCAACACATTTGTCTTTTCTGGTCCTATGTTGACTAACTTGTCTAGATTGTATCTGCGCATGCTTCGGAGATTTCCTTACCATCCTTACCACGCAAAGTGCTTCATGTCACAACTGCCTCCAGTGCTCACTGTTTGGGCAGGTCTGCCAGCCAGCCCAGCGGAAGATCAGCTGCAGGATGCTACACAATCTAAGAGAGGAAGAAGAGTTTTGCAGCTCAGCTCTATAGCAACCTGGGTCCATCACAGACTTTTTGCATGCACCATTTACTTGCCTCATGACTCAGTTTCCCTACGGGGAGAAGGTAGCTAGAGACAGATGCAGATCTGACATCAAAGTGAAGGCTAAACCAACCCTCTCAATCCCACATGGAAGATGTGATGTGGGAGGTCTGTGGCACTGGGCTGTGAGCACAGACAAGAACTGCAGTGTTGCCAGTTCTTTCTGTCTCTATGTATCCTGCAAAAACATCATGCAACATGGCTTTGGCAATTCATCAGTCTTCGGCCTGCACTTAGTAAGCAGGAATTGCTAATGTCATGAAGGACGCAAAACCATCAAATATCTTTTCCTTCTCCTTTGTGATTCAATAGCCTTTTGGCAATGTTCATATCTCCACTACTTATTCAGAATAATCAGACCCAATTTAACATTAGCACTGACAGGTGAGAAGTATTCAAACTTGCATTTTGCGTTGAAAAGGTCTCAGGAAAATCCTTCTCCTTTAACCCAACGTTTTCCTCTCTCATGCCACAATGAAGCAGAAACCTCTCTCCTCAGGCAAAGGTCTATGGCCCTGCACTCTGCTGGAGCTCTGAGAGGTGTGGGTCCATCCTGTGCTACCTAGGGCAAGGAGATACCTGTCACTAGATGCCTTAACCAAATTACATTACCATGCTTTGTCCTGGTCTTTCAGACTCAGAATCACAGAATCTTCATGGTTGGAAGGGACCTTTGAGATCACTGAGTCCAACCATAGACACAAAAAAAAAAACCCAACCAAAAACAAACCCAAAAAAACCCAACCCAACAATCTAGGGCACTAGAGCATACCCTGAAGTGCCACGTTTACACGTTTCTTAAATACCTCAGGTATGGTGACTCAACCACCTCCCTGGACAGGCTGCTCCAGTGCCTGACCACTCTCTCAGTAAAGTAATTCTTCCTAATATCTAATCTAAACCTCCCCTGCCGCAACTTCAGACCATTTCCTCTGGTCCTGTCATTATTCCCTTGGGAGAAGAGGCCAACACCCACCTCTCTACAACCTCCTTTCAGGTAGTTGTAGAGGGCAATGAGGTCTCCCCTCAGCCTCCTCTTCTCCAAACTAAACATGCCCAGTTCCCTCAGCCTCTCCTCATAGGACTTGTTCTCTAGACCCCTCACCAGCTTGGTGGCCCTCCTCTGGACACATTCCAGCAGCTCAATGTCCTCCTTGTAGTGAGGGGCCCAGAACTGAACACAGGACTCGAGGTGAGGCCTCACCAGTGCCGAGTACAGAGGCACCATCACTGCCCTACTCCTGCTGGCCACACTATTCCTGGTACAAGCCAGGATGCTATTGGCCTTCTTGGCCACCTAGGCACACTGCTGGCTCATGTTAAGCCGGCTGTCCACCAACACCCCCAGGTCCTTTTCTGCTGGGCAGCTCTCCAACCACTCTTCCCCGAGCCTGCAGCATTGCCCAGGGTTGTTGTGACCGAAATGCAGGACCCGGCACTTGGCTTTATTGAACCTCATCCCATTGGCCTTGGCCCATCGATCCAACCTGTCCAGGTCCCTCCATAGAGATTTCCTACCCTCAAGCAGATCAACTCCCAGCTAGTTTGGTGTAGTTTGCAAACTTACTGAGGGTGCACTCAATCCCCTCATCCAGATCATCAATAAAGATATTAAATAATACTGGCCCCAAAACTGAGCCCTGAGGGACACCACTGGTGACCAGCTGCCAGCTGGATTTCACCCCATTAATCACAAGTCTCTGGGCACAGCCATCCAGCCAGTTTTTTGTCCAGTGAAAAGTACACTTGTACATCTATGCCATGATTCACCAGCTTCTCCAGGAGAACGCTGTGGGGGATGGTGTCAAAGGCCTTACCAAAGTCCAGGTAGACAACGTCCAGAGCCTTTCCCGCGTCGAGAAGGCGGGTCACATGGTCATAGAAAGAGATCAAGTTGGTTAAGCAGGACCTCCCTTTCATAAATCCATGCTGGCTGGCCCTGATCCCTTGGCTGCCCTGCACTTGCCACGACAGCTCACTCAAGATGACCCTCTCCATGATCTTTCCCAGTACCAAGGTCAGGCTGACAGGCCTGTAGTTCCCTGGATCCTCCTTCTAGCCCTTCTTGTAGATGGGCGTCACATTGGCCACCCTTCAGTCATCTGGTACCTCCCCTGTTGACCACGATTGTTGATAGATGATGGAGAGAGGCTTGGTAACTCTCTCGCCAGCTCCCTGAGTACGCTTGGGTGAATCCCATCCAGCCCCATAGACTTATGCGTGTCTAGGTGCATAAGCAGATCATTAACTACTTCCTCCTGGATTATGGGGGGGTTGTTCTGCTCTCCATCCTTATCTTCCAGCTCAGAAGGCTGAACACCCTGGGAGTAGCTGGGCTGACTATTGAAGATGAAGGCAGATTCATCTGACCCCAAGATCTCCAAGACTCCAAGATCTCTGTCTGAGATTCACTTTGAAAGAGGTTCTTTAATCTTGATTTAGCTCAGAGCAATTAGGAAGTTAATCCTGTAAATACTTATGTCGGACACTGTGGTGTTAGCTACTACTGCTAATTTAGAGTAAATCTATCGAGACCAATGATATGCTGATCACTCTGTAATGGACTGAAAACAGAATTTGGAGTACTCAACCCTGTTCTGGCCAAATAATTTCCAATTAGATGAATAGTAACATTTTGTAAGGCTCCCTGGTGCTGTCCAGTCATTTAGGTTTCACCCACTCACAGTTGCTGGTTTGGTTCATTAGCATCCTGACTGGATTCTGGGATTTTTGTTGTTTGGGGTTCCGTTGTTGGTTTGTTTTGTGGTTGGTTTGTTTGGTTTTTTTACGCCATGAAATAAACCATCATTTATTTTGGATGCTGAGAATTAGCACAGATATAGCATTTGCTACCTTAATGCTTTGTTGCTGGACACCCATGGTTTTCCAGAGTAGAACCATTTACGTAAGTTGGACACCAAAACAGCTTGATACAAGGAGTCTTTGGATTCATCTTTTTGGGGTTAACTATAATGAGTTTGCACTGCTTTTGATTAAAGGAAGGTGAAATGCTGAATAAACTATGACCAGCACACCACAGGGGACTCATAGCAGCACAGCCAGTTCATTTAATCATTCCCCGGTGTTCTCCCTGGACTGATCAGACAGCACCTTCACACATCAAGAGCTATAATCCAGCCATTAATGTTAATTAAGATGTGACTGCTTAAACTTCTGCCTTTTTTTCCCTTCTCTTTCTTTGGCTGGCCACAACTGTTCAAGTATTGCTGAAGGTTATTCTATTAACTATCAAAAATGCTTAGCTAAATAGGTTAGCTTATTTGCTTTTGCTGATAGCAGCAGTCCACCCACAGAGCCCTTTCAAATCTTTTCAGTGTTTTGGAAAGTGGATAAGGGACTTATTCAGTGACATGCAAGTTTTGCCTGAGCCAGGAATGAAGCGTGCATTTCATGAAATGAGAAATAACCTCAGACCACACACACAGTGCAATTTCTGAACTCCAGCTCACACTCTCTTCCCCTCATCCCCGCGCACACATAGACACGCTCCTGCTAGAAAAAAGATGATGACTGACATCCCTAAATCCTTTAAGCATTCTTCTGCAGCTAACAGCAGAGGGAGGTTTTCAGAGCTTAGATGGCTCATTATTAGCAACAAGCTGATGAAAAAATGGATTACTACAGTGTGTGCATACCATGCCAAAGAGAAATAGCAAAAAGTCTATGCCATCTAAACACAGCTTTCAGGAGGAGAAACTGCTGATGCAGGCATATTAAAGCTATTTTTACTGCGTAGGGAGATGAGGAAAAGCCCTCCCCACAATTTTCCTAAAGAATGATGTTGGTTCTGTCACTCCTTGTTTAGTTAAGCTAAAATTAGTGAGTGTTTCAAATACTACTTTCCATTATAATCTAGTGAAGTAAAACAGACAGATAAGTTTATTGCATATAAAAAACGCACATCCTGTCTTCTCCCAAGCATAGGAACTATTTTGCATGGCTGGTGAGAACAAACTACACACAGAATAAGCAAAGGGGAAACTTTTCCACAGCTGTTACTCCATTGCATCAATATCATCTCCAGAGCTTAATTCTTGACAGCCTTACAGCAAGCAAGAATACTTAAAACACTGACATTGGGCAAACCCCTGCTCAACTAACCTTAAATATTTCCTTTATACTGGTCTAAAACAAGTGGCTTCATTACGTTCAACTGGTAAGGAGTTCTCCCACATTACAATTGTAGCATGGCTGCTGAACTGCCCCTGCAGAGCTTAAAATGAACAAGCAAAGTTTGGCTTCTGTACCTCATTTTTTGCTTTGTACCTGATCGGTAATATCATCATTCAGCTGAATCATGGATATCTACCTCCATCATCCTGAATATTCTGTATCTGCTTACACATACAAGTGCACATCTATACTTGTATTACATGCACCGCTGTTACTTTCACCAATAGTTAAGCTTGCGTAACACTTTCCATTATAGGACCCTGCTTTCAGTTGTTTATAACTTTACCAAACTCTAAGTGCTCAAGATGAAATTTTCCATTCTGAGTATCTTCATCAGGCCTAATTTTTCTGGTAAGTTTCAGCTAAAATAGTACAGCTGTTCTGAAAATGGGGTTAAAGGGGAGCAATATTCCTTTTCCCCATGTTTTTCTTACAGCCATTTCATTGAAAATCTACTTTGTCTGCGTGCTTCAGGAGAGATAGTGAGGGAGGGAAAAGGGGTTATCATACTGTGAGGAATCGAACTGTCAGGGTCAAGCCTGGTTCTAGCCTTCTGAAAATGTAACAGATTTTGGCCACGTTATAAAGTTCTAAAATCTGTGTTTTATACATCCCCCATGTAACTCTCGTAGAGAGTAGCACCATTATTTTCTGAATGTTCCACTGAAATAGAAGATGACCTTGGCCCCGCACACCTCCTCCATGTGCATAACCAGACTGCATATGCATCCTTCCAACAGATCAACTGAGCAGTTTCCCATTTACGAAAGGATCTATAGGACACTTTGGGACTTTTAATGCAATTTCTAGCCCTGGCCCCCAGCAGCTGCTGTGGCACCAGAACTGAGAGCTGAGAAATTCTGCCTGTTGTACTGTTGATGGTGTCTGTGCAGTACATTTGAGGAAGCTGGTTAGCTTGGAAACAAGCCAAAGAGCTTGGGGTAACAAGAAAGAAATGGAAAAGCAGAGCAGGCCCCAAGAGACAGATGCAACAGGAGACCAGAACAGCCAGAGTGTAATAATCTATTGTGTTAAATGCACACTTGCCCCATACCGTAGAATAGAACCAAGAATTCACAAATGCCAACGTTCTTTTGTTTTCAACTAGTTTCTGGGACATTTACTAGCAATTACATCTTTTCTTCCCCTAACTGGCTGGTCCACAGAAAAGACTGTAACCTACTACTTCCTGCCATTAGCCACTCCAATCAGTCAAGTAACAGAAATTTTGATTCTAAATGTTGATGATGATCCACATTGGGATCAATCACTTCTGAGTAACAGAACTCCCTTTCTTTTCGGTTTTATATTCAAGTTTTCAAAAAACATAATGTCAAAACTGTGCTAGAAATATTAAAGTTATAAAAACACTCAAAAGTTAGAAAATGCCAGCATTAAAAATGCTTACACAAACTGGTGTAAATGCATTATGATATAGTCTTTAACTGTATGGTCATTGATACTAACTTTTTCCCAAGGATAACACCTTTCTCCTCTGCAGAGGACACCACATTTCAGGAAAGATTCCTCTATTTCTTTCCCTTTCAGACTTGCAGTTTTTCCTAGTGACTGTCCCAGCACAGAGCCAAGACTGAAGAAATTCCAGGTTGCACCTCCAGATCAGCTGCAGCCTCTGCAGCTGTGAAGAAGCCACAGCTATACAGTGGCTACCATCTCAACTCACCCAAACCAAACTAATGGGTAGCTATAAAGTTTTCTAGTTAACTCCCTGTTCCCTGCCTGAACAAAAACAAAAGATAAAGCCAGACGCATATCAAAGACTTCATGTCTGTTACCCTGTAATCCTGCAAGGCTAAAAATGGAAGATCTCTGCACTCACTGCAGTTTCCTAGTGGTTCTGAACACCCACTTCTCGCCTCTGAAGGAATGAAATAACAAAAGATAAACTGATGACATGCTTAAACTACAGCAACCCAATTACAGAGGGTTTTATTGCTTGCTCTGAGTCTTCTATTAAGGTGATTCTTGGGATTTCCAAAAGTAAAATAAAAATGTCTTGTTCTATTTTTTTAAACTCCCTTAAACTTTCTAAAATTATTTTCTTACCATGTTTTTTTTTTTTGGACACATCATCCTCAAGTCTACCAGGAGACGGCTGCCTCTTCCCATGGTAAAGGCCAAGACTTCATGTATGAGATGAAAACCTGTAACCACACTGAACCTACTACCACGGCCTAAATACCTAATCACACAGAGAAAACAATGCAGCATTGCAAAAAGGCCAAAACCTTTACCTTTCTTGGGGTAAGGGGGGCAGTTTAACATTCTGGTCATCAGGGTATCGAGGTCCAAACAGGTTCCATGTCTCTGGCTTTTTCAGTCACTAGCTAGGGTATTCCTCCATCTTCTCCTGGTATTCACAAATGTTAATATGTAGAGTGCGTGAACCAAAGGGTAAATGAAAAGATTAAAAAAAACAACTTTAAACAGCTTTCCTCACTATTACTGAGGATTTTAACCTTTCCATTACATAAGCAATAGAAGCCCAACTTTTCCCTTTAAGTGTCTTCCTACTGCTTCTGTCTCTTTCAGTGAAATACAATTAATGAAGAGTCATACATATCCAGAAATGTTTCAAGAGAAATACCAAAGTCTAGGCCAAGTGCATTTTCCTACGTTAATGTGCGCAGCTTACAAAGAATCAGAGAGGTGAATGCCACAAAACTCAGGTATTTGTTATGGGTGCAAGTTACAATTTTTCAGTGTTTTCTTACCAGCCTAAGGTTTTAGAGTTTGAAACAAAGTGCCATAAGATGACAAATCACACGGTTACAACAGTTTGATAGAACCACAAAATTATTGTACGTTCACAAGGTTCAAACAAGAGTAAGTAGGTAAAATACCTACTATTTGTTTTGCCACAGGCCTAAAATATGCATTTCATACAATCATAATTTCTCTCCATGTATGTCAGAAGTAGATTATATTGTACAGATAATCTACAATATAATTGTAATTTATACTATACATATATATGCACAGTATAAACACAATTTATTTTGTATATAGTAGAATATATTATCTACCCCTAACAACCAGGGCATGTAGTATCGTGAAGTAATAATGTCCATTACAAGGTAACTTAGATTCTGATTTTGTCAAATACTGCATACAGTGACATGTCAGAAGCAGAACAGAACCTTAACATTTGATTAAAGAGAAGATATTCCTTGATAGTCCCTCCAAGTCTAAGATTCTTAAATTGAAAGTAGTGGATTATAATCTAGTAACATATATAACTGCAACTACAAAACAGTGAGGGGCAGAGAGGCAAGAGGAGCATGAATTACACTAGCTATGCTAGCACAAAGTCTGTATGTAGAAGGACCAAGCCAATTTCATATCTGAATCTACTGCGGAGGTGATAAGACCAAAGCATAAAAGACAAGTTTTAAGCAAAACAGCTTTCTCCAAGGTACTTAAATTATGTTTCAATTAGACCACAGTATGAATTTGTTTTATTTGCCATTGAATTATAAACCAGAACAACTAGAAACTGTGCTGGAACTTCCACTGCAGCCCAAATCATGGAGAGTACAGTGCTGCCAACAGTTGTGAGCATTTACCTCCAACAATATAAATAGACATCTGTTACTTGTTTTTAGAGTAATTGGCACAGAATGATTTTCAGGGTGATAGAGGAGATCATGTTTACATGAGCGTTCACTTGATGGAAACAACTTCATATCAAACCATAGGGGAAGCAAATCCCTTTAGTATAAACAGTTCTGTTGAAGTAAAACACAGATTCATTCTCCGTTGAACTGGTATTTGTTTAGCATCTGAGCTATCCCCACTGCTTTGCCATTGTCTTTAACGGGCATAGTTAGGGATTGCAAATGTTGATATCAAATATACTATCAATGTTCAGGCATTGGAACTTGCTACAATAGACTGGTGCAAATTCTAATGTAATTATGCTGTGTTTGTGCATTTTCAGAAAACAATGCTTTTAGCGCAGCAGGTCTGCTCATGATCCAGTTTATGTAAATTACATGTGCAACCTCAATCCAGTCATACAGCACATAGACAGAGACACAAGGTCAGATTCTGACCACTTGATTCCATCTTCTCAGCTCAAGCAAACACAGAGAACAATTGAGATAACCTGTCCTTATGTATCGTGCACATGCAACATACCTACATTCCATTACTTCTTTCCTTTTAGAACACAATCTTAACTTGGCCTTTGAAAAAGGAAATTCAGCTTTTCAGATGCCAACTAAACAGAGGTTAGGATGCCAATCAAACAAGCCTGAAGCTTCCAATCATCTTGTTTAGACATACTTTCCTTCTCTTTCAGAATTACCTGGCAGAATCACACACGAGATGCACTCATTTAGCATCACAAAGATCCTCCTATGATCCACATGTGGTCTATAGGAAAAGAAGCATTCCTCTTATATGCTCTGAATCACTGCCTACCTCTCTTATCTGCACATCTAGACATCCAGTTTAGATCCCAGAAGCTGAATTTCCTGAGTTACCTTAAGCGAGTTATCTACTTTTTAGGTGCCTTAATCAGGAATGTACATGCTGGCATGATGCCTACTCTTAATTACACATAATTACTCTTTTTTCTATAGGATGCACCAGTCAAGAGGTACTGAATCGTGGAATGTGCCAATGCAAGGACAGAGAGTTTTCATAAGAATATTACCTCACTTGTTGCATAAGCTGGAAGGTATGCAGTGAACAAAATACACAGGGCACTGCACAAACAGAAAAATCCCTAGCAGCAAAGGCACTTAAATGCTTCCTTGTAAAAAAACCCCCTCCTCCTTCTGCTGTTAAGATTCTTAAGTAAGTTACACCATCTTTTTCATACCTAGTAACTGTATTCTCATCTTTGAGCTACCGAGTGATACTTTGACTATGCTGTTAACCAATTTCTCTTCCTTCCTGTTAACACTATTTCACTTACTATGCTGAAGTCATGGCACTGGCGTCAGCCTGCCTTTCAGTGCTCCAAGTCATGACCTGCTAAAGCTGAGCAAATACATCCTTTCCGACTGCCTTACTGTGTTCACAAAATGTTTGTATGCACACCCTGACTTTCTCAAACATATTCATTATCTGAAATTATTCATTCTCCCTCTCCGAGACCAAATATGAAATCTGTGTACCACATGGCTATCCCCAAATCTAGTTATAAGCATAGCTCCAGTTTGCAAAACATGCTTAAGATCCAAACTATACTGCAAATCAGACCCAGGACACACACTGTTTTTAACTAGGTCTTGTGACAGTTTTGTAAACAGGTTGCTGACAGAGCTGCATTTGTTAGCATAGACAGGGTCAGATTACTTGCTATTTCATTGGCAACCTGTTTTTTTTCCCAAAGAATTTCCATTGAAGGTACTGGGAACTATTGATACCCGTTAGTCAGGGACCCAGAGCCAGACCCATAGGAACCTCACTGAGCAAAAGAAATGGCCTGTGCCTCTCTGCAACCACGCAGGAACCTGCACACAGAAGCTGTACGAACTCTGCTCTACCATCATCCCAAACACAGCATCCTCTAATGACTCCTCCATTTTCAAAGCCAAACAAAATATAATCACAGATTTCCAAGCAGACAAAAATTATGTTTGTTTTTAATATCTGAAGGATATGCCTTCAAATGGGGAAGCCATATCCTTCAAATATAGGTCAAATTCTTCCCTTTTGAATTTGTTCAGATTCTTTTTTAAAAATCATACACACATGACAAAAATATTTTATACACAGATCTTTAGGACACAAAATTGCACTATTTATGGCTTAGGTGACATTACTTAGTAAAAATGTTAAATTTGCACAGAAAGCTACAGTGATATAGATCTTACTTCAGTACATCTTCCTGCAGCTCAGTTTAATTGCAGATAACAAATGTATTTACACAAATATTATCAGTACTTGGCATACATGTGGATAAAACATGCACTTCTACAGAGGCTTTGATTTATGCACATCATCACCTTATAGATGAGAAATATAATTACCTGATCACTTCAGGACAATGATGAAGCTTTGTACTTGGGAATCAGCCCTGCAGTTCAGCCTTGCACCTGTACAGTTCTGCCATTCTGAGGCTCTTCTAAAAGAAGTAAAATGAGAAATCTTACCTAACTCAATCAGATTTTGCCCTCCCTGGTATCAACTCATTTAGACCATGACTGACAAACTAGTGCCTCAGGTGAAACCTCCCTCTAGTGCCCTGATATCAACTGAAATCAACAAGCTTATTTAGCCCTTTCTGGCCTTCAGATGGAGAAGTTACCAGTCCCTCCTTCTGGCCTAAAATAAGATCAGCTTTACCTGTGCAATTTCTAACAGATATTTTTCTCCCCCATTCTTGATGGCCTCCAATACTGGCACTATGTAACCTATTATACAACATTTATCCTTTCAGAGTTTTCCTGTTATCTAACCAGGTACCTTTGGTGTGGTTTAAGCCACTTAACTCTTCTCTTTTTGCTCTAGACACGATGGGACTTCATGCAGCAGTCTTTTTGTGTATTTGGTGGTCATATTCTTCATTCCACCAAATCTCCTCTTCAGCTTCACGGGAGTTTGCCTCTCAAAGCAGAAGATTGCTGTGAAGAAAACCAATAATGATGCTACCAGTAAAAGGCCTTAATTTAAGTCCTATTTCTTAACAAGATGGGTGCACCTATTCCTTTGCTTAAGCTGACTTCCTTCAGCTGTACATAATTCAAATGTACCAATAACTAACAGTTTTACAGCTTCTTCTTTTTTTTTTTTCTTATTTGAGACTTTTTTTTTAAAAGCTGCTCCAGCTGAATATCCTTAGTTTCAGTTTGTATGTTAAATATCACTGGGGAGAATACAATGGTAACAGCATAGATTCAGGGTAAGAGAAACAGTTAGGGAATACATTTATCTTACTCATGTTAGTTGTCTGCAAAGACCAAGCCTCTTACAGCTTTATCATGTATGCTAAATACTGGGCTTCTTGTTCCAGGTAGTTAAGTCAGATTACCCAATTAAGCTTTTAGATGGCTTCCACTTACAATAAGCACATAATGGTTCGCACAGAGACAAAGCAAAGCCTGCAACAGCTTCTCATGACCTAAAGTAGAAGCTGCTCCAGATCATATTTAAGCTTATTTTCCAATGGGCAGTCATCCAGACCACAAAAACCACCACCGTTCACAGACTGCTGCTGTGCAGCTTCCGTGTCCAAGCTTTGAAAATCTCTTAACACTTACCCTTCCTATAAAACAATTTATACAGTATACAGAATGTAAAACCCTATACTAATACAGCATTATATTTGAGATTTCAAAGCTTACAAAAATCAAAGATTAGGGTTAAGGTTTCCAGAGCAACACGAAGCCTTGGACTCTTTTGGTTATATGTTATGATAAGGTACTCCTTCACACAATTCCATAGCACTGAGAAATGTGACAGACTATTCCGCAAATGGGATATGACATTGCTTATCTTATAACCACTTCTTCAACCTGTAAAGAACAGCTTCCATTTCAAAATGTTGTTAGAGACAGAATTTCAAGAGTAAGATGATAACTTGTCAATATGTAGAAGAAATTCCTTAGTTCATATATACATTGCATATATACATGCATAGTCCTGGGTTCGATGGATGGATCACTCGGTGGATAAGGAACTGGCTGGATGGCCACACTCAAAGGGTTGTGGTCAATGGTTCAATGTCCAATTGGCGGCCAGTGACGAGTGGTGCTCCTCAGGGGTCAGTACTGGGACCAGTGCTGTTCAACATCTTTGCTGGAGACATGGACAGTGGGATTGAGTGCACCCTCAGCAAGTTTGCTGACAACACCAAGCTTGGTGGCATGGTCGACATGCTGGAGGGAAGGAATGCCATCCAGAGGGACCTGGACAGGCTTTAGAGACAGGCTTGTGCAAACCGCATGAAGTTCAACCAGGTCAAGTGCAAGGTCCTGCATCTGGGACGTGGCAATCCCAGGCACAAAGTTGGGCAGAGAATGGCTAGAGAGCAGCCCTGAGGAGAAGGACTTGGGGGTGTTGGTGGATGAGAAGCTCAACATGAGCCGGCAATGTGCACTGGCAGCCCAGAACGCCAACTGCATCCTGGGTTGCATCAAGAGAAGTGTGGCCAGCAGGTCGAAGGAGGTGATTCTACCCCTCTACTCTGCGCTTGTGAGACCCCACTTGGAGCACTGTGTTCAGCTTTGGAGTCCTCAACACAGGAAGGACGTGGACCTGTTGGAACAGGTCCAGAGGAGGGCCACAAAGATGATCAGAGGGATGGAGCGCCTCCCCTGTGAAGACAGGCTGAGAGAGTTGGGGTTGTTCAGCCTGGAGAAGAAAAGGCTCCGGGGAGACCTCAGAGCAGCCTACCAATATCTGAAGGGAGCCTACAGGAGAGCCAGAGAGGTACTCTTTGTCAGGAAGTCTAGTGACAGGACAAGGGGTAATGGTTTTAAATTGGAAGAGGGGAGATTTAGATTAGATGCCAGAAAGAAATTCTTTACTGTGAGGGTGGTGAAGCACTGGAACAGGTTGCCCAGAGAAGCTGTGGATGCCCCATCCCTGGAAGTGTTCAAGGCCAGGCTGGATGGGGCTTTGAGCAACCTGATCTAGTGGAGGTGTCCCTGCCCATGGCAGGGGGGTTGGAACTCGATGATCTTTAAGGTCCCTTCCAACTCTAACCATTCTATGATTCTATACACTCAACAACTGACAAAGTGAACCTTCTTTTCTGAAATACTGATAGTGTATTAAGTATTGGAATAAAAATGAGATCCAGCAGCTTTCCCCCCCACCCCAAGTACATCTTGGAAAGTATTATCTTCTCAGAGATTTATAGATTTATCTATGTTTTAAATGCTAAATGGAACCCTGAGGTCATGTTCCTCACCATGTTAAGAGAAAGAATGAATATGTTCTGCTATAGAAATAGTTGAATGGGGGCAGCCTGTGTTTATTCACAACTGCATAAAAAAAAAAAAATTATTATCCATTATTCTATTTGGTAACACATGCATTTGATACATGCATCAGAGAGAAGAGTTAGGGCCTGATTCCAGTTTTACACATCTTTATTCTGAAGGCATGGGTCAGCTCTGTGTAGCACTAGTGAACTGTTGGGCAAAACTAAGGTTTAAAAAGCACAACATAAAAATTATTTGCCCTGAAAGCTGTAAGCATGAAGTAACAGCACACAAATTTGATGTTGTGAGAAGTGCTATGATCATAACCAGACCCATTTCAACTCTAGTGCTGAGGATGAAGTTAAATGCATAAGACACACGTAAATACATTTGCTTGGGCTGAATCACAGCAACCAAAACAGGCACCCAGCAGCTGTCACGCCAAAGCCAGAGGAATGCACAATACCCAGCGCTACTGACAGAAATCTGCCTATGTTGCAGAGGTGGCATAAAGCAGGGATGGGCACCGGTGCTTCCCTCAAGCACAGACTGCTGCATAAGCTGCTTCTTCAACAGCCTTCACGGTAGAACCAACAGACATTCCTGTGTCCATACTTCTATTAAGATCCACTGTGTGCCACAAGATAAGCCTATTCACAAAAACAGAATGCCATCAGGAATGTGTCCACAATTGCCTCCTGCTGCCTACCTGAAAGTAGGCTCAAAGGGTAACAGACTTAAACAGTGGGATATGATCAGGAACACAAGTTCTTTCAATGGTGAAAGGATGAATGCTGTGCACACCCGGTGTACTAGGGTCATTATTTATTCCTTGAATTGCTAGTCATCTGCACAAATGAGATAATGGAGTGGCTTGAGAAAATGGTCTGACTTCAAACTGGGTGATTAACTGAACCTTCACAAGTAAGTGAGCTACAGGAGTCCTCCAGGTGTTAATTTTTCGTGGTAGTTATCCCCCTCTATTCCACTCTCATGAGATCCCACCTGGAGTACTGCATGAAGCTCTGGGGTCCCCTGTATGAGACAGACATGGACTTATTAGAGCAGGTCCAAAGGAGGGACACAAAAATGGTCAGAGGGCAGGACTGAGACAGTTGGAGCTGTCCAGCCTGGAAAAGAGAAGGCTCCAGAGTGATCTTATGGCAGCCTTCCAATACTGAAAGGGGGCTTATAAGAAAGACCAAGAAAGACGTTTTACTAGGGCCTGTAGTGACAGGACAAAGCGCAATGGTTTTAAACTGGAAGATGGTAGATTTAGATTGGACATAAGGAAGAAAGTTTTTCTGTTTAAGGGTAGCAAGACACTGGAACAGGTTTCCCAGAGAAGTTGTGGATGCCCTATCCCTGGAAGTATTCAGGATCACGTTGGATGGGGCTTTGAGAAACCTGGTCTCATGAAAGATGTCCCTGCCCACAGTGCGGGAGTTGGACTAGATACAATAGTTGAAGGTCCCTTCCAGCCCAAACCATTCCATAATTCTATGATCCCATAGTTCTTGAAATGCCCTCAGGTAGCTAACTGCTGTGCCTAGTCTAATTTGCATTCTTCAAATGTGGTAAGCAACATCCTTGGTGAAGTGTTCCCAAGACACACTCATAAGTTGTCCCTACTGCAGAAATGATTAAAGTATCATATTGGAGCAAACTGATGTAGTATTGCATATGCAATACAACAACGTATTTAAAAGTTTTTCAGAATACAATGTTCTCAAAATGAAACTTGTCACATTTAGGCCAAGCAAAACCTAAGTACTTTTTTTCCCCTATCAGATACTCAAATACATGAAATAGAGACAACAGTAAGTCTGAATTACCGAATGACAGTAGATTCTGCCTGAAATTCACTAGGAAACAGTGTATTTTTTTATTTATTTATTTTAAAATACCATTCCTGTTCTTCTTTCCTTGCATAGGAAACTAAACACCACCTAAGTGTTGTCCAGACTACACCACCTCATAAAGACATGACAAAAGCCTATAAAAAAAAAGGGAGATTAAAGTGTAGTGAAAGATGAAATCTGACATCCGATATCATTTAATGTGATGTAGATCTTGCACTGAAAAAGAACAAACAAACAAAACCTGGTGATTTTTCACATCAAGCAAGCTGAGAAACTTACTGCTATAGGATAGTGAAGTTTCTCTTCAGAGAAACTAAGCAAAGTCATAGAGGAAAAAAAAATCTATCAAAATTCATTAGACAAAGACATCATCCCTCCTTCATGAAGTCCCTGAGTCTCTAGTAGCTCAGAAAATATGTGGAGTACCATTGGCAAATCCTTTGAATATCATTAGATTCTGCTGAGATGACTGAGAGTATCCAAATGGAAGGGCAAAAATTACTTAGTACTGCTACTGAGTCTAGAAATAAAATCAGGATGCAAGAAAGCAAAGTGCACTCAGAACATTTTAAAAAGTTTTATTTAATATACCATAGCTTACAATAACATATAGTACATATGTACTATAGACGCGCATACGTACTATGTATTACATATGTAACTACATATATATTCACATCTGTAAAATGTAAATTTGTATCATCATAAATATGAATTCATCAGTTCACCTCTAATTTCAAGGAGGTATCACGTTCTGCTGCATACTGCTGAAATTGTGCATATTTTAATGTTTAACTAAGATAATTATAGTGCAACTTGCATAGAAAAGTTTCATTTTACTACATTACAAGATGTAGCAGTGGATAGTTCATCTGAATTGTCTGGACTGTATTTTTTCCATAGAAAATTTTCATTTTTTTTCCAAAGAGAACTTTCACACATTTCTCTCTCTTCTGTCACTGGGGGATGAGGTGCTCTTTCACATAGCTTCTCTATGACTGCTGTATCCGTGAGTTTTATGAGGTTCTCCTCATTCTGCTCATTCAGCATGTCCCAGAAGTCTTTTGGTCTCTCCTTTGATTTTTCTACCTGCCCTGAAGGGAATCTCCTTGGTGATTCTGTAGGTCTGTCTCCATCATTTCTGAAGAGGTCATTGAGAATAGAGGTATCTCCAAGTAAGTCCACAAAAGACTTTTTCTTACAAGTCTGAGTTTTTCTCTCCTCATTTTCTGAGTGAGACAGGGATCTTTTTTTTGGCAGCTGTGTTCCTTTGGAGTCCTGTTGTCCTTCACAACTTTTTAGAGACAGCACTTCAATTATTTCTGATCTACTGTTTAATGAGCCAGATACCATAAAATCCTTGAATGCCTGACTGTTTCTCCTTTTGATATGTTGAGTAGCAGCAGGGGGCGATTGATTATATTTTGCATCAACACACATATCTTGCACGTTGGAGTCATTGTGAAGTTGCTTTCCGTCTCTCTTATGGCTCCGCTGGCTCTGTGTTTTTGTAGTTCCGCTCAGAAGTAGACCTTTAGCTGATGAAGATCTAGACTTAGACCTTTGAAGATTAACAATGGGTTTTCTTTTTCCAGAGTGTGTTGTACCTAATTCTCTTGCCTCATAGTCATGTGAAGCTTGTGCTGGTATTTCAACTGGGAAGAAAGATTCCATCTCTGAATGCTTGGAACCATAGAACTCCTTTAACATCTTCTGCCTTGTTTCTGATGTAGCTTTTGCAATATGTTCTGCCAGTTCTTCCACTGATCCCATATTAAAGTGGGATACCATTTCCTCAAATTGTCTCCTGTAATTTTCAAGAAGGAAAAATACATTGACACCTTTAACTAGAAACAAAACCAGTTTTAAACCAGTTCCTTCAACTCATGTACTTCATATCCCAGAAAGTAATCACTAAAAGTAACTTGTTTATTAGGACCTTTGTTTGTATTTATTAGCAAAGAGAAGAAAGAATAATGACCTTAGAACTGAAGTAACTTCTGAACCCCAAACTGCAGTGTGATTTCTTCAGCTTATGACTGAAAAGATTTACTGACTTTCAGTGTAGGTAAGATTTCGTACCAAAGGGCCAGATTTCAGAAGGACACAGATAGACAGACAGTATAGTGGTTTTTTGGGAAAAAAAAACCACGAAGCAGTTGCTTAAACTCCTTTTTAAAACACTTGCTAAACAAGAGCTGGATAAACACATTCATAGGAGACAGGGATTGTTCCCTCCATCCTAGATCTAGTGAGCTATGGAATACTTGTTTCTGCTAAGAGGCTAAGCTCTACCTAAAGGAGAACATCCCAATCAAGTTAACCATTATTGATAACTATGATTATAATTTTGTGTATTTTTAGCATGAGGGGCTCTCCTCTACCTGCCTCTTAAATGTTTAGAATTTTCAGTATGCATAATAGGAAGCAAGTCTGGCACTTCAACAAGAACAGTTTGGATAGCTGAGGCCAGCTAGCTAACGTGACAGATCCTGCACACTTAGCGATGTTACCTAGATACCAACTCTCATATGGTAATTTATTTGTCTCATGGCTAAATTAAAAATATCATACCAAATCCCAGTTCTATAGGTCTGCCTAGTTAGCTACAGCTTTCTGCTTTCTATTTCTACATTGGCTATTGTTATTGAACCTCTATCTACGTAACAATGGAATTGCAGCATTTATATTAATAACAGAAATAGTTTGAGGGGAAAAAAAGGAAAAAAAGGAAACATAAAAACTACTATCCTTCCAAACATAAGGAGAGAAACAACATATTAAAAATATTGAGCTCCACGTTAAAAAATAAATACAAAGTCATTTTTTTTTAACAGTCTTTCAATGGAAGTGATGAGAGCTGGGCAAAACCAGTAGGCAGTCAGAAGCTCACTGTAAAATTTCTTGCTTCTACACAGTTTAAACATTTGTTTGTAGTACTGCATGGTGCACATACCATGAATACTGGTGGTGATGACATCTGCACAGCTATGTAATATATGGCACATTGACTCAACACGTTAAAGTGATTTGTGGGTTTAACTGATTTTATTAATCAATTATGGTACTCTTTGTATAGCGAGTTGAAGTTTCCCATTAGTTCTGCTCTTGCCACAGAAAATCATCAATATTCTCTGAGTACGGTTGAAACAATGACAAAAGCAACTGCCCAGAGGTAAGTTCATTTCAAGCTCAGAATTTCACTTCCATCTCACTGAAGCAGTCTCACCTGCGGATTCCTTTGGGTGTCTTTCCAATCAAGAAAGTGGTTGAACCTACTCTGTGTACTTTTTTGCTTTTCTGGGTCACAGGATGCATAACATACAGGTGGTGTTGCTTAGTGTTCACCAACATTTCTTGCCCTCCCTTAACGATGTTGTTCTCTGCTGTGTCTTCTGGGTTTTTTTCATTTTTCTAGTAAAATCAGACATGGAAATTGTTAAAATAGCTGTGTCTGGGACATAGTGATGAGCTCTATCCTGTCCAATTCTGTTACTCTTAGCTAGCACTCAATAGTTATAGTGCCAAGAATGGGATTCAGAACTGCAGTGTAAACTCCCTTCTCAGTCACAAATTTCTAGGGACACTGAAGGAAAGTCTTCTCTAAGAATAAGGTGGGATGTTTCCAAATGGGTTAATTGTGAGGCTAAATGAAAGAGCTCTATAAGCTCTCTAATGCATAAACAGGAGCTATACAAATACTTAATCCTGCACCACAGGACCCAAATCTCCAAATATTACTATAAATATTACAACCTCCAAATATTACTATAAAATAGAAAATGTTAATGTAGTCTTAATAGAGAAATTAATCCAGGAAGATATTATGTATAAAAATTAATGAATTATTTGGATTCACTGTTTCCTGCTTGCTGCTGTTTGTTACACAGTTTTTGCACAGTACATATTCAGAACTCTGCAGGTACTCTAACAAGTTAACGCTAAAAGAAAAACTGTAAATAATCACACCACCATTCAAAGATACCAAAGTTAAGGTAGAATAATTTTTGTCAATAGCACAATCTCTACATGCACACACACAATTATTCTGAGTTGTAAATAAATTTTCAACAAGGTATCACTATACTTACCTGTAACTGAACACAAAAAAAATTACATGTTACACTTCCATTATAGTACTGATAAGATTAAAACTGGTAAGATTACGATTTTAAATGTAATGGTCAAAGAAAGCTAATATTTCTATCAAATTCAAGAAGATCCTGCTACAGATCAACTCATCATGCATTGACAATCAACAACTTGCACAAAAATATAATCCTATTTATACCTTAGTTATTTTTCAGAAATTCCCACAAATTCCTGACAAAGTTTCCCCTCTCCCAAAAGGCAAGCCAAGGGATATAGGAAAATTAAATTATGTGTTTGAAGAGCAGGGAAAACCAGAAAAGCAGTATTATTTCCCCCCCCTCCCCCACAAGTGAGATCAGGGGAAAGAATAGCTGCTTAGCGATCTCCTGAATCCCCCTACTAACACTACTTGAGAGATGAAAACACAAAGTGTGTTCACACCTTGTCATCTGCAGCTCAAAATTTGGTTTTAGATCTACAATTTTTCTTCCTAATGTGTTTCTATTTGATCCATGTCCGCTTCCTTTATTTCCATGGGCCATTCACAATGTTCTTGAGCTTTAGGATATCACATCTGTTCTCAATCCATTACTTTGGCAAGTAACCTCAAACTAGCACAAAGAGAGAGATGTTAATAGTAAGGGACCTACAGGTATAAATTTTCACTCTTTAAGCTAAATACTCAACTTCAAAGATTAAAATTTCACTGCATTACTAAAAGTTTTACCATACAAAACTGAAACCAAGGCCCCAGTTAAGATTTAAAAAAAACCCACCACTCTCCCAATAATAATGTTATGATAGTAATAAAATTAAGATTTAATTAGCAGATGCTATCTACAGCATATTCTACAGTTATCTTACTAATTCAGCAGGCATTTAAAATGCCTTTGGTTTGTTTTTTTTGGGTTTTTTTTGTTGGTTTTGTTTTTTTAAGATACACATAGGTAATATAGAACTTGACTTGAAAAATGTATTTTGAAAGGAGAAAGCGATGCTCATTTTAAAATATATTTATTTTGATGGAATTTTTGCATGAAAAATACAGTATTCAGATCTCACTATTGTAAGACCCAGTGTATTTATCACTCTGTCAAGAAATCAGGATTGTATAGTATAATTCAAGCAAGCACAATTTGTGTAGAATACAAGCCTACCCATATCAATGCCTGTCTTAAAAGTATTTTAGACCCTCATAAATGTGCATCCATCTACCTCGTATTAAACAAGACCAAAGTGTATGAGGCAGTAACACTTTGATTTACACATCTGTTCAAACATAGAAGACTAAAAATCTCTTCGGGAAAAAAGCCAAATCTTGTAAATACACCGAAAGTTGTAAAATTGCTTGTCTTTGCAGAGAATTAGAATTAATGTAAAAAGTACTGCTAATCACAAATAAAGTCACAAATGGCGTATTTAGTTCTGGAAGTACAAAACTTTTAACTATATTGACCCACAATGCCAAACCTGAAAGAATAACAGCAAAATACCACCACATATACACACAAAGAGCTCCTCTTCTTCTACCTAAATTGGCTGCTCAAAGTTTTTTCCTGAAGGTAGAAAAAGTTACTACAAACAAGTTACCCCAAGACCTGCAGGACGTAATGCCAGTGAAAGCCCATGGCCACTGTGAGCTACTCTTCAAAAACTTCTCAGCTCTGTGGAGCAAAGCCAATTGATTAAATGGCACTCAGGTTAAAACACAGTAACTGGCTCTGTTGAACTTGTAAATGTTTTTGAAAGCTTGCCAACTTAAATCTAACACTCAAATCCCAAATCTAATAATTTCTTTATAAAAAACAGTAAACATTTTGTCAGTAAAACTAAACCACTTATTTCAGTTTTTCTTAAGACGTCTGTATGTTTGTTAAAGATCAAATCTCAAGTTTGTTACTCTGAGCGATACAGAGATGAGGCTCTATGTAGAGATAAACTTGACACATGTATGGATGAAAATATTCCCGGTATCCTTCTACTAACATTACCATTAGACAGGGGTGAAAACTTCAGTCTGCGTTCCAGCACTGTCAACGTTCCACACTATTTGCTTCCTTATGACTTTCGCTTCATGTACTACTCTCCTTAATTCTTCCCTCCCAGGGCTAACTTCTTTCTGATTCTCTTTCAATGTTTGCCTTCTAACTCACTGATTGACATCTAATTCACAATAAACATTTCAGTTTTTTTATTTTCGATTTGTCAAGCACTTTCTCTACCAAACTAGTGTGTGTGTGTGTGCCCCCCCATTATTTGCTCCTACATGAAATCCCACGTTGACTTTACCACACTGGTCTTGTTCATTTGAATTATCACATATAACATACGCATAAGGCAATCTCGCAAAGCAAGACTGAACCGCTGACTCTTGTTCTTACACTACTGATACTAGCACATTTAACTAATTATATTATTGAATGTCATACTCTTTATGAACTAGTAAGTGTTACGACCAAAAGAATGCAATAATAAAGGAAACAAAAATTCTTCATACAAGATGTATTCTGTGCATGTGGAAGTATACTTTATCTTTGTTTAACTTAAAGTACTGTGTACTAATTCATATACTTCGGTAAGGATAAGCGTTGCTGAACTTCTTGAAAGAACATTTTAATGATGTAAGATCTGGTCACAGCATTTTCAAATCATTACTGGAAAACTGAGAAGACGACAGTGATTAGTAGTACATAAGGATATCTGAAGACTAGATAG